>CM054182.1:77165878-77763378 GCA_028829895.1 Sinotaia quadrata
TGAAGAAATGACAAAAGAAATGAAAGCATTTTAATCTCAAATTTTTCTACCCCATCTCTACAAGTAAATGCAAATAAAATAACTGCTCACAACCAATTTCTAAAGTATTTGCAAATAATAATAATAAATTTTAATAAAAACTTTCTCAAAGTGATAAATGTTTGCTCTGTCTCACAGCCAAAATGATTTACAATGTAAGTGTGCCTAACAGCATATATTATTATCATACTTTGAAGAATTCTAATAAAAATATTCAAATACAATTTGTTTTACATCTAAAAATGTGCTATTCATTAAGCTTGTGAAGAAAAATGGTTTTTTCTCAGAAATGTCAGAAAATTTGAGCCCAAGTTACAAGAGAAAAGTAAGTTTCACTTTAAAAAAAAAAAATATTTTGTAGCAGTTAAAAGATGCAACAGTAGATGTTTGTTCTATGCACAGTGTAGAGAAACAGTTCAATACACACTATACAAAAAGATCAGAATTATTGCAATCTAAACAAAATGCACAATGTGTAACTTAACCCAAATATAATGCATTTAGAGCAAGATCTGAATCTCCTGCATCTACACAAAATGCATTTAGAGCAAGAAACCAGTCTCTTAAATCTATACACAAGATGCATTTAGTGTTTGATCAGAATCTCTTGCATCTAAAAACAATGCTCTTAGTGTAAGATCAGAATCTTGCATCCAATAATAGTACCATTACATATAAAGATCAGAATCTTGCATCACAAACAGTATACATTGCGTAAAAGGTTCAGAATCTTTCATCCATGAACAGTATACACTGTGTACAAGGACCCAGAATCTTGCATCCACAAAAAGTACACATTGTGTAAAAGGACAAGAATCTTGCATCCATAAACAGGACACATTGTGTAAAGATCAAAATCTCTTAACTTCTACACATTGCAGAAGAGGAATCAAATCTCTCTCTTATACATACATTCCTGTAAAAGTGTGAGGGTCCAATTTGTAGCATTAAATAATCATAAATTTCAATCTTTTATTAGTAATTATACTTATAAACTATGCTATATTTATCATACATTATTTATAGACTATGTCTACCTATATTATTCAGTTTAATGTATGACATAATAACTGCCTAAACTATACTGTATTTATCATATTTCATAATCTGTATAGCACATGAATGTGCTTTTGTACTATATATATATATATATAATACAATAACTGCTTATCATATTTAAAACCTGTCATACATGTTTTGCACAATATAAATCGTCAAAATCTAAAACATTTGAATAAGATAGTTGATACTAATATTTTATGCCACTATTGCAACTTAGTATCATCTCTTATATGCAATATCACAGGCAAAAAAACAATATATAAACCAGTTTTATAAAGCCAAAAGCATTGGTTTTAATTCATACAAGAGATAGCTTGTAGACCAGTTTAATAAAGCCAAAACCATTGGTTTTAATTCACACAAGAGATTGCTAATCAAATATTTATATAACAGGCAGCCTTGAACAGATTGTCAATTGTTGTTATTTGCCTGAAATGAGAAATAAATAACTTCCATTTGCACAATGTTATTAAAAACATTATTAACAAAAACATGCACAAAGGGAAATAACCTAAAGCCATACAAACACTTGGGAGAGGGGAGGAATGCAGAATTTTGCAAGTAATTAAATGCATGTATATATATTTAATAAGGCACATGATTAGAACTAAACAATATTATTGTCATGTCATGCCCAAAATCACATGCATTAAATAAAGATATTATTTATTCTACCAATGTCTTGATAAATAGTTAACATTACATCATCTTTATCAATAACGTATGAGTAAAAAATATATACTGCCATAGTTTTAAATTTGGAAACAAAACATGATTGCTAAAATAATATCCTATATTTTTAAAACACACACAATATATAGACCCATCAGTTAAATATATTACATTGTGTTTATTATTTCACTGTATGTCAATAATCAATTTATTCAACAATGAATATAAAAAAATATATTACTATGCATCAGTTAGTTATAAGAATGCATGTGTGTGTATATGTGAGTTTTCTAACTTAAAATATCTTGAGCACTTGTCAACAAACACAATGAATGATAAATATTCTATACTATTATTTATTTCACATATACTTCTTATAATGTAATTATAAATAAGACTAATCTAGTACACCTAAAAATATATAATAAAAAATATATATGCTATATAATAATTAAATAAAAACAAAATAAAATCATTCACCCTATATAACTAATCTCAAATAAAAAAGTATAATAAAATAAATTAATAAAAAGATAATTCTGACTTTAATGTAGAATATTCTTTGAAACAAGTTCTGCCTATTCTTGTAGCACAAAAGCTGGATACATAAACAATTACAGATTATATTTATGTATATATTAAATTAAAAAATGAAAGAGACTAAATATCAAACAAAAGGAGACTTATAATAATAACACAATTTAAAAAAAAACCCAGACAAAACCCTACAAATAAATAAAACAAAGAACACACACACACACAAATGCATTGACATTGTATTTATTAAATTTATATTAGGTCCTAATATTCATTTAAAACTTATATTTATTTATTTATTTAAATAATCTAAACTGTGATCATTTTCTGCTACTTGCCACATGACCATGTCACTGACACAGAACTAGGGTTATTTATGAAATTCATGTGTAGAAAAGTACAGCTAACAGGGGAGTTACCTTTTCTTGAATCATGTCAGACTGAATTCATCCACTGCTGTGTGAAAAGTTGTGATTTTATAGTTATACTTGGAAGTTGAAACATTACAAACATAAGGCTGAGATTGTAATGTAAACTCTAGTGCACTCTACTGCATTTAGCAACCTGCCCAATGATAGAAAATTAATTTCTTTGTGGTGAAATATCTGCATATAGGTTTTTTTTTGTTCTTTCTTTTTTTCCATTCTTTTGTGTCTTTGTACTCATGTTAGCTTTGCACAGGATTCCAAAGCAATGTCAGCCAGATACCCAGATCCTAAATTGTGGAAATGGCACCCAATTTTTAAACATACATGTATATATACCGATAATTATTAGCATCTGAAAGGATGTTTTCAGGTTCTGAATTATAGTTACTTAATCTCTCTCCAGAAAAAAACAGTTGATCAAATATTAAATAGTTAACATTATAACAACTATAAAGATACTATAGGAAGATGGTTTAAAAGCTGAAAATGAATACCAACAGCTCTTAGTATATGTAGCTTTTTACTAAGAGTGATTTATTTTAGAAAGAAGAAATGATATCCTATTTTTTATCTATCAGTTTTGTGCACAGCCAATCACATATACAGTGACCACCACTCACCTATCAGTTTTGTGCATGACCAATCATGTATACTCTGATCTCCATTCATCTATTAGTTTTGTGCATGACCAATCATGTATACTCTGATCTCCATTCATCTATTAGTCTTGTGCATGACAAATCATATATGCCATGACCTCCATTCATCTGTCAGTTTTGTTCATGACCAATCATGTATATTGTGACCTTCATTCATCTGTCAATTTTGTGCATGACCAATATTGTATACTGTGACCTTCATTCATCTGTCAGTTTTGTGCATGACTAATCAGGTGTATTCTGACCTCAATCATCTGTCAGCTTTGTGCACAACATATTGTGACCTCCACTCATACCAAAGCTTTGGAGTACAATAGAAGTAAATGTCACATGATATAATTTATTATCACATTCCAACCACCAACACCACCAATATATCACAGTAAATTACTGTGAAATGAATGAAATGACTAGAATGAATGAACTTATATAAATACATTTTACAAAAGGGGTGGACTGACTATCTATTTTAAAGATATGTACACCATCAACAATGAATGATTATTTGTCTTTCATACAGTGCATGCTCAAGTTACTAGTCACAGCCCAAAACAGTTTGTTTCGAGATTGTGTCTATATACAATATGAATAAATTGTGATTAATAATAGATCTCTAATATATGATATATTAGATTGAAAGGCAAAGAAAGAACATTTGTTTTGACATCATAAATATTATGATGCAAGTACTGTTTATGGTAATAAAGATGTGAACAGAATGAATAGTGGAGTTGCATCTTGCATTTAACTTATGTGAATTCACAGAATGTGATTCTAGTACATTGTATTTCAAGATTCAATGGTGTTTATCTACAATATGCCTCCTAAATACATATACTTCATTTCATGCTCCACCAAAGAAGCAGACAGAAACATTTCAATGATTTAATTTATGAAATAAGATACCTCTATAGAATGAAGCCTCAAAATCACATGAAGTACTAGAGACAATTTGAGACCATACCAAAAATGATTTAGTAGTTCAAAAACAGTTGTTGATGGCCAAGTTCTATTTAAAAAAAAAATAACCATCAGCAGATGGATCTATACAATCAACTTTTGAAGTGAACTAGAGTCCTATGACTCTCTGTCACACAAACCTGCCCATCATCCGAATCAACATGAATCCCTGAAAGAGCTGTCAGGAGAAGAGGAAGACTAATTGCTGTAGCATGTACAACACCAATATTCATAGGTATTGTACTAATAATCATTACAAGTTTTTACTAAACAAGATACTCGCTTCACATGCACAACACCAGTATTCATAGGTGTTATACTAATAATCATTACAAGTTTTTACTAAACAAGATACTTGCTTCACATGCTGACATCAAACGTGTTCACATGCATGCACACACAACACATACATACACATGTGAACCACTTTACATTCGACAATTAAGTCAGTTTGCAAGCAGTTAGGTAATTGGAAAGAGCTAAAAGTAGAATTTTTGTTGAAGAAAGAAGGATTAGCTCAGCAGACTGTATTTTTAGATATTAACAACTTAGATTCTAAATAAGAATTATTATTTTCCACACTCAACAGAGAACAGTCCAAATTACAGATGTGTAGTCAATATCATAATGGATGTCATGCCAATAAATTGGTTGAAAATATACCTTTTACTAAATTAAAATACTAAATAAGTTAGTAAATTGTTAAAAGTATGTATCACTGTTGTTTCTCTTTATCAAGATAATATTTGGGGAGTAGAATTATTTTGATTCTACAACTATTGAAAAAATATAATTGTCTATTATTTTATCTCTAAACTACAATTTTTAAAAATTGCTACTTGCATATTAATTTTGAAATTATATTAAATAGATGCTACTAGTGTTAGAAATAACATTAAGAATAAAAATAATATTAAATATAAATGTTTTACCTCTATGAGTGACACATAATTTTCTTGACAATGACATTCTGGTAATTGCTTAATGGGGAATAAGAACCATGACAAATAAAAATGTTTTACATCTATATGTTGGCACACAAATGTTTTACCTCTATATTATGACTGACAAAAAATATTCTTGGCATTGTTTACAGATGGACTCAGGACTAAATTAAATATAAATGTTCTACATCTAATTTATGGCTGACATTATTTACTGGTGGAATAGTGACTGCTAAAAATAAATGTTTTACCTCCATATTATGACTGACATAATTTTCCTGGCACAGCTTACTGGTAGAATTATACATGTATCTACATTAAATAAATGTTTTACCTCTATATTATGACTGACATAATTTTCCTGGCACAGCTTACTGGTAGAATTATATCTACATTAAAAAATGTTGTCCCTCTATTTTGTGACTGACAATTTTCCTGGCACAACTTACTGGTAGAATTATATCTACATTAAATATATGTTTTACCTCTATGTTATGTGCCACATAATTTACTTGGCAATGCTTACTGGTGGAATTAGAACAAAGAATAAGAATAGTATTAGCCATTAATATTTTATCACTTTTTATGGCCGACACATAAAAGTCGTGATGATGCTTACTAGTTGATTTATGACTTTTAAATATAAATGTTTACTTCTAAAATATGGCTAACACAATTTACTTGGCATTTCTTACTGGTGGATTCAGAAGATGAATGAAAGATGAGACTCTGAAAACTATGACAGACAATATTAAATGTGAAATATTATTGTTTTTTAAAAAAAATTCTGTTAGTTGAATACTTTTCTGGCTTTTACTGAATGAACATCAACAGGTCATACATGCAAGAATTGCACCATTTAAACAATTCCTGCATTAGAAATATTCATAAGCTAATATTTTTCAAATTTATTTATTACATTCAGAAATATTCAGCTGTAAGAAAACTAATTTGACTTCTTTTCCTCTTTAACACTTTACAAAGAGCTTCATAAATTTGTAAATATAAAATAATGACAATAATATTGCAAACTAATTCTTACATTTTTCAAAGGCCCCTCTGGAAAGATAACTTTCATGACATTTTGTCCTGGTTTTTGGTGTGATGAGTTTAAGTAACTTTTATGGCATTTTGTCCTGGTTTTTGGTGTGATGAGTTTAAGTAACTTTCATGACATTTTGTCCTGGTTTTTGGTGTAATGAGTTTAAGTAACTTTCATGACATTTTGTCTTGGTTTTTGGTGTAATGAGTTTAAGTAACTTTCATGACATTTTGTCCTGGTTTTTGGTGTGATGAGTTTAAGTAACTTTCATGACATTTTGTCTTGGTTTTTGGTGTAATGAGTTTAAGTAACTTTCATGACATTTTGTCCTGGTTTTTGGTGTGATGAGTTTAAGTAACTTTCATGACATTTGTCCTGGTTTTTGGTGTAATGAGTTTAAGTACTAAATAAGAAAAATAAGTTTTGCTTCTACTAAGATCACAATGTTGCAACAGTAAAGGTGGGAACATTTTCAGAATCATCGTTTAAAAACAGTTAAGATTTCTGATAGTCTCAATATATTTTATATATATATAAACTGATAGCTCAATTATTTATGTACATATCTATGTGGTTTCTTTTGCATTTAAGTTTCACAAAGCTTGTATGTGTGTATGTTTTAAACCTGACTAGTAAGGGGAGGAAAAAAAATCATGATTAGGCTTATTTTATATTAAAATGCATTATATTTAAACAGATAATTTATTTATTACTTAATATATCTTCACAGCATAATAACTTAGCCCATTTTATGTTTACCGGAGAAAAATAGAGCCTCTTTTATGAAAGCTGACAATTTTGTTAATATGGTTTCCATGTTGTGAAGTTATAGCTTTGTACTCTATTTTAAATAAAAATGTATCCAGATTAAGTGAATAATTTTGGTTAATAAAGAAAATAAATTTATTGTAATGAGATAATTATATTACTTATTTTAAAACTTTTTCCCTGGTAAAATACATCTCAACCTTACTTTCTAGGTATTCAACAGAAACATGTGCTTTTACTTATTTTAAACTCTTATAACATCGACATTTTAATAATTTTTATCTTTTCTTCTGTTTTTATGTGAGCATAGGCCCTGATATACACTTTAACATGTAATTAGATTTAATCCACTATTTTTTTTTTTGCACTTCATGTCACAAATTGGTACATTTGCCGAGAAACGTGATGGAAACAAGAATTATTTTTCTTATTTGGTACTTAAAATCATCACACCAAGACAAAATTAAATGAGAGTTATCTTTCTACAATATGGTGCTTTAAAAATGTAAGAAATGTGTTCGTGATATTACTGTCATTATTTTATTTTAAAGAATTTATCATTTTCTTCATCACTTGCTAAAATAGAAATGAAAGCAAATTAGTTTTCTTAAAGCTGAATATTTCTGAATACAATGAATAAAACTGGAAAATATAGCATATGAATATTTCGACTGCATCAATTGTTTAAACAGTACATGGCTTCTGTGTATGACATTTAGATGTTCGATAAAATAAGTTCTGGATGTGGAAAGGGAGTGTGTCAATGAAAATGCCTTTATTATTTCTTCATAAAATTCACTGTTTTCAGATAAAAGGGATCTAGAATGTTGCTTTAAGTATTATCACTTCTAAGAAAATCTTGTTATATGTTTATTAGATTATTTATAACAATGACAATTAAAGAAAATAGCATTACATAACCATGTCACAAAAAGATGCATCATTTTCAAAACAAATTTGTATTATAAATAATGACAAAATAAATAAACACAAATTTATGCAACTATTTTGTATCTCTCACATTAATTCTGAATAATAACACATGATATTTCAGTGCCTTACTTTTAAGACAACACTTTTCAAATGGACCCACCTATGTGGTACACTGGTGTGTACTGTGTAGCTACTTATCAGTGATCTAAGTGCCTGGCTCCAGTTCTGACTCAAGGATACAAGCTATTATCAACAGATTTCTGCTACTAGATGACTACCATTCTACTCATGCTAGACTAAATTGTCAGTCACCCTCCTCTGCCAGCATATCTGCTTGAAAAGGCATCCTCTATAAAATCTTTTAAGAGAAAGTCACTGCATTTCACAGTAATAAAATTTATGACACTGTGGTCTCTATCTAGAACTGTTTTCGTCAATGTGTTCAGATAAGGCTATTATAAGTGACTGCAATCTCAGCTATATTATTATTTTATAGACTAAATGTATATCTACTGTCATATTAGTAAACACTTTAATAGTATTTACACAGAAAAAAATATACACCTGTATTATACTAGTAAACATTATTCAGTCTTTCGTATTTAGCTCTTTAGTGAAGCTAGTAGTCTCAATCTATTACCTTTTAGTTACAAAAATCACCAGTTCATTCACCAAACTCTCTGTTCAACCTTCAACTGTCTACAACTATTTAGGTGAGACTAAGTGTGCCTTAGGACAAATCATCTCTCTGTCATCTGATTTGATTTTACAATCTGGACTAAAAGTCAACATCCACAATGGCACAATTCCTAATTCACAGTTTACAAAAATAACAAAATTTTAAATTTTCATAGTGCTTGGTGGTGATAATCTGTCAATAAGTGTTCATAACTTCAGGCAAAGTTAGACAATTTTGTAAATAAAATTTTGTCTATATTAATTTTATAACTGATTAAATACAATGTATTGTAATATATGCCCAAGTGAATTTAAAAACTGTTTTGAATGAATAGTGATGTTAGCCATCACATACAATTTTTTCTGATATTCAGAATCAATTTTCTAAGAAAAGCAGTGCACAGGGCTGCAATCTTAAATTAAGCCAAAGTCAGTATTACAAATCAAATAAGTTATAAATAGTAGAGGCACAAACTAATACTTGTCTATCCATCAATAATCATTCATTTTCAAAATGGGCATAATATAACAATGTAAATGTACTAGCTTAGAGTAAAAAAAAAGATTTTTTTTTTTAAAACTGGCATTGAAGATTACATTTATATATTATCAGATTGTCCTAAGTCATCTCTAAGGGAGTTTTAAAGGAGTTTAAATCAGGGCTACTGTATACATCTTATGTCAATAATATATAAAAGCATAAGTTTTTACTGAACATCTCACCTTAAATCAACTATCTTAGTATGAATGGAATTGAATATTTTATTATATAACTCAACTTATTTCAACTGCATATGGATGACTCTGACTGTAAAATAAAACTTATTTCAACTGTAATTGGATTTTCCACTGTACAACTCATCTGAAGTCGGATATATACATATGGATGTCTTTACTATATAACTCATCTTAAGACTAATAAATATACAGATATCTTTATTGAACAGTTCATCTTAATGACCAAGTGATCAGGAATCCACTTCAAACATATATACTTATAGTTATGAAAACCAGATATATCAGTAAAGAACATTTTTAACTGTTCTAGCAAAGTTTAAGTAGCCAGCAACTTTTATAAATATTATTTTACAGTTAAAAGTGGAACAAGAATGAAAAAACATGCAATCAAGGCTCTTCCTCTGATTTGCATGCAGTTAAAGACTGTAGTAGCATGTGACATTTATGTAGTCCTATTAGTATTTCCTTTTGTCAACTATCATACTTTCAATATGAGTGGCCTTTTAGCTTGTTTGTGTACACTAGTAACATTAAAAATGTGATTACACATATTGCAATATCAAATGGGACTCTGAATTTGAAATTTTATATATATTTTCAGAACACACAAATTGATTTAAGTTCAATTACATGGCTGATTTCTCTTCATTTGGTCTTTAAGCCTGCTATAATGGTGTCTTTAAGGGTACAACTCATGAAGTCAGTTATACATAGATGTCTGTACTATACAACAAGTTATTATGTAAATGCTTTTTCTGCACAACTCATCTAAAATCAGCTACACACAGAAGTGGATATTTTTAGAATACAATCATCTCAAGTCCATTATAAACAGATGTGTTTATTATACAATTTATCTTAATACACCAGGGCCACTTAAGTATGTCAATCAGTTTAGCAAATAGTCACTCAAAAATTATAAAAGAAAAAATTCCCAATTCAATTAATTTGAATATTAAAACTAAATATTAAAATCTTGCATTAATAACTTGGGTCATGAGATGCATACCCTAAACTCATTAGCAGTAAAGTTAATGATCAATTACAATAGTAATTTAATTTTTAAAATGGAAATAGCTGTCAATATGTCTCACAATGGTTCTCTGAGTACTTCAATGCAGATGACAATTTTGAAACTTTTAATAGCATAAGTCCGACCTAAGGAAATAATAATATACAAAAGCATGTGTGCAATAATACTCTTTTTATAAAAACTGCTAAATCTAATGTTCAATTAGTGGCAATAGTGTTTTAAAGCCAGCAATACATAGATTACTGTACATCACATCTTAATTCAGCTATATGTACACAGAAATAGATGTCTCTAGACTACAGATCATCTTGTCAGCTTTATTTAGAACTAGGAGCCTTTACAGCCCATCTTGCCACTTGTATATGAACTGGTTGACTTAGAGAACAACTCATCTTGTCAGCTGTACATAGAAAAGGTGTCTTTACTACTACATTACTTTAAAGTATGGCTTATCTTAAGCAAGATAAACATAGAATTGGATGTCTAATGCATTGCTTGAGTATAGCTCATCTTGTCAGCTGTATATATAACTGGATGCCCAACTCATCTTATCAGCTTTATATTAAACTGGATATCTTTAGAGTACAACTCATCTTGTCAGCTTTATATAAAACTGGATATCTTTAGAGTACAACTCATCTTGTCAGCTGTATATATAACTGGATGTCCAACTCATCTTGTCAGCTTTATATAAAACTGGATGTCTTTAGAATACAGCTCATCTTGTCAGCTGTATGTAGAACTGGATGTCCAACTCATCTTGTCAGCTGTATATAGAAGTGGAGATCTTTAGAGTACAACTCATCTTGTCAGCTGTAATAAGAACTGGATGTCTTTAGAGTTCAAATCATCTTGTCAGCTTTATATAAAACTGGATGTCTTTAGAGTACAACTCATCTTGTCAGCTGTATATAGAAGTGGAGATCTTTAGAGTACAGCTCCTGTAAATAGAACTGGATGTCTTTACAGTACAACTCATCTTGTCAGCTGTATAGAGAGTTGGATGCTTTAGAGATAATCTTGTCATTCTATATAGAACTAGAGTATGATGAGCATATTAAAATGATGAAAATTTAAATGAATGCATTGCTATGAAAAAAAATGAATTTGTTTATTGGAAGGCTTGATAAGTCACAATGCCAGTGAAAATTCAAGCATCATTTAGCAAGTGACCTTGACCCATCAGTTTTTTTATGAGTACTTTGATGCTGTCTGTTTCATGGATGTGACAATGCAACATAAAGATACCAGCTCGCTCAAAAAAACCCTCCCATATGCTTGAAGGTCAATGCTTTAACGTTTTCCACAGATACACAGAATTGGAAAAAATCTCCCACATGCTTAAAGGTAAAGGATGCTTAGCGTTTCACAGACTGATACACAGAATTAGAAAACTATATTCATAAGATTACTTATTTTCAGTGTTCTCTTACAAACTCAATAATAGTTCGCTCATATGAACAAACCAAATATCTACCTTGGTGTGACAGGGCTCAAACAAAGTTTCTTTTATGACACCACATGGTATTATGAACTCTAGTTTTAACTGTTGAACTATTTGCTATATGTACCATGTTTCTTGTTGAATACATTTAATATTGATACTTAAACCTTTTATATAGTGTGACTCACATGTTATATGTTGTAGGCTGTCACCTGTATTTACTTACTATCCTGGCATTATATATCAAGGGGCTCAGACTATCTTCTAGAACTATCACTCTTCTATTCTACATTATCTATCATTCAACTTTCTATCATGTGTGGCCAGCCAGCCTGGGGTGGTAGAGAATTAACATCTTGCTCATCTTGCAGCAAAACGTCACAGGAGTGAAAATCGACTCTTCTCCACTTCATTTAAAAACCCTGACCATCGGGTTTTTTTTTTTTATGTTGTCTCTGTTTTGTGTAAGTGACACTGCAACGTAAAGCTGTCCATGTGAAAACTCCCAAATGCTTGAAGGTTTGTCCTTGGGCACTTTAGCCGGCTTGTTTAAAAAGACTCCTACGAGCTCAAAGGTTGTACTTAGGCACTTTAGCGCTTTGCATAGATGGATACACAGAATTTTAATTGGAAAACTATATATATAGATTGGATGTTTTTAGAGTACAACTCAGCTTGTCAGCTGTACAAAGACTTGGATGTTTTTAGAGTACAACTCATCTTGTCAGCTGTATATAGAACTGGATGCCTTTAGAGATCATCGTCAGCTGTATTATATAACAGGATACTTTAGAGATCATCTTGTCAGCTGTATTATATAACAGGATACTTTAGAGATCATCTTGTCAGCTGTATTATATAACAGGATACTTTAAAGATCATCTTGTCAGCTGCATATAGAACTGGATGCCTTTAGAGATCATCGTCAGCTGTATTATATAACAGGATACTTTAGAGATCATCTTGTCAGCTGTATTATATAACAGGATACTTTAGAGATCATCTTGTCAGCTGCATATAGAACTGGATGCCTTTAGAGATCATCTTGAAAACTAGTATATATAAAATTGGATGTCTCTAGAGAAGCCATCTTGTCAGCTGCATATAGAATTGGATGTCTTTAGAGTACAACTTATCATAAGTCAGTTATACTTAGAATAGAGTTCTTTAAATACAGCTCACAGGCCTTTACAGTACAATTCATTTTGTACATAGAATTGGATGTCTTTACTGTATTACTTTAGAGTACAGCTCATCTTAAGTCACCTTAGAATTTGCATTATTTAGAATACAGCTCATATTTTTTCAGATATTCAAAGAATTGGATGTGTTTACTGCATTACTGTAGAGTACAGCGCATCTTAAGTTAGATACACATACAATTAGCTGTCTTTAGAGTATAGTTCATTTTAAGTTAACTTTACTTAGAATGGAAGTCTTTAGAGTATAGCTTAAGTTAGTTATACCCTGAAGTCTTTACTGAAAAGCTTTTTAAGGTCTGCTCTACATACTTTCACAATTTACTCTAGGTTTGCTAGGCAAAAAAGACTTTACAGATTGTCTTAATTCAGTTTCAGTAGGAGGTTTATTGTACAACTAAAAATAGTCCAAATAGGACTTTACCATACAGCTTATAATTTGAATTCTTTACTCTTCCTCATCAAATGTGCACAGAAATTTTTAATATTATCTAGTAATGCCCATGACTAATCTATTTAGATATTTTTCAACAATGTGCACAGAAATTTTTAATATTACCTAGTAATGCCCACTATAAAATCTATTAGATTTTTTTTCAACAATGTGCACAGACATTTTTAATATTACCTAGTAATGCCCATGACTAATCTATTTATATTTTTTTCACCAATATGCACAGACAACAAGCATGTTTTGGAAATATTTTTTTTTAAATGAGAGACCATCAAATATACATAAGATTGCCAAGTGTCAAATTCACATAAATACAACTAAAGGCTAACTCAAACAATATATGCTTTATTGTCCATTATTAAAATTTTAAGGTATAAAGTCTAGTCCTCTCAATATCCTCATGCAATTTAAAAGAAATTTTAAAAAGCCATACACAAGACCAATTTTTATGATATAAATCATAAAATATATATTTAAATGTAAAAAGCACTCAATAAGATTTATTGGAGAAATGTTAAATTTTGAAACCTTTTCTCTATGCATAATCATACACATAAATTTATGAATTTATGTACAATATTAAAGCAATATAAAAACTAATTTTCTACTAAAACATTTATTTTGATTACTTTTTAGATTACAGAAAGAAAAGACTTCAATTTGGTAGGTTAATTTCAAGAAGTTTTCAATTTGTTAACTTGCTATCTAACAGAGACTTAATTTTGATAAATGTATTTCTTATTCTCTTGATTAGAAATTGATACCTGAAAAAAGATTTCAATCTGCTAGATTGATTTCATAAGTGATTTTCTACAATGCAATCTAATACAATTTGTTAAATTAATTTCAAGAAGTTTTCTAGTTGCTATATTGCAGTCTAATAAAGGATTAACATTCAATATAAAAAGAATCTAAACCATAAAACATTTGCAAGATTAAATTCAAGCAGTTTCTATTTGTTACATTGTGGTCTAAGATTTCAATTTGCTAGATCAATTTAAAAAGAATGGCCTAAAATTTGTTTCTTACTTAATATCTTAGTCCAAAGCAAGCATTTTCATCACACTGAAAGTAATGAAGCATAGCTTACAATAAGACATCTTTCTATATTTCCCAAAAGTACTAATGCATATCTTATAAAAATACATCTTCCAAAATATTCATCACCACCCCTAAATTACTAATGCATATCTTACAAAAAGACATTACAAAATATTCATCACTACCCCTAAAGCACTAAAGCATTGGCTAAACAATAAGACATCTTCAGTTATATTCATCAAGGTTCTTGCTGATGTACACAACTCATTGCTGCTGGGTCACATGGCTTAGTACAATTTTTCTTTGTTCATAAAGGCAGTGTTTATGCGTGTAGTCTATGCATGATTTTACGTGTGTCTTTGTGTGTGAGTATGTGCACACTGCATACTTTGCAGATAAACAAAATTAGAAATTACACCAGCATCTCAGCATCTGCAAGTTCACCTTTCAAGACTTCAGGTATTAGCAAGATAACCATAAAATCTGATAATTTAAAAAAGTCAACTGTCCTTAGAGAAATTTAGCAATTTGCATCCATATATGTTACAATTATGAAAACTAGAATCATTTTGTTCCCTACTATAAATCGTGTTATAAAATCATGCATGATGTCAAGCTCTACGCCACCACCAATCCTCCCTTTCTGGACACTTTCAGTATTGCCTGCATTCCACTCTGTGTTGTTCTGCTTTTGCATGTTTCAATTCAGCCTTTTAGTTTTAAAAATTCTAATTTAAAAATTTTAGTATTAAGCAGGAGCCAATATAAAGGTTACTATTAAGTGTGGGAAGATTATCAGTTCAAAATGCTTATTTGCAAATTTCTACTTCTGCAAGGGTATTAGGAATGTATTCCTCACTAATAATGAGGTTCGTCCACATTTAAAAACTCTTATAAAACTTATAAAGAAATTATCTTTATCAATTATCAGTGCAAATAAGTTCAAAGCATGTATTTTTTTTGTGAAAGTATTTTGCTTTGTCATAACACACATATGAAAAACAAGTATATACACTCTAGAACTAAAAGTCCACATCTATTTTTTTCAACTGATAGGACAATTACAAACTCAAATTCACAAACATCTAGTATCTGACAAAAAAAAAAAAGATGTCACAAAACTCTCTTTGTAGATGCATTTGAATCACTGATAATGTCATCAGTAAAGCTGTAATACCCATAATTAAATTCCATGCAGAGCATGCCCTCAACTATAGTCAAAGCATTATATATAGGATCAATAAATGAATATACACTGACTTCACCATATCATATATGTCTCAAATGTGTATTGGTTATAACATTTTTTTGATGGTTCAAGCAAAGTAATCTGATGAGGAAAGATGTGACTTAACTGAAATAAAAAGTTTTAAATGAAATATAGCATACATAAAAACAACATGGTCCGAGTGAAAAACAATGACCTAAGTGAAATAAAGTGGTCTAAATAAATTCAATGGTTTCAATAAAATAAAGTGGTCTAAGTGAATTCAATGGTTCCAGTAAAATAAAGTGGTCCAAGTGAAATATGATCCCAGTGGATTATAGGGGTATAATGAAATAAAAAAGTCCAAATGAAAAATAGTGAATCAAGTATACAAAAAGATCAACAGCAAGAAAGATGGCTCAAAAAAAAAAAATGAAACAAAGTGTCCTAGTGAAACCAGGAATTCCAATGAGTATCAAGTGAAACAAAATGGCCCAAATGAAAAAAACTATGGCCAAACAGAAATTAAGTGGTCCAAGTGAAACCAAACAGTCCAAGTGACATACAATAGTCTTAGTAAAATAAGATGATTCAAGTGAAATAAACCAATAATCCAAGTAAAACAGTGATCCAAGTTGTCCAACTGCAATATATTGGCCTAAGTGAAATACTATGTTCTAATAAAATAAAGTATCCAGGTGATATTAGTGATGAAAAAAATTTAAATGGGTGAAGGGTCTAAAATATGACATAGTGAAGTTTATGTGAAATGAAATATCCTAAGCAGATTGTTGTATACTGGTTTTATATCTAGGTTTGGACTGTCTCTTTCTCATCTGGCTGCAGTTCACTAAACTCATGATTTTTATGAGAGTATCACACTCAAAATTATATGGTTTAACTTTTAAAATCAGAAAAAAATAACTAGTTTTAATATTATTACTACATCATATATATATATATATATATAATATATACAGTCAATTACAATGCAGAAGAAAATATTAAACAGTCAAAAAATGATACAGCATACAAGCATTTATAAACCACGTGACCCAACAGACAGCACAAAATGTCATGTAATCTCTGACCCTCAATTGCATGTTTCCATAAAAACATACAGAAAATTAGTTCTATAACAAACAAAATCAGTATCAGTACTTACTTAGTGTTTCTCAGACAGGTAGTCTGCGTAGCAGTAGAAAGATAGAGATTATCTACATTGATCTTTTAGAGAGTTACAGGATACATACAAGATTCTTTGCAATCTCAAACACTCAAATTTTTACACTTATATAAAAGAAGAGAGAAAAAAAGATAATTTGCTCTGGAAAACAATATAGGTATTACATAATTTACTATATTACAAAATATTATAATCTTTATTGTTACTTCTATAATAGTTTAAACTGACAATTAAAGTAGAAAATAGAAGAAGGTGGAAGCATATCTATTCATTTAGAATCGTTGATTTTTCTCATTCCAATTTATTTAATGTTTTTTCTGATATTTACAAATAAATCAAAACCATAATAACAATTCTACTTTTTACTATTTAGTTAAAAATTAAAATATGTGCATAACTAAAAAAATGAGGCATTTTCACTGAAGTGACATAAAAATAAAAAAGAATTATCAATAAATTAACAAAGTAATATTCTACTCACTGTTAAAATCTGCCGGTGTAGGTACACCCTGGAGACCCATTTGTTCTTGGCGTCCACGTCCAGGTATTGCTGTTCCCTGAAGGGCACGTGATGATGAGCTATGCAGCTTACGGTCACGTTCCAACTCATCTGAGCCTCTTCCACCCTATGAACAATATTTTGAATAAAGAAAGACCTAGTAGAGTCATTCTAATCTAATAATTTGTAATTGTAATTACATTGTAACATTAATACAGACATTTATTTAAAGTTTTTAAATGAAATCTGTGAATTATAAAGCATCCAATTATAGCCAAATAACAATTAAATTAATAACAATTAACTACTAAAGTTTTATGCCTTGTTGTAAAAAGCCATTATATGTATTTAATTAATACAACTGATATGTAAAGGTATTTTTTAATCTGCCTGTGAGAATGCATTCCAACCATAATCAAGTTTAGCTTTTGTTTGTCTCTGACTATGGGACCACCAATTGTCATAAATTTTTCAGTTAAAGGCCTTTACCATATTCAACACAGTTGTACACAGAGCATCATTATAAATGTTATAAAAACTGTGCCCACAGTATACAATTACAAGTTGTAAATCTATTTTATAAGCTTTGCACAGTGTGAAACGCACAACATAAATTATAAATTCTGTTTCTGAAAACATCCTTCCATAGAATTATATGGTACTGAATTGTATGTATTATGTTATGGTTTGAAATGGAATTAGAAATTCAGTGTATACATACACACAAAAAAATGCATATAGTTAGTTGGATCCCACATACACCATCGTGCATGAGATATGTTGAATTGCTTTATAAAGCTTTTAGTTTTATTCACAATGACCATGTATATTATGCCTTTTTTAAGTTTCATTAAGTTCTCTTATTTTATTGCTATCTGTTGCACCCTACAAATTAATTATTTTGATAGCAATAAAATAAGAGAACTTTCCAGGACAGGTAAAATAAGTGATGACAGGTAGAAATCATGAATAACCTACCTTACACGACAGGAAAAATCATATTCTTTTCTTTAGTTCTATTTAACCCGTTCATTGGTGTTAGGATGAAATTGTCATGCACGCAAGGAGGCTTAGTGTAAGCGTGCTTGCCATTCTAATTTTAACCAATCAGTCTGAAGTAAATATGTGTATTGCCTCAGCAGCCAATGTGTTCTAATTTTTTCATTGGATACTATATTTGGAATGATCAGTGTCTTTCAAAAAGGGGTTTTCCCACAACAACCCATGTGTGGTACATGCTTGGCAGTCATTTTGAACAAAGTTTTTTTGATAGCCTGGCAAGTTTGGAGGCTGACTGTATGCTGACTGCTTGTTCCTACCTAATAAAGTGAATTGTGTGGCTGATTCCAATAAACTGTAGATTAAATTCAACTAGCCCCTACTGGAATTTTTTATGTGACCTTGTGATCATACCACCAAAACCGGTCGTCATTTGTCAAAGTACATGTGGCTTCGTGTGGTTTTCATTGTGTGCAAAAAGCATGGAGCTTTTGCTCGGAAAAAACCATTTTACATTATTTTTCACATCTGAAAAAATGAGAAAGAATTCTTTTGGAAGTTTTCTTCAAAAAGAGTGGTTTTATTGGATTTATTTTCACGGTTGGGACAAGTTCACAAGATCTACAAAAAGGTAAGACAATTTTTTTCTAATTAATTTTTTAATTTGAAATAAATGAAAAATAAATGTAGTACTAAGTCTATAATAGATTTCAATTAACTAATTTTCAAAATATTTGTAGAATATTAATAAAAAATAATAATAATAAAAAAAATGATCATATAATTTTCAATTTCAACTAAAAGATAAGAAAACGCTTTATTATTTTTTTATTTTTGAACTTGAAATAAATTCAAAATTATTTTTTAAATTAATTAATATGTCTATTAATAAGTAGTAATTAAATTTTTAAAATCCATTGATAATTACAATCGGTTTTAATTTTTTAGCACACTGACCCATTCAATTATCGCATAGGATGGTAAGAGTGGTTCTGAACTGTTTTACTCTCAGAAGTTGGTTAATCTCTTTCATTAAATTGCTAGTGAACTGTGTCCCTCCCTATCGGACAAGATTTCTTCCAGAAATCCTATACACACAAAAAATGGCCTGATTTGTCATAAACACACTATTGGTTCATTCTTAACACCTTTGCCTTGGTGCCTATTCATGTTCACTTTTTTTTCCTTAGGGGGTGAAGAGTGTGAGACAATTAGCCAGAAAAAACTACTTGGTTTTGGAATTGGTTTGAATTGCATTAGCAAGTTCTAGCATATTTTTTTACCTGAAATGTTTATTTCAATTCTGGTACTTCAAAAATATCATCATGCACAATATTCGAATGTCATGTCACTTTGACATATAACAATTAAGTTTAAAAATAGGAATAGGCAAATTTACTCCACCACAGCTTATTTTTTGCTTACATTAATAACAGGCTTGTTAGAACCATTATTATATTGTTTTGATAATTAAACCACTAATATACTTGTGACGGTTGGAAATCATCCATGCCTAATTAAGTCCTAGGTATTAATAGGTATTTAATTTTTTACACTCTTTACTGACAGAAGGGGGGTAGTTCCAAGTCAGGTGGTTAGAACGCAGCACTGTTGACAGCAGATGAGGAAAGCATTTCTGACTAGACTTAAGTGAGTCGAGAGAAGCGGCTGTCCGACAGCTGAGAGGGTGTTGAGAGAGGGGTGCCCTGTGGATTTCTTTGTAGTAATGGAAGTCCCCCAATTGGAAGCATTTAGAGTACCACACAGATGCGAGTAGGTGTAAAAAGGGTGTAAAACGGTAATTCCAGTCCACTGAGGCGTGAGTTCAAAATACTCGATCAAGCCTTGTTACAGACACTTGCGACAAAATATTCTCAAAGTCCGGTCCAGGCATACCGTCAGCTCATGGTAAGGTGTCTGATCGATAATGTGTGGATGGACTTAGAATGATTTTATGTTAAATTTATTGTTCATGCATTTTGATTGACATTTGTTAGAATTTTCTATTGATTCATTGATATGTACAATTTATGTTAGAAATTATGTATTGATGAATGAAGTATGTAAGAGGGCTAAACAATTCTCTTGCAGATAAATTGTAAGTCGAATGATTGGGGAGAAAATGAGAGGTGGGTAGAAAGTTACGAATTGTATCTAAGTGTTATGCTCCCATGTTGTTACAGTGGGCGTGCCTTCAAACTTCAATTTTCAACATTCAGACTTCAGTTTTCATTCGGTCCTTCTTGCTACAGCTACGTTCAACTGTCAGCCATCTCCGGTCCTGTTTGATCAGTGTAGATTCGACGACGTGCTTTACGTCTTGGGGAGGCTTCGGTAATCTTCAGACTATGATATACTACGAAATTCCAGGGTGATGTGAGACTGAGACAACAACTGCCATTGCCATTCTAAATTCCAGACGATCCCATTGTGCTCAACTGATTGTGGAACGAGTTGAAGGGGACATCGGCATTGTGTTATGACAAATCTCTTCAGATATCTTCTCTGTGACACTGCATCTATAGACCAGGTCATGACAATAATTTGTATAACTCTAACCTCCTCTCCTCGTTCAATCTAATGAAAATTGTAACTCTGATTAGGGATTGTTCCTCAGGCAGACATTATAGAATATTGATTATCTAGAGTAGAGTTTTGGATATCGGACATTTAAATATGTGAACTGTTTTCAAGCTTATTTGTATTTTTTGTGATATAGATATTATTTTATAATAATTCTTTCATCTTTTATTATATCCTTCTTATGCATGTGCATTGATACATGTCTGGAGTAGTTAGTGGGTGGATGGGGGTTTGGGATCTATTGTTTAAATGAAAGTTAATCAATGTTGTGAATTTAGATTACTCCTTAAGCAAGAAGTTCCACCTGCAAAAAGAAGTTATGTACTGGTAGTGTGTAAGCAGTAAGTGGTATGTGAGTGGGAAATTCATTTTAGGAAATGAATCTTAAAATTAACCATTGATAAGTGATTAAAGTTATTAATGATAAAAGAATTCATAAGTAGTAACGCATAATAGAGATTAATGCATCACCCGGGTCACAATACCTATGTATGTTTAGATTAAATAAATAATTATTTTTATTAATTCTTTGTTAATACTGTTTTGTAAGTTTGACTGAACATATCTACTTATTTGTTAAAAGAAAAAGGAATATTGGTAAAACTATAAACCACTTAGTATTTACATCTGTAAATATCTGGATGCTGGAGCTCTTAAATAATGTTTCATCTCTCCAGAAGATAGCAATATATGATAAATTTTGGGGCAAGTGAGATAAGTTTCAGTACATCTACCCAGGTGTCTAAATTTGGGACAAGCAACATTTGTCATGCAGAAATAGCTGTCTGATAGATAGGTTATAAGGTTGATATAAATGAATTTATTGCACCCTGACATGAGACTTTTAGCAAGAACTGTCATTTTCTGATATTCTTGCATGGTGATTATGGCTTTTTGTGACTTATGCTTATGTGTATCATAGTTCATTACATATATACAGCAGTCTACTATATGAAAGAATGTAATTAAAGTTATACATTGATTGGTAATGAAATTACAACACAATGAGTGTAAACATGCAAATGTAAATAGCATGGCTATTATGCAGCACTAAGTATAATGATTTAGCTGATGGTATTAAGCATTATTTACCATGGTAAATTGTTATGTTCATATCTGTGCCAGTGTTTATCATTAGTATTCAGTACTATCCTGTATTCTGATTTTTCAGTCTAATTCAGGCTGGATAATTGGGTTCTACTGTACATATATTATTCATTTATTTGCAAATCTTTTACTTTATATTTTTTATTCAAGCCATCAGAATTTTTTTAGATTTTAAGAACTCCTTCACAATCATATCTGTCCAAGTTTATTCTTTTCAGCTTACAAACACCAGAACCGCTGCTATGATGTATGATATAAAGAGACAATATGTATAATATAGCTTTTACTGAATACTTTTAATAATAGTAAAATAATTATTGAACTGTATGACTAGTTATCTTAATTACTAAAGATATAAAATTATGTAATCAGTTATGTTTGGTACTTTAACTCTTTACCGGGCGGATCGCCCAACTTCGCCCGTACATCGTGTAGGGCAGAACACCCAAGAGCGCCCATAGCAACGATTTCACTTAGAGTTCTTTTTCCTTTACATATTTACATCATATCCGGTCTCTACAGGAAGCATGACGTTTGTACAATGATTTCCGCGCCATTTTGAAACATTTTCATGTGGCAGCATTCATTTTTTCATAAAGTTTTCTTTGTTTTTCGCGTTCGGTGTTTCAAATGGATTTCTTAGTGTCGTCGATCGTTAATGAGAAGTTTAATGGATTCAATTTATCAGATAATGAGGTAAGAGAAGTTTATTTTTGAATTAGATGATAGGATTAGAAGTGACATTAGTGTCAGTAGCGTGCACATGTAGTATCTTTCAAATTTTGGACGAGAGTGCTTCAGATTCTGAGGATATCGAAGAGGAATAGGGGGAATGGGTATCTGGAGACGCATGTGGTTGGAATAATAGTACTTTAGCACTGGAAATATCGGAATTTATAACAGAAATGGGGCCGAATGTGACTGTAACTAATGATAGTACTCAGTTGGCTTTCTTCTATCAGTTTTTCAAAGAAACATTTGACAAGATAGCGGAATAAATGAACAAGTACGCACGTCCGAAAATTGCAAAAAAACAAAATGGCGATCCAGGTTGGAAAGAAACTAATGCCACTGAAATTAAGGCTTATTTTGGATTTATGATTTTGATAGGAATTCACAACCTGCCGAAAAAAGAGATGTATAGATCGTCTGACGACAGATTAGTGTTCCTGGCATCAACAAAAAGTGTGTGTACATAGTGTTTGTAGCGGACAATAAATGGACAATATTTTTTTGTGTAAATATATATTTTCACGCATGGATTCAAATTTAACACCCGAAAGTATACTTCAATTAAGGATATTAATAAAGCTGCTTTCATTTCCTTTCATTTTGCATTTTATTTCATTGAAATATATGCACTGATACCTAAGATATGATGTTTTTACCGACGTACCCCTAAATCTCACTGACATCCTGAAAAATCTTGCCCGTTTAGAGCTAAAAAAAGGAAAAACGTCTGCCGAGTAAAGAGTTAAGAATATGTTCAATCTATATTAGTTGCATAGCATTTAAATTTGCACTTCAATAGTAAATTTAATGATTTTATAATTTTTTTTTTTTTAATTATTCAGAATGGTTGCTATTGGTATTAAGAATTAAATTAGATTAATATTAAATATAAAGTAGTATTATAGTTTAAAACTGAATGTTAAGATGCTTATGGGTGGGAATAGTTATAGGTAGTCCTTGAATCTCAGACTTTTGCTGAAAATTGATTAAGCAATGAATGGATGACCAGTGCTTGTATGAGCAAACTGGACAAATAATGAAATATCTTAAATTGTGCAATATGTTATAAAACAACTGTTTTGATTTGCTAGAACAAATATTTAGCAAGCAATGTTTAAAATGAATTCTATTTACAAATAATTAAAACTGGGCATGATTTGAGCTCAAGGCCATACTTTTCACTGTGAAAAAGTGTATAACAAAATTAAGATTGCTTGTATCAACATTTCCAAACATTCATTTGAAAATGAACAAAGTTTCAACTGGTTGGCGTTATGCAAAACAACATCTACTTTTTAAAACAGGTAGAAAAACATGCTTATTTAAGTGAAAAAGCAGGGCAGAAAATACATTTCTGTTAA
Organism: Sinotaia quadrata; assembly: GCA_028829895.1. NCBI lineage: Eukaryota > Metazoa > Mollusca > Gastropoda > Architaenioglossa > Viviparidae > Sinotaia > Sinotaia quadrata. The sequence goes on from CM054182.1 coordinate 77,190,184, forward strand.
ATGAGAAAGATGGATCAAAAAATGTGCTTCCGTAAGTGAAAAAGTGGGGCAGAAAGTGTGGATGTCAGGGAATGATTTAATATAGCAAAACCTCTTAAGTAAAACATTTGTGAATTTAATTATTCAACAGAACTATGATTGTTTGTAAAAGCTTTTTTTGTAAAAAATTTCAAAATGTTATTATGGTTGAAAAACTCTTCTTATTAAACTATACTTTATTTTATTAAGTACATATTACTTTTATTTACCTCATTATATTGTTAATATAATTATTGTTAAAAGTAGGCAGAGGCACATACCAGCAAAAGCTGGCAGACAACTGAAAGAAGTCTCTAAATTTCTTGCTTTCTCACTAATGAAAAGATGGTTAATAATGCACTGAACTGAATAAACTTGGTATCAAAAGAAAGATCAGGTCTTTGTCTTTTCTGCTGTTTTGTGTTTATAATTTATCAAACATCGTTTTCGAGGGGCAGAAAATCTACACACTCGAGCAGTGTACATCATCCACTGTCATGCTAAAAAATGGCCTTCAAATCTCGTGTCTGGTACTTGGGGTCAGAAAACTTCGCTTTTGCCATTCACGTCATGGAAATCTTTTTAGACCTTTTAAAAGAGGAAACCATACAGAACACTTTTATATAATTTTTTTCTAAATATTCAGCTTGCAAAACAATTTGTGATCTTGGTAAAATATACGTTTACTTTGGGACCTTTTATTTCAGGAACTACTTAACCAAACTATGATAACCTTAGGTGAGCCGTAAAACTGATTTTCTGCAGAATCGAATAGTATACGAAACTATGTAATAGGAGCTATGCAGAGGACACGCCAAGTGGTAATTGAGAGACACCCCACACACACACACTAAATTGTAAACACAACATGGCATCCAGTTGGCCTATCACCGAGCATGTATGTGACAGTGATCACATTTTTGGTAATTTAGATGACCAAATCTTTGATAAACTGGGTAAATATCATTTGTTTTAGTAAAACAGGTATTTCTGTATGTAACTATTATTTTCAATTTTTAAATATAACATTTTATGGCTGGAAAATAAACTCTGATCAGGCAACATTTTTACTTCATTATGTAATTGGGTCGTGATCCACAATTGTGCAGTTAATTTTATAGAGTATAATTTGATTAATTTTTTTGGTGGAATCTAGTTGGAAATAAACCCATATATACTATTTAATATCTTTTTCATGTTTAAAGGCCGATTTGCTTTACCAAAGAGATTTGGTAGGATCATAATAAAACACTGTGAAGTGAGAACAGATAAACTATTTTAGCTTACTAAGTTAGGATTATTATTGATGGATTGAATTTTATTTAACTTACATTAATATAAAAATATTTACTTTCAATATCATGTAATTTGGGGGGGGGGGGGCTGTCATATCCTTCTTTATTGTGTCACTACTTTTGAAGCATTTAAAAAAATCCTTCAAATCTACTTTATGGAGGATTTATGAAGAAACAAACAACAAATATCATTCACACTGTACTCACAAATTTCAGCATGTTCCAGTCAAACACATAATCATAAGTGAATCCCTGGCGATGAAAAAGATTTCGGAACAGCTGTCTCAAGTAAGAATAGTCTGGCTTGTCATCAAATCGCAAAGAACGACAAAAGTTGAGGTAGGTGGCAAACTCAGCTGTTGGCATAAACAAATATATATATATATATATTTTAATTTATACAATTCAAATTCATTAAAAAATAAAAGTTAAGATGTCTCATTCTTACTTAAAAGCTCCTTTGTGACAATTCTGAATAGGTGTTAAATATTTTGACCCCATCATCTCTAGCTTCAAAGATTTTTTGGTTACTGTTATTCTGATTATAGTATCACAACCGGAGAGAAATAATATTTCTTCTTAATTTGTCCTTGTCACTATATAATAAGTAATAAAAAAATGACAAGGTAAAGTTATACACCTAGATCTAGGTCATACAGTTTGAAAGTAAATAGAGGAAAATGTATATATCATTCTGAAATAGCTTGTTCATGAGGTAGTCCAAAAGAGGCACAATGCATGAATATTAACTGATTTTCATAAAACATTTGGCAATAATTAACAGTGGAGGCAAAGCTGAAAATAAAGCAGTTAGTATTATGAGAAATAAAATATCTTACTAAGTTTGGGCAGACAAATTTGTTAGAAATTAAAAATGAACAGAGTAGAAAGAAATTAACTTATTTATGATGAAATATCAAAGCAAAATGCATACAAGAGTTTATGCAAGTTTTGTTCATAGGAATTAAAATTATTCATTATGCCATTAGGTATTTTCTTTTATTTGTATGCCAAATTTGAACTTACATGACCTGACATGATGATCAAAGAGTGAGATGCCAATTTCAATCTCTTAGTTGTTATTTGTGCTGTACAGAAGAATTAATAAATGTTGCTGTTTTGCAGCATTATGAGAGTGTACATATATTGTATTTCAATGGGAAAAATCAGTTCTTTTTATGCAATTTTTGTTGATGTAAGGGTCCCAGAAATGCATATATTTATGAGAAAAGAAAACTTACTGTAAACTTAACTTTGCATATATTATTTGATCTGCAGTAAAATACATGTAGTTGATATGATGTGGGGAATTTGTGCTCTGAACAAGAATATAAAGAAAGCACTCTAGCAATGACATGTATTTTCATTAAAGTAAACTGATTGTATATATTCAATATTTTTGTTTTGTACTCCATCTTTTTTATTTTACATGTGCTTTCTTATTTGTCTGAAAACACCTTAGCAACAACCTCCAAATAACTGTGCTGTAATCAATTTTTTTTAAAACATTGTACAAGTGCTTTCTTACTTATCTGAAAACACCTTAGCAACAACCTCCAAATAACTGTGCTGTAATAATTTTTTTTTAAAATTGTATTATTGTAATATTGTATTACACAAGCGCTTTCTTACTTGTCTGAAAACCTGCAAATAATTGCCAAATGATTGGGAGCAAAGAAAGAGAAAATATAGGTCTGCATACACTTCAAAGAATTAAAAAAGAAAACTGGTTTGCTTACAAAAATATAAATTAAAAAAGAATATGCTTGTTTATGTACATACAATTAACAAGAAGAATATTCACACAATACACAACTAAAAGGAGGAAATATCTTACTCAACACCTACTTAAAAGAAAGAAAATATATTATCAAAATATATATGTAAGCAATTTAGAAAAATAATTTCAAGGGTTTTCTAAGGACTTTTTCAGAGCTGAGTATTATGATATTCAAGGGCCAACAGTATAAGCACTAATGTTTGTTAATATGAATATTTTAATGATAATAACTATGACAATATTTTGTTGTAAACTAACTGATAGTATAAGCAAATTTATATATACAGTATATATATATCAATATACAGTACTGTGCATTAACCTTTGACATAATGAATTCTTGTTTGTAGTGATAGACTGTGCAACATATATCAACATACATACTAACTTTGAAATGAAATATTTTATAAGTTCAAATAAATTCATAAAACTTTCACGCTTTTTATGAATGGACATTAATATGAACATTAAGGTTTATTTGGTGAAAACTACTTTAAATAATTATATAAATAAAATAAGTGACTGTTGAAAATAAATGAGAAAATATTTCTGGTCAATTCTATATGGATATACTTGCCTATAATACTTATCGCAAATAATTTATAAATGTGTAGAATATAAGTTTTTTATATAAATGTGCAGAACATAAGTTTTTCAATGAATTAGTATTTTAATCATATGAAAGTTAGAATCTTAAATATGATGTAGCAAAATAATGTGACAATGTGAGAGACAACTAATGTTACTCTCAGCCTATAATAGTCAAAATATGTGAACCTTAGAAAAAAAGCTGTGAACCTCAATATAAATAGCGAGTCAGAGGATGATTGCTATCAATAAAAGTATTCTTATCATAAAGCTGTGAAAATTATTATGATAAATGAAGCAATTGTCTATGCATAACCAAGATGAAAGAATGGTGAATCAGTGTAATGATAAAAATTTTTTTTTAATTTTAGATTCATCTACAATTAAAAAAATGTTCAATGAACATATTCTAATATACAATAATACAATAAAATAATCTGCTCAAAAAGCTTTTAACTCAAAAGATCTATTTTCAAACCCAAAAACACTAAAATATGCCTGCAGGATTTACCTTTATTTTTAATACAATCTGGTGCTCCAAACAAATAATCATAATGAGCAGATATAGCATATTAAAACATTATCCTACATTATATTAAAGGAAATAAAAAATTAAATATAAAATGGTTTAAAAACCTGAAATCTTTGGAGACTGCAAATGCTTTATATTTTCTGATAAATTCGGAAGATACAAAATTGCCATCATCATGACCACATGTTGATTTCTCACCATATGGCCTTCTATTTCTCCATTTAATTGCTTTTATAAATTCTCCTAATTTTTTATTTGGTTTAGTAATAGATGAATAATTTCTTTATTAGTTGTTCATACAGCCCTCACCCCATTCCCCAAAAAACAATATACAAGAAAAAATTTGTATGAACTGACTGAAGAAGAAGTCCTATTCCTGAACTGAAAAAAATATGCTGTAAATGAGTTATATAGTTTCCAAATATTCTTAGTGTTCTAAGTTGGAATTCTCAGTACCCTATCTCGGGCTTTTGAATGACATACAGGAAACAACCTAAATGAATGCCAAAGTATCAAAAACTCAAAATGCCCCGTTTTCAGAGCTTTTTATTTAAAATAAAATATCTATATGCACTTTGATGGAGAAGAAAAAAGGGTGGGATATTTCTTTAAACAATAAAAATCAGTGACTTCTCACCTAATTCAAGGGTTTATAGGCAATTCAAGTGCTTTTCAAAGACAAAATTCAAGCACTTTTCAAGATGGTTCTAATTTTTCAAGGACTTTTCAAGATTGCAAAGTATTTGTCAGTTATATAACATACAATTAAAAAGAATAATTTGTCTGGTTACACAACAAAGAAGAAAATATTAGTTTACATAACACAAATTAACAGGGATAATTCAAGTGCTCTACAAAGAGCTAACATTAATAATTAATAATTATAATAACAGTGACTTACAAGAGCTCTCAAGGTTTAATATTTTTTCTTCAGAAGCTCTAAGCACTTTACTAAATAAAATTGCAGTAAATTACACTAAGAACTAAACATAACAACTACAGAAGCACACAATAATAATCATGCAGTAATATAATATGTAAGTAACAAGGCAAGAATACACACATAGCACACAATAATAATCATACAGTAACAATATGTGAATAATAAGACAGGAATACACAAAGCACACGTGGTAATTATTTACATATATTGATCGTCAATATCAAGTAAACATAACACCAATTATTCTTGTATTCTAATATATAAAGAAGCATTTTCAATAATCAACAATAAACCTATTGGGATCACTAAGAAAATGAACTTACAAATGTACAGTAACACATAAGAGACAGTGCATTCTTGCTCAGAAAAAAGATATATTTTGAGAGCCTTCTTACAAATAATCATGGTCTCAAATAGTAGACCCTGATAAGCAAATGAATAATGATTTTTTTACTTTCTGAAGGTTAGAGAAGATATATGCTGGAGACAAAAATATAACAAAATAAAATAAAATTTGGTCACCATTTGGCAGCAATAAAGTTACTGTGACCAAAAGTAAAAAATAGGTAGCAAAAGGCATCAATAAAAGGTTGGTAGTGATTTAAGAAAGGAGCAGATCTGCATAGGCATAACGATTTTTGAAGTTTCTAATATACACTTTCACAATAGCAGATACTCAAATCTGATTTGGTCTACCTCAGAAAAAAAATGACAGACCTGTTCAACTAATACTGATTGTCTGAAGTTGTATATGTCTCATTTATCAAAACAGGATAAATATGCCTAAATTGTCTGATAATCAAGTTTGTAATGCACAAACTGCTCATCTTTCTCTTTCTTAAATTGTTGTTAAATAGTGCAATGTTATTTTGTAACAGGAAGTGCAAATAGCTTTATTTCCTCTTTTCACAAAAGTATGAGACTGCAAAGCCATTGACAAAGTAAAGAGTCTTTAGCAATGTTTCAGTAAACTACATGCTTTGTACAAGATATGGATCAAGTTGATCCAAGTTTTACATTGTCATGTCACATTCAAGTAAAAATTACCTTTATGTGTAATAATATATTTTCATGCAAGGCAGAATATTGTCATGTCATGTCACTTTCAAGTAAAATTACTTTTATCTGTAATATGCTTTCATGTAAGGCTGAATATGTTTTGTTTTCAAATCCAGGCTTCTTTAGCTCTGTCTCTTTTTTATATTCTTGGTTTTGTTCAGTCATTCAGATTCTTAGCCAACTCCATATCAATCTACCAATTAAATATGCAATCGCATGTATTTCAGTTTATTTCATTATTAATTACTTTGCCCCAAGCCATCAAATACATTTTATTTTATACCACAACTTTTGAAGTAGGTAGAACCAGTCTCTATATGGCGATAGCGGACAACTCCTAAATTCCAAAAAATTTACCATTTTGCCACAAGTGCTGTGTTTATGTTCCGTATTTATCATGCTTGTGAAATAGTTTGTTGAATAAAACTATCTTCCAACTTTTCATTAATGTATTTTTTATTTGTGAGAGAGTGAGTGGAAGCTTGTACGATCGCATTAAATTAGGTACAGTTGGCGTGTTTGGATAGCCGTGGCAAAAATCTCAATTTCCGGTTTTACCAATGTGTTTTTATATACCTTGCAAACACTAAAACGGACTCCGCTACGATTGTCCTATCAGAATGTATAATATCAAATTAAAGAAAAATGAATGTAGAATGCAACCGTGTTAGTTTCAAATCTGTATTTTTATTTTTATTGTATGTAAAAGTTGATTGAAAAAAGCCTATTTTTTAATTACGTTTTTGCATGGTTATTTCGGAAAATATAGACTTTTGTCTTATATCAATAGAAAGTAGAAAATATCTTCTTTAAAATGATATATAGCAGATATTTTAATTGTTATTTCATTATAATTACTTAAACAAGTCAAATGGAACTCAAAATAAGCAAAAAAGCATGAATATAATTCATTTTCATTTTTGGCTCAAAATGCCGTTGCACAAATTGTGTTTTTTCTCATTTTTGAGAATCTATAACACAGAAAATTACAAAGCTATCACCTTAAAATAAATCAGGTTTCCTGTCAGCATTGGATACTTGAGGAATACAAAAGTTTAGCCCTGTCAGATAGATAGGTTTTACTTTAGGGTGCATGCAAAATGGCAAAATGTAAAAAACGTGAAAAAAGCGTTTTTTTTCCATTTTAAAAAATCGCGTTAAAAAAAACTATGAAAGATTAAACAACCATCTTTTGTAAATTGACTTCTTTCACCATGATAGGTATATGGTGTAAATTTCATTCATTTCCAAAGACTTTGAAAAAATGGCTGGTTCTACCTATTTGAAGGTGCATTTAAATCATTAAAGCAAACTGATGAAGAAGCAAAGAATGTATTGCTGAAGGAATTGCTTGTCATATCAAAATGAGCTTTAAATACTATCTGTGATACTTAAAAACAATTTTATAGATTATTAATGAATAATTAGGGTTATCTTTTCATTAACCATTAACTATACAGAGATGTTGGGACCTCTGACTAATGTACAAGTACCTGCTAATTATAAACTAAAGTCTGGTTTGGAACAATGTACAATGAAAATCAACACTACTAGTTAGCACACACACATACACACAAATATATATGCATATTTTTTATATAATAAAATATGCAAGTGGAAACAAATTAGAGAATTACTTAGCTCTTGCATCCCAAAATGCACAAAGGAGAAAAACATATATGAGCTATACCCTCTATGTCCAACCTTTTTTCTGTTTCAACTCAATGTTCAATGCCAAAGCACCTCTCACCATCACCTTACAGATAAAAAATTAACAGAATATTAGTACTAAGAGGTGAAATGCAAGTTGAATAGCTTCAAAAGAAAGATAAAATATGACAATTTTCCACCAAGAAATATCAAGAAACATTAATTGAAATTACATGGAAATCCTTTGCAGAGTTCTTCAATAGGAGTAGACATTTTCTTCTCACTAATGCGCTCATATTTTTGGCGCTTTGTGGCTGCCTTAAGACCTTGCCAAGGCAAGCTGCCTCTTAGGAAGTACATGAACACATAACCAAGAGATTCCATATCATCTCGCCGACTTTGCTCTGTCAAAACAAAAAAAGAAACACAATTCTTACTAAAAGGAATTAAATAATAATCATGATAATTTATTAAAGCAAATCATTACTAAATAAATATACATCACAAAATACTAAACATGATACATATTGGCAAGAATAACAAATATACAAAATAAAGAAAACAAAATAGAAGATCACGAGAGCAAAAGTTGGTGTAGTAAAAATGTTATAAACTAGCACTATTAGCACTATTCTAGAACCAGTATATTTATAATTTGTACAGTAGACAACAATAAACACATTACAAAACACACAATTCAAAAATAGACACACAAGATGAATATTTACAGATATAACACAGAACATTTCAAGGATATTAAATAGAAAAAAATATAAAGGTAGAGACTAGGTGCATTTTAGGAGCTTTTTAAAAGATTTACTGTGCGAGTTTGAAAGACTGTTCATTCCAAGATGACCGAAGCCATTTTAGATTTCTAGTAATGAAAGACACTAATTTGCAATGACAGGTTTTGAATCCTTTTAGAGTCAGATAATTTTCTGTAAAATTTTCCCAGAACAGAGTTGTATAGTGGCAATCCCTCAGCTCCCTCACAAAAAAACTTTAAATAAATTTTTCAATTTTAATTCAGAACTGTATGATACTATGTTTATTTGCAATGTTAATATTTCAGAAAGTTATGATAACTTTGAAGTGAGCTGAAGATAGAATGGAGAAAACATTGCTGTCTGACTCGGGGTGAGTGAAAGCATGAGATCTATGGGATGAGCGATGAGTTAAGATATGACAATATGTTCAATGCTGTTGTCTGAATGAGCCATTAGCTGGAGATCAACAGACAGCATGGCTACTGATGTGCAGTCATCTGAAGCTATTTTAAAGGAATTACAGATTAGTTCACATTTTGCGCTGACCAAAGATACTGTACTTGACTATTTGAGACTTATGCAGTCTAGAATCCATTTTTGGATAAGTGACCTATGTTGACAGAGTGTTGATGTGGAAGATGTGAGAAGGTCTTGCATAATAATTATTAATAGATTAGTTCTAGTTGCATTCTGTAATTTATTGAGAAAGTTATTCAAAAGAAAGATGAAGGAGCTTTCAGATCAAAAACTAGAGTACAGTTCCTAACACTTTCTATTTATCTATCCCTTAGTCTTGTCGACCGTTGGGGACCACTGATGACCTGACAACCAGTTTCTTCCATTCCATTCTGTTCTCTGCTAATCTTAATCTAACACTTTACTTTTGTCTGAAATACTCTTTGGCTGAGGTATCATGAGTACCTTCCTACTAAGGTGGTAGTAACCAAGTTTTCTTAAAAAACAAAGATAGACTCTTTGACTGACTCAGTGATGAATGAAAGATATTGATTAATGATGATAGACTATTTAGTGATGCATTAGGAGAATATTTTGCCTCATCTATATTTGAAATATTGTTAACATATTCTTAATTAAATCTTTGTTTAACTGTTTCCATTTTGTATATCTGATAACACAATGTGACTTCTTTTTGTTTGTTTGTTATGAATTATAAAAATAATGTAATTATATCATCTCATTCTTTATTTTAGCAAGAATGCCAGCAAGTAAAACAAAAATGACTGTCATGTGGTACTTTGGGGTGACCTTATAATAATATTTATTTCAAATTTTATTGTTAAGCCTATCATAAATCTATAAAGTGCTGAGGCAAGGTATGGACTACTTGGTATATATTATCAATAAATGTTATATTGATGACTCATGACCACCACTCAGCAACAAGTTGAGACAAATAGATAAAACAAAGAATGAGATGATATAATTGTTATTATTATAGTTCACGACAAACAACAATGTTGAAATGTGAGAAATATATTTGGTGGATTTTAAGTGTTATAACTTGCCCAAGTATGCATATATATTTTGTATTTATCAGTGTATGGTTAATGTAAGTATATATAAATATGTAGAATTATTTAAGTGAATAAGTAATTTAATTCATATAAGTATGAGTCTTGTTTATAATATAGAAGAAAGAAAGAATGTGCAAAAGAACTATTGTTACTGCTATAAAATGTCAAAATTTGCAAACTTTTGAATTAAAAACAAGTTTTGTGAATTATAACACTAACAATGAATCCAATCAATTAATCAAAATAAGTACTCTTCTTCTTCTTTCTTCTTTACGATCATTCTTTTCCCCACAGGAATTGCGTGGAAACTTTTCATCTTCTTGATGTTCTCAGTTTCTGTAGATTTCCTGTGGGGCCTTCCTCCTTTGTTCTAGGAGGGTAGTAATGTAAAAAAAAAAAAAAAAAAAAAAAAAAAAAAAAAAAAAAAAAAAAAAGTGGAAGATATATGGAAGTTATGGAATTAGTTTTCCACTTGCCTGTCGTTGTTTACAGTTTACTTGCATGCATTATTCTTGTATCAGTTATTGTATGCATTGTTTTTCCTAGGAATTTTGTTACTATAGTTATAGAAGTTATTATTTTATTTTTTTTAAATGTGAGGAAGCTATTTGTAACTTCCTCTAAATTTGTGGTTTTCTTTTTTATTATTTGTGTAATGGTGTATGTGTGTGGTGGGTTTTATTAATATTTATTTTTATAGAAGGTGAAGTGTGTTTGTGTGTATGAGATATGTGATGATTGCTTGATGTATATGATTTTGGTGATATTTATTTGGAAAGAGTAGTGTTTGTGTGGTAAGTGGTAAATGTAATAGTCTCATTGTGTCAATAAGTACTCTTGTTTTCATAAAGTGGTGAAAATTTACAAATTTATTGTGATGAATGTAGCAACTATCTGAATGTGACACATAAATTGGCATAATGGCAAACATAATTCTTTGTTTTACACATTTTTTACATTTAAAAAACATAAAATGCTAAATGAACTTATACCAATATTTACATATTCAAATGCAATAAACTAACCTATTAAAATCCTTTTACCTGAAAGACATATTTTCATATCCAAAATTCCCATTTTTTTATTTATCAAAATGTTTCATATCACAACGTGCTTCATATATTCTTTATGTTTTATATATTATATTATTTTCTTATATTATAAAATATTGCCCTTCCAAGAGGAAAATCAAATCTGAAGGTCCTAATGGTAAAAAGCTTGAAATCCACAAATGTTGTTATATGATCTTGAGATCATAAATTACCTTATATTTTCTGATAAATCTCTAAAAGACCTGAGACCACCATTTTCATGATTGTTACAACTTACATGTGCTTGATTCTCTCTAAGAATAATTATATGCTTTTATGTATTCACCAGAGTTGTCTTATAGAAATCTGTGATTAACGCCTGTATCAGTTGTTCAAAACTAAAAAGAAAATGAACAAAACTTTTTTCTGAATTAACTGAATAACAACATTCAAAATGTTCATGATCCATGAGAAGACACCCCATTCTGAAATTGGAATATAATGTTTTAAATTAGATGTATCAAAGTTCTGAGGGCTCGAATTTGGAATTTCCAGTACTCTAATTAAGATTTTTTAAAGTCATCTGCAGCAAACTGCAAGTTAATATCATGATAAAAAGATCTTTATAGCATGTATTGTCAGAGGGAAATAATGTTGATAAGACTGATTTTTTAAAAAATTCATACCTTCTATTAGTCCTCTTTTTTTCTTAGCATTAAAAAGTATTATTTAAATGACACTCAATCTCTGTGCTTTGAAGTCAATAGGATTGATGAAAAACATACAACTCTTGTAAGAGTTAAGACTAAGCCAAAACATACATCTTATGTGTGCTAAATTTCACATTACTGGAGATTTTTTTTTTATAAAACACCAAAGAAGGGAAATCTACTTAGAAACAAAAATATGAGTTTTACAAAATAAACATTTTCTAAGAATTAAATAATCACCTATGCCAAGATGTGTGTTGATACTGGCATAGCGCGCAGTTCCTGTTAGATTCTTATTTTCCCGGTATGGTATGTGCTGATGTGTGCGAGCATCCCTATATTTTTTGGCAAGACCAAAGTCTATGAGGTAAACAAGGTTTCCTTTCTTTCCCAAACCCATAAGAAAATTGTCAGGCTTGACATCACGATGGATGAAATTTTTTGAGTGGATATATTCAATTCTGCTGATCTGTAATAATAAGAAAGCAAAAGAATTCTGTTAAATTTAGGCATGAGAAGAAAAGTCAAGCATCAATTAAACAGTAAATCTGATATATAGTTTTTAAAAAATGATAGTGCAAAAATTAAGTAAACATTATAGTACTTTTAGTAGCTTGAAAAAATTAACAAATTAGTAACTGTAACATTGCTACATGTTAATAATAAATACAGTAATGCTGATAGGCAGGATTTAAAAATTCAGTGATTTTACAGACATATCAGCCCAAGCCATTACTGCATAGTGAAAATTTTCATGTTAACAAAGGAAAGTAAATTTACAGGACAGAAGTTCATAAAATCAAATCCAGCTAAGAAAATCATTTGAATATGTAACACACCAATAATGCTATAAAGTTCAAAAATAGAATAAATTATAATAATTTTCAGTCCAATGAAGTTACTGGGTCAAAAAATAAACAAAGTGATTATACATGAAATCTGATATGAACTTACTACTATCATTATTTATCATCAACAATGGCTCATTAAAAAGGCTGTTTCTTTTTTTTAAAATAGCTTACTTTATTTTAAGCATTTAGCAATACAGAAAGGCATTTTTGTTGTAGTTAAAATAATGTTTTATTGTTTTAACATTTATTAAAATTACATAATTCTTTATTAAATCAAGTGTTGTTGTCACTTTAAAAATTACTAATGGCATCAAAGTTACAATTATAAATGATTCATGAAAAATATCTTTTAAAGTATTTTACTCTTTTCTAAATTTAAAAGTTACTTTACATTTCTCATTGCTGAAAAAAATTGTAATTGCTAGGCAAATTTGAATAGTAAATCTCACTGATGCACAGTGTAAAATAAATATGAAACAATTCTAAATCATTAAAAAACCAAAACAGAATATGGTCAGAATGAATTCATCTTTCTTTCAAAATTGCTTTATAAATTTGCCCAAACTACAGTGGATACTATGAATACAATGAAAGAATCAATGACTGCTATGATCATTATATCAAATTCTATAACTTGCTGGTTATATATTTTTATTATGTTCACAGAAAAGTTAGTTCTCTCTAAATATGCTATCATAGAGAAAGTTACACATCAGAATGATAATTTAAAAAAAATTATCACACAAAAACTTGCACTGTTAGTGCAATGTAATATTAAATAATAAATTATAATGCATTACTGAGTGTAATTATCTCTGGTTTTGGAGAGACATTTTTGGTTGTTTTTTCTCATTTGCTCTTGCAATTTTATTTTTTGGTGGAAAAGTATTCCCTCAAGTTTGCTTGCTTTGAGAACCTGTAGGTCTTGTATGTTTAAAGGATTTCATTGACAACATTATTCCACCCACCTACCCCCATCCATCCCTTGTGTATAAAATACTAAGGAGTGTTTGTTCTTATCTTATCATACTTGCATGTAGTCACTCTATAACACAGGTGTCAAACTCAAGGCCCAGTGTACAATTATACCTGGCCCGCTAGAGAATTCAGGCAAAAATATTTTTAATGGCCCAGCGATATGAAGTGCAAATTAAATCCCCAAATTGCCGAACAAAAGACTGCCTGAGAGATCGAAATAAGCGCCTTGGTTGTGTTGTTCCGCTCACATTCACCCCAGAAGCCGGCAATAGACCTTTCATCTTCACGATGTTCTCGGTCTTGGCCTGCTTCTGGGGGATCCCTGCAGCCTAGCCGTGCTTCTGAAGTGGAGGACAGGACAGCTGGTGGAAGGGATTGAAACAGGTCGCATATATTTGGCATCTGCTTCGGGGGGATCCCCACAGCCTCGCAGTGCATCTGAAGTGGAGGACAGGACAGCTGGTGGAAGGGATTGAAACAGGTCGCACCTAATTGGTGCACACCCTCAACCGCCCTCGGTCAGTGGGGGGAGGGGGCCGAAGCCCCCTTTTGTCAGAATAAGCAAAATGAAAGTTGCATATATATAGTGCTAAGATATTCAAATCAAAGCTAGTCTTTAAAATAGCCAAGAGAAAAATTGATTCTGAAAACAAAGCCTTTTAAAGCCGCTGGGAGGATGAATACATGTTTACTGATATTGGTGGTAAGCCTGTTTGTCTAATTTGTAGAGATAATGTAGCTGTGATCAAGGAATATAATCTGAGACAGCACTACGAGACTAAACATAAAGACAAGTTGAAAAACATGAATGCAGAGCAGAAGCTACAGAAGGTAGAGGAATTAAAGAGGAATCTAACATCACAGCAGACGTTTTTCACCAAAGCAAAATCACAAAATGATTGAGTTTGACAACCCTGCTCTATAAGTATGGCTTCCTTTCTGTAGTCTTAAATAATCTGTTGCTTGGAGAAATTGTAGGATATAGGATTGTACACCTAATGGTGAGACTGAGAATATTATTCTCCAACATTAACACCAATCTCAAACCCCAAAAGAAAGACTAAGAAATACTTGTTCTTTTTTTTTTAAAAAATGTATTTGCATGCAGTTACTCTTTAAAAATAGCTTCCATTCTCGAATTCTAAAATATTCTGATTCTGATACAGGGCTATGAGCATACTTTTTCCTCTGTTTATTTTCATAACCAAAAAAAAAGACAAATGCAGGAGGATGCTAAGCCAATGCTTTAATGCAATGAAGTGAAATGCTTTGTTCTTGCAGAATTATCAAAAGAAAGTAGTTCTCTCTTGTTTTCTATGTGATTTTTAGTGGTGAATGACAAAGGGTGAAAGGTACATGAACAATAAATTTCTGAATTTTTTGCAATGTGGAAGAACCACTGAATATTCTTTTTAATAAAACTATTATAATTCTCTTTAATACAATTTGTGCCATTGTTATGCTTACTCTGATGTATAGAGTCCATTTTAATTTGTATTTTAAGATTAAATAATAAATAATAATTTACTAATACCTTAAAATTTTATTTGAATGACTGAATTTGTAACTGGTATATAGATCCTGAGAGAAATATCAATATCAAATGTCTTCTACGACAGGTGAAGAAAGTGTAGTAATAATCCATTTCATAGCTTTGCTCTCTGGAGGCTCAACAAACTCAAATTTCTGACTATGATATAGCTATGGAAGTCTAATATTTTATTTGCAAAGCTTCAACCTTACCTAAACAGGTCTTGCAGTGTATTTTAAACACAATGGTGATTGTGGTTGGAAAAGCAAAAATAAAAAAAATTGTCAAATATTTGCTAATTGTATTTTATGGTTCAAATCCTAAGGCAAAGGCACCATGGCAGAACGGTTTCAGTTAAATGAGGAACAAGGTATAGCTTTTACTCCAAGATCTTCTTTTACTGGTAGATTTTAATGTCAATCTGCTACTGGAATATCTGGAATAATATAAATGAATAGCAAAGTGTTCCATCCAAACTAGGGTAACACCTGATTGTAAACTTAATTGGCCACATCTACTCAAATAGTATTAGGTAAGACCACTCAAATTTTGAAGTCTGGCCAAATAAGCTGATATTTGCAGGTTATGTTATGTACCTCAAAGTAAGTTTGCATACAAAATTTTGGAGCTCTAGCTTTAATAGAAAAAAAGTTATGACAGTTCAAAGTTTGGCGTAAATTGCAGAAAAACACAGATTTCACGAAGACCCTTTTGAAATGACCACACAACAAAAACTATGAAACATACATAGCTCATCTTTACTATTTCAACTCTCTGTAATACAAATATATTGCTGATTTTTTTTTAAGGATCACAGATGCATAGAAAATGAAATACAATCCTGTCAAATTAGCATTTTGTGTAAATTTTCAAATGGCAAGTGGTCAAAAACTAAATAAAATGTCTCTTTTGGAATCTTGTAAAATAAAAACTACTTCATGTACATCATCCAAATTTGGTATACTTGCTCTTTAGAATATAGACATTTACAGGGTGAAGTTTTAGACAATATTTTTGTATAGATTTAGAAATATAACATCTCAAAAATGTAGTTTCATGCAATAAATCCGCACGCTTGTTAAGAGGAAAAAAGGTAAAATGAAACATTTATTATAATGCAATGTTTCTAATTTCTGTAACTGACAGCTTGATCATTCTAACTAAATAAAGTCAAAAATTATATTTTTACAATGTATGCATGTACTTTAACAATTTAAAAAAACAGATCAAAACTAGCGAAACTGATGCTCTTTAATTTAATAAAATACTATTAGTGTTAGTTGTTACTATTTACAGTATACTTTTTTTGTAGTTCAACAGCAATTGTAATTATTAGTATCTTTATTTTTAATAGGTGTCTCTTTGTTTCATAATATAAGACATTA
Source organism: Sinotaia quadrata (assembly GCA_028829895.1). NCBI lineage: Eukaryota > Metazoa > Mollusca > Gastropoda > Architaenioglossa > Viviparidae > Sinotaia > Sinotaia quadrata. Next base: position 77,206,837 of record CM054182.1, read on the forward strand.
ACATTCTAAAAATATCTTGAAAATTGAAAGCTAAAGTCTTTCATAGTTTTACTTATTATATGTCTACTATATTAGTGTATAATGTATGTCTGTAGTGTTAGTAGCATGTTACTCATCATTCATTCATTGTCCTGATATCAATTTTTACCAACATCGATTCACTCACTGACTCATACACTTATTATTATATATATATATATCTTAACCCTGATCTGTCATTCAATGACAAATTCTAATTATCATTTACTAGATTGTTTCTTAAGGTCCTAGTTATAATAAAATAATTAAAAGTACTGGTCAGCTACAGACGAACACAGACAAAAATACTTCAGCATTAAGAGTTATCGTTCTTTATTTTGGATTGGTGCTTTATAAAATTAATTTAAAATATCGCCGATTAGTTAATATATATATTTAAAAAATTCAATCTCATCATGAATCATCGTTTAATCATTTCCATTCTGTATTTTGTGTATAGGACTGTTTTTAATATAAGCAGTTTGTCATAACAAATCATCACCCTCTTGCGACAATATTTTAAAAGGCCGATATTTAGCTAACCTCGTTAGTGATCAAAATAAAACTTTATAACAAATCGTAACCTAAAAATAATGAATGATCATTTTACTATAGCAATATTTCGATGAAATTTAATAGTTTTGTTAAAACTTAACGCAAAATGTTGTCTAGTTGATCCATTTTAACACACGTCTGGTCCAAGATGGCGATCTCTCGTCAACTTCGGCATGTGCGCGAAAAAAACTATTAGGGTTTCCCGCGTTCATTGCCACTAACACTTCCTGTACAGAGACTTCTGGTTCATGTTATATACCATTTTAAAGGGCAAAAGATGACCTTTTCAACAGTATAAAGTAGGCGAACAGATGATAATGGGTTTCGAAGTTATAATGCGTCAAACATAACACATAATTTAGATTATCATTTTCTACAGTAAAATTTTTAAAAAATTAAATCAACCGATGCTTATGTTAAAGGTCATTATCTTAGCTTTCCGTTGATATAAGATTTATTTTTATTGGTTGAATCCTTGAAAAGTTAGAACGCGTTATGTGAGCATACCCAAAAACGATGTCGGAGGTAAGCCATTTTCAAATCTCACCACGGACACTTCAGTACGCTTTACCGACTGTGAGTTTATCGATCAAAACGTAATAAATACGTCATTCAAATGTACAAACAAAACTTATATTTAACGTTGGAAGATTCCTTTATTTGATAAAACAATTTCCAACCATTTCTTTCTTTTAATTACTGAGATAGACAGTTTTGAAAATGAGTGAATTCAGTCAAAAAGTGACGTTGTCTCCAGTCTCCATATAGTGAGTGGTCTTACCTAATAGTATTTTATCAATTAAAGAAATATGTGTGCCCAGCATTAGGGTAAGTGGTACTTTTCAGTTTGTGTAACTTATGAAAAACCAGTTGCAAAAAGTGGCAAAACAGATTCATACCAGGGGTAAAAATTGCTTACATAATCACTGGTAAAAAAATCTTAATCTTAAGCATATTCCTTTTTAATTTTTAAAAAACACCCGCTCCCATGATGTCTTTAATATCACAGTTAAAGATGAAGTCTTTCATAACATAATGCACCAAACATGCACCTATTACACAACAAACGATAATAAAGTACAAAATAACATTTATCTGGCTTACTCAAAACATCACTGATGAAATGAGAGATCAAAATAAGTTGAAAATGAATAACTAATTTGATTATGGACAAAAAGAAACTTCGTACAATACGATTTAAAAAAACAACTTAACTAAATCACAATAAACAGTAAATATTTAAAAAAACAAACAAACTATAAAATATTCTATCATTCACATAATCACACCTGATGCATTTAATGACCATATACCAATAATACTGACAAATTACAAAACCAAACCCTTCTACAAATGATTTAGACTGATCAGAACTTTGGCAAATTACATAACCAAACCCCAAAACCAAACCCTTCTTCTACAAATGATTCAGACTGTTCAGAACTTTCAGACTAGTTCATTCAAAAAAATCCTGGCTGATTAAAAATTCCTTTAATTTCAAATACATTTATTCAATTCTGAACACAAAGAACTCTTGTAGGTCAGATGGAATCAGCAATAAACATTATTATAATAAATATATCAATTTCTCATTTAAGGAGTTAAAAATAAAATTTTGGCTTTAGCAACTGTGTGGGCTCAAGACAGTCCCCCCTGACTTTGATGCATAACTGTTGAACCAATGTCTGTTTTGAGCACAGGAGTGTGGTAAGGGGGTGGCGGTTTGCATATATTAAAATATAGGAGTGATAACTTTGTGCAGAATAATTAAATCATAGGCCTAATTACATTTTGTTTCATATAAACTGGGTATTCTCATGTATGCTTGTTTAACAAACAATTTGATTAACCAAGCCAACTCAGTCACAATTAGTTCAGATAATCAACCTTCTACTGTATATTCAAAGCATCGAAGTATCAGAGAAAGAAAACTATTGTTGAGAAAAGTAAAATAGGCAATAATATGTTAACAAATTTCATTAAATTTAAACAAATTTATTTATATATTCCTGTATTTGATAACTTGTGTCTGTTTAGGAAAAATCTATTTCAGTTATGTACTTTACTTAATACTGATTTTATAAAAAATATTCGTTATAAAAAAATACTGGCACATCTTATAATGAAATCAATGTTCAGTGTCTTTGGCAGTTCTTCCATGAACAGTGAAATAATATATATTTTAAAAGCTCATTTATGAATCTGAATTTTAAAAAAATACTTTAATGACTGAGTGTCAAACTCAAAGTAGAGATTTAAAACATAAGAAAATAAATTATCTTTTGGATAAAAGTCAAATAAAACAAGTAGATTTATTTTTCGACACCCATACTGACATTTATATCTATATCCCATGATTTCACCATAGCAGAAAATATGCACATGCATAAATGTAACTGCAAATACAAGTGTATTCAACTTTCAATATATATGGGACATGAAACTAGATGTGTATTTCCAAGTTAAGGTAACACTACCACTTAGCTGGGATATCTTCATAATGTAAAATAAACTATGTAAAAAGATGTGAACATGCACACATTTATTTCAGAATTAAAATTTTAAAAATTAAGTAAATAACAGAACTTGACAATAACACAAATGAATAAAGGCAAATAAACATAAAAAACAAACTGAACAGATAACAACTTACAAGTTGGTCTGCAAGGAGTAATACTGTCTTGAGACTGAATTTCCGTGAACAAAAGTTAAATAAATCTTCCAGGCTGGGACCAAGTAGTTCCATTACCATCACATTGTAATCTCCTTCTGCTCCACACCATTTAATGGTTGGAATACCAACTGAAATTCAAAATTCTTCATTCAGAACAATAGAAATATCTATATTCAAAAGATTGTAAATTACTTCTCTTTGAAACAGATCAAATTAATCACAATAGTAAAGTACTTATTGATGTTGCCTAGTGAATGAATTGTGATAAAATTATGCATCTGATCTACTTATGATCTACTTAAGACAATATAAGCACTGGTTTTCAGCAAAGCTCAGGATTATCCTATAACTTTTATAAGTCAAAAGTGCATTTGCAAGTCTATAACTCTATTCCATACCACAAGAGGAAAATTGTATTTATCATATCAGTCATACTTTATTTAGTCTAGCCCCTTTTCTACCTTAACATGTACTAGAGATGCAGTTGTGAAATTAAGGCTAAAGAAGCCAAACTGTATTTGAGGCCTAATGACGTTTTAAAACTTTATTTTACAAATTACACAGTAGACTTATTTTTTTAGTAGATTTTATTTGAGTATACAAATAAAAATGCTAGGTTTAATGTGAAAAACAAACCATTTTCAAAGAGTGGTATGACCTTAGTGTGGATGAATTTGATCAATTTTGTGGGTTATTGCTGGCATGGAGGATTTGTTCCAGTTCTAAGAGTTGATAGCCAATAGCTGATGGTCAAGAAAATCTCTTTGTAATGGAGGGTGGGATTTATGTTTAGAGACATGCTTGAAGTTATTATCAGCTTTTCTTTTTACAATATTATATTCACAAACTGAGGGCCCACAGGAAAAACTTTATAAAGTGTGAATATCATATATATATATATATATTAATATGAAATGTTTAAAAATTAAAAAAAAAAAAACCCACCTGCTTCAGCCAACTCCGAATGTTTCAATCGATGAACATATGTAGAGAAAACAAAACTATATCACTTATGTCAACAATTCATAGTGCTAGTAGGCATGCCAATGTTAAAAGAAAAACTAAAGTTAATGGAAATTTCTGAGAACTACATAAAAAGCACCAGAATTTGTTAAGGACTGTAATCACTAAATCAGTTTATGGGTGGATAAAAGTGAATAGTTAATAAATAAATATGTTTTGAAAGAAGCAAATAAGTATCGGAAGACTTTATTATTTTTCATTTTTTTGATATTGCAAGGTTTAATGCTTCAATTTTATTTGAGATTGGTGGGAAAATCCAGATATAGAAGAAATGAAAAGACCAGCTAGATATGGGCAAACTGAGTTTACAGAAGAGTTAATTAGGGAGCTGTGGAATATACGCTTGCATGACAATATACCTGATGCTACAAAACCACCACTTATTTCTCATATGCTATGGATCCTGAGTTTACTGATGTTAAATGAAATTGTAACTGTGTATCAAACTTTGCAAATTGACAGAAAAATAAGTGTTGGGTGTTTGTGACATTTTCTTATGCTTAGAAAAACAAAAACTTTCTGTTTTTCATAAACATAGTCACCCTATTAAGTTTGCATGGTTCATCAAGAAAAGACATTAATTTGTTAGGAAAAGTTTGAGTATAAAGCATACAATAAATATATATCGAAATTGTAATTTTTATCTGAGTCAGTTTGTAAACATATTTTAATTAAAGACTACTTTTATGTCTGCTATGTTATTGTTACATATTTAAAACAACTTGAATATGAATGATGAAATATCTTACTTTTACAAAAACAAACTAGCGAATTTGCTGGTACTAGCAGTAGTAATTAAAGACATGCCAATTCATTATTTACTGTCACATTTAGTCGATATTTGGTCTAATGTAGCAGACATTGTTATATTTCAATAATATAGCAATTCTTTTTTTCAATTCCCCACCATGCCTTCTTTTTTCCTTCTTTGTCAAAATATAAAATTTGGATTTTTGTCCAAAAAAATTCAACTAATTTATTAAAATGTACAAATATGTAACAATACATTTACAACTCTATTTGTATTAAAACCCATTCAATTTCCTTTAAAATAACATAACACAACTATATATACACTTCAGAACCTAGGCAGAAATATGTTCTAAATAAGCCTCATGTTTGTGTAATGAGGAACAACATTACCAAAATCTCATTTCTATGCTTGCATTCATTAACACAATGGATAAGTATTAGTTACATTGTGCTTATATTTATGAATGAATAAATGAATTAAAGTGAAAAATCATGTAGACACCAGACTCATTTCAGTGGGCTTGTTGGTTCTGAGCTAACATTTGACTGGTAAAAAGAATGGTTCTACTGATATGTGTAAAGATCAATGTGATGTTCATCTTCATTATGCAGACAAAAGATAAAAATGTAACAAATGATGTCAGTTACTTAATGAAGCTTTAATGAAGAAAGAGAGACAATCAAACATGAACCAAAAAGTGGCAGGCTACACCAATCAGTCCATAAAATGTTATATGTAAATGTATAAACAATGTCATTCTTAAACCAAAGAATCACGATTTCTCATGGTGAAATGCTCTTACTAGAACACTCCAGTGGAACACTATTTGTTATGAAATAGCATTTCTGTGCTAGTCAAATGCCAAAAATGCTTTACAGATCAACACATTCTCAGCAAATGGCATGATCTCATGCATAACTCAAAGATAACTCTGAGGAAAAAGTCTCTCTCATGCCATAACAGGTGAAGTGTACAGGTCCACTACCAAACCCCAATGAGAAACATGATCCCATGGAATAGAAGGAAGCATATTACATTTCCAACCAAAGAAAATTCAGGACCACTCTATCAGCAAAAAAAGCATTGACCACTGTTTTCTGGGATCAGAATGGTGTTTTGTCTTCAATATGCCAAAATGAACAATCAAAAAGTCATTAAAAAACAGTGAAGAAATTGTTTGTGATAAAAAAAAACAAGCATTCAGGATTCCTAAGTCAAGGAGTTCTCTTATGACACAATAATGTGTGACCACACAGCAGATTGAACAAAAAACTGCAAAAATTCAGACTGAAAGTCAATCTGCTCACAGTCCCAACTTAGTAGCCAGTGATCTTCACCCATTAACACTGCTGAAACAAGCACAAACACTTTACAAGCAACAGTGAAGTGAAATATGCAGTAAAGAATTGGTTTCATAATTGTGACCAAATATTCTAAGGCTCAAATAGACAAATCCTTTATTGGCAAAAAAAAAAAAAATGTGTCTTACTGACTATAGTTAGGACCTCAAATAATAAATTCTAAACATATTTATCTGAATTTTATTATATCTATTGTTTATTATGGCAGGCTTAGTATACTTACCTTCTAAACGTGCTTCTAAACAAGTATCTCATGGGCACATTTTTCTTTTTATTCAAATTGTTCATAAATATTTCAAATAAAACAATTATTCTTTTTTTTTAAAGTAAACATACCGCCTCCTTGCATCATTCTGTAGATTTTGCTCTCAATGTGGAGCTGAGGATGCTTGGTTTTAACACATTCCAATTTAATTGCAACTTCTTCTCCATTAGAAATGTCTGTGCCTGAAATGAAAGCAAGTTATTCAAACAATAATCCACTCATTTACAAATAAAACATTTACTGTTAGTGATATGCTATACTGTTTAAATCCTACAATAAAATATTTAAATGGAAAAAGTTCTATTTGTGATTCTATCCTCCATAAAAATATACATAAATATACCAACAAGAAATTAATTTAATATTATACTGGTAAAGAACATATTAAATGATAATCATAATTAACCCTTTAAGGGGCAGAGCGGCCCAAAACATCCAAAAGCGTCCATAGCAACCAGTGCTCTTTTCTTCTCATATCGTTCGAGAAATCGTGAGACTTCCGGTATCTACAGGAAGTCACTACGACGATTCCCGCGCATTTTGAAACGTTTTCGCCTTTGAAGCGTTCATTTTTTCATAAAGTTTTCTTTATTTTTCGCGTTTGGTGTTTCAAATGGATTTCTTAGAATCGTTGAGCGATATTCTGATAATGAGGAGTTTAATGGATTCAATTTATTGGATAATGAGGTAAGAGAAGTTTATTTTGAATCGGACGATAGGATTAGAAGTGACATTAATGTCAGTAGTGTGCACATGTTGCATCTTTCAAATTTTGGAGGAGAGTGCATCAGATTCTGAGGATATCGAAGAGGAGTAGGGGGGAGGGGTATCTGGAGACGCAAATGGTTGGAATAATAGTACTTTAGCACTGAATATATCGGCATTTCTGTTATATGGGGCCAAATGTGACTGGAACTAATGATAGTACTTACCTGGCTAGTTTTTCAAAGTAGAAACGTTTGACAAGATATCAGAATAAACGAACGAGTACACACGTCCGAAAATCGTGGAAAAACAAAATGGTGATCCAGGTTGGAAGGAAACTAATGCCACTGAAATTAAGGCTTATTTTGGGCTTATGATTTTGATAGGAATTCATAATCTGTCGAAAAAAGAAATGTATTGGGTGTCTGATGACAGATTAGTGTTCCCGGCATCAACAAAGTGTGTGTACATAGTGTTTGTAGCGGACAATAACTGGACAATATTTTTTTTGTGTAAATATATATTTTCATGCAAGGATTCAAATTTAACACCTGAAAGTATACTTCAATTAAGGATATTAATAAATCTGCTTTCATTTTGCATTTTATTTCATTGAAATATATGCACTAATACCTAAGATATGATGTTTTTACTAACATAACCCTAAATCTCACTGAAACCCTGAAAAATCTTGCCCCTTCAGAGTTAGAAAAAGGAAAAACGTGTGCCCCTTAAAGGGTTAAAAATAAAAATGAATAATTCATATAATTTTAATATCTAAATTTTACCTATTTTCAAAGTAAGATACTCTGCATAGCATATGAATATTTTATTGGTTCTCTGACAGTTTAGATGGTGGTCTGCAAAATTATATAAAATGAACTACAAAGTACTTCTGTTTCTGTATTTCACAGATAAGATGATCAGCACTTAAATAATACTGTGACAAAAGTAAATTTGCCCCTCCCTATTTTTAATTGTTATATAAGTTGCTAAATTGTCAGTGACCTGACCTTGTGCACTCCCTATGGTGTTATTTTAAAAGTATTTGAGTTGAAGTAAACAGCCTGAGGCTAGAACATTCCAGATTTGCTGACCTAGTGGAAACTGATTGAGCAGTTTTCTATTTTCCAATTATAATTTAATAATTTATGAGAACAAGACTAACCAATGGGCTGAGTTTAAAGAGTTTACTTGCAGTAGAGAATTTTGCTGTCTAATCACTTTTGAATTTGAGACAAAGAGAGAAGTCGTTAGCTTGAGTGGAGAGTTTAAACTGACTGATTGAGAAAGAGTGGACTTGGAAACATTTCATACATTTTTCTATTGATATGTTATACTTGTGTTTTGTAAAGATGTACTACGTAAGTTGATTTATTTACTACAAAATCAAATGTTTGAACTAAGCTGCACCCAGATGGTGAGACATTGTTTGATACATTGTATTTATTGTACCACGTGTGCATGGGGATAATGAATACTGTTGCAGAAATTGTAGAAAGTTTGAGAATGGAATTATATTGCAATGAATAAGAAACTTAGGCTTGCTCCTTTATTGTATGTTGCAGTCAGCAAGCAGCCTTCTGATTTCTTCTTTTGATTGTGTTGAGTCTCAGTCTGAGTTCAACCCTGAGCAGTGAGTCTCAAGTGGAGCCTCAAGTTCAACTTTCAAGTTTCTAGCTACCCTTCGTTTGTTCACTAGTTGCGACTTGAGTGACCGGGAAAGCACGTGAAACTTGCAAAGTGTGTTGCAGAGTGTGTAAGCAAAATGGAGTATGCTATACCCCTGGTTTTGATGCACCAGAACAAGGATGCTAAGTACATCAATCCAGTGAAGAAATTGAGGGCAAGAGAGTGTAAGGTTAGTTGAGAGGAACGATGCATCAGTGTTTTCTTGCACACGAGGCGGAAACAAGGGCTGAGCGCGGATATTTTGACACTGTGACGTGATTGAAAAGACTGCGGAAGCTGTACTTAATCCAGGATATGTTAAGTTTATAATAACCTATTCTAATAGGGCTAACATGCAATTTGTATTGACTCTATTGTTGAACTATAATTAGCTGTAATTTTACTATGTTATATATATATGGGTGTGCGTGTGTAGAGAGAGAGAGAGAGTGTAAACTATACTTTAACGTGGATTCATGGAATATTGATGTCAAATTATCTGTTTCATTATAATTGTCAATTGTATAGTTGATTTTTTTCTTTTAATAAATGTATTGCTAAATTTATTGACCTTCTTACGCATATTGATATTCTTATGTTGGAAAAGAAAGTGGGTGGAAGGGGGCTCGCTAAATATAGATTAAACTCGGATTTGTCTTCTCCTTTAGTGAAGTTTCCACCTGCAGAATCCTTATGTGACTGTTTTATGTTGTGGAATTGTGAAAATGTTTACAACGCCAAAATATCCACCAAGTGTGAGAGGAGTAGTGTCTGTTGGAGGATCATTAATAAAATAAAACTAATATTCTCATCACTTGAAATTAGTTATGAAAGATTAATTAAAAGTAATAATTATCTTCATTAATTAAGTGGCACATATTGTCACATATACAAAGCTGGAATACTTTCTTTAACAGCACCAATCTCTTTAACTTGTGATTGTATTCATAACATAAGCTGTAGGTAGCATGACACCTACATCTAAAGCCACATTCGTCCAACCATATGTCAAACAAAAACTAAATATTTATAAACAGTTGGCATTTTTTAAACTTGTGCCTTCATTTTTACCTGTTTCTTTTTTCCCTTGTGATATGATATTAACAGAAAAACATTATAATCCCTTTATCACCTAGCCTGTGTTATTAAAGGCCAAAGTTACTTCCACAGATAATCATTTATATAATTTTTTTTAAGGAGAAAGAAATGAATAAAACAGAAACACAAGTTTTCTTTTATATTCTGCATTGTGTGGTCAATTTATAGCATCTGAGCTACTCATTAGTTACTATTAATCTTTCTAGTTAGAGCACTCTTTTTCTTGCTTAGCCAAAGGCCTCTCTCTTCAACTGATATAAACCTAGGTCTTTTTTTAAGATTAAAGTATGCGTGCTGCATTAAAATGATCAAACTATGCACACAAAAAAAGAACAAACAAAACAAAAAGCGACATTCTTTACGGTGTTGTACTACTTCAGATATTATTTGTATTCTTGTATCATCCCCAAACTGGTAAATAAGGTAAAAAAAATATTTGATTCTATTTTATACAAATTAGTAGTCTTGTATTTTATAATTAAAACTACTGCATTAGTCTATAAATACTTTTCATTCACGAAGATATTTTAAAATTTTATTATGAACTTAATTCCTTAAACTACAGGTCAGGGAAGGACTGTTTAAAGCTTATGTCATATAGTGTCACCATAAATTCAAACCTAAACTGTACTGTCAACTGTATAGAAAAATTCTACAATTAAAGAAAGGTAGGTAACATAACTAAAACCAAATGATCTAGTTTCAGTGGCCAGCTTTTTTGAAAAGAATTTCTTTATAAAACACATATGCAATTACATGTGGGGTGAAGGAGAGAAAGATCTATGCAAGGGTCATTATGAAATTCTGTAATGGTCTCTGAGATAAGCATGAGAAACCATCATGTTTGTTTTTGATTCATTTTTAATATATCACTATCATGATGACTGCTATCTGTAAAAAATATGCTCTAGCCACTTTCACAAAGATTCTGATGACGACCAAAAAAAATAATGAGAGGAAGAAAGAGCATTAAAGAATGTTTATTCAATTATGTACTTGCTGAATTTGTTTTTTTCCATCCAGATATAATCTAAACCAAAATAAATATCTTGGATGACAAATAATGATGGAGACAGTGGAGCAATATTTCTTTGTCAACATTATCTAACTCTGGTGATACATCAAGAAGTATGAGAACTTAAAACTTTACTTCATCCAAAGCAGAGAGGACAATGCAATTTTAAAACTAAAAGGATAATTTCAATACTGCTATAGAGACAATAAGCTAACTGAAAATTATTTAAAAGAGTATAGTAACAATGCTAAGAATGTAAGATACTATCACACAGTAAAAATTAGCTCTTATTCAGGACTTTTGCAATAAATGACAGATTGCAGTATTAAGAGATATTTCTTCAAGTTGAGGGCTGATTAAAAAAAAAAAAAATATTGACAACAGCTGTTTCACATGTCTTTGGGACACATCTTCAGGACTGTTCATAGAAAATCCACAGGTATTAGCCGAAAAATAAAATGCTGTGAACAGTAATTGCTAAAACTTCGCATCATGGGTGCTAATGGTTCCACTAGTAATCCTGTCAAACTTAGAAGCATACAAAACAACGCAATTTTTAGTTAAGAGGTTAAAACTAAAAGCATAACATAAATAAATTAGGTTAACCTTTTCGATGACATTGGGCATATAGGTGCCTAAATCTAAGCATAGGTAGTCTGACATAGGGCCATATGTGGCTCGTTGGTACATACACATTTTCTTAGTTCTTTTAAGTGAGCCAATCATTGTAAAGCTAATGTGTCTGGTTTACCATGCAATCGGTATCAATTCTACCATTGGATAGTTTTATTCAGACTGAACATCACTACATGTTAATTGTTATGGGTTTTGTGGGTCACCTCTTGTGTTTTACTCAACATGGAAATCTTGCTAGTCATGACTTCAAATGCATGTAGTCAATTTGGACATATGAAGCAGATGATTCTTTTGTTTATTTATGAAAAGTATTCATTTGAATTGATAAAGAATATTTGCCAGCTCTTTGTGATTTTCAAATTGATGAAGACATAAAATCTGTAAAAAAAAAATTTTTAAATGTCATGCTGTGAAATGTTCGAAAAAATTGGTGTGGATGATGTGCGGTGCTTGAAAAAATGAACAATGGATTTTATTTTGCAATATGAAATTTGCAATTTTGTTAGGCAAAATAATGATAATGTGCTTTGATGACTTATTTACAATTTTACAATAAAACAAAACTTTTATGACTTATAGTTATACACATTACATTTCTGTATTAAAAAAATGTTTAATGACAATGATGTTTAATAACAATGGACTTTCTAATTCAAAATGCAGTGTAGTGCTTAAAAAACAAATGTTAGGATCAATTTATTTGAACTGCAATTCCATGGAAATTTTTGTGTGTTACAAAATAAAATAACGTTTATAAAATATACTTTTGACACCTGTGCAGACCTGTGATATTATTGCTGAGAATATTTTCTACAAAGTCATCGAAAAGTAAGGGAACTTTTTATTATAAAAATTATATATTTATTTTTTTTAATGTTAAATGTTTAAAAAATAATAATTTAAAAACTTTTTAGTATGTTTGGCATTAGCTAAACTGTACTTTTTCAAAATCCATTTATAATTACAGCCACATTTTGCTTGTATAGGTCACCCATACAATTTTTTGTGAGTGGCAAAATAAACTGACAGGCTACAGCACCACACTACTAAGTACTAGGTGATGCTGACAGCCAACAGATTAATTTTCTTAATAAAAGTTTACTAATATACCATACTACATTTCAAAAGTTGACTGGCTTTAAAGTTCTATTGAACTATATTTTATAGTCCTTAGTTAAATATATGAAGACTACACTGTATAAATAACCTTTCTGTAAAACTGAAATCATCTCCAATTATTTAAAGTTTTAAATTGTGCTAAATATAATCTTGACAAATAATTAAAATTTTTTTAAAAATTACATTATGATTTAATATACTAGTTCTACTGCCAATGAAATTACAAATCAGAAATCAAATGACCATACCAAATGGCTGCTTGTTTAATAAATTCTATGAATCTACATTACTAATATTAAGCCAAATCACTATCTGGAGCATCACAATTCCACAAGACCCTATTAAGCTTAAAGCAACTAGGTGAAAACAAGTTACCAAGACAATATATTTTGAATGGTAACTTGGTTAGGTATAACTATAACTATAAATATAAGACTGAGAACTTACTGTGCTATTGCCCTAAGCAAATATAAACTTGTAGATAGGTGGGTTATGGCTTGTAGTTAAGACATTTAATTAAATCAAACTACTACTATCACTAAAGTATGGAAAAGTAACCTACATTCAAACTTAAAGCTAAAATGTATATTAGTAAAACTGCTTTTAGGGCTGATACAAAACAAACAGGTAGTACAAGTTTAATGACACTTGATATCTATTTTTATTATTATCCTGGTGGAAAAAAAAAGTTGAAAAATCTAGCATTTAGCAATTCTTTAAATATTCAGCATCTGAATTGATCATTCATTAAACTCCGAATCTGACTTCTGAGGATCAATAAAAACTATTAGTATTACTAATATCAATCTGTGCTTTTCCTTGTAATGGAATGGTAAGTACACACTGATATTTATTATAATGTAAATTATATTATCATAGTATATACTAGTATATATACATAAATCAGCCCTATGGATTTGAACGTAACTTACCATGTAAAAATTTTAAAAAAGGGTTATATTTATTCTTGTCAGTTATGAGTAAAGAGATTTAAGCATTTTAAGTTTCTTCATTGACTCTATCTATGTGAACTGTTTCAAGCATTATTTTAACAGTATTGGTGTTAGAAACTACTATATTACAGGTGATCTGTCAATTTCCACTAATCTTCTCAAAGTTGATCACTAGGTTTTATTTACACTATTTTCACTTCATTCATACCAAGATAGATATCTCCAAAAGAACCACTTCCAATCTTTCTCCCAAGACGGTATTTGTTTCCGACACGTAGCTCCATTGCTCTGAAAACAAAGAAAGGATGTCCAAATTTAGCACAATGGATGAGCTTGTCGACTGGCAAGCCAGTACAGCTAAACATAAACAAAAATATAGTAACGAAGGATGGTTGAATTTTTTATCTACAAAACATACCTCCTTTGGATTCTGGCTTACTAAACACCTTTCATTAGTAAATAAATGATTTTTCAGTGCAAAACAGGCACACAACTACGCCGATTAAGCACTTGGAGTGACCGATGCCGAGGATAAAATATAGGCTTAGCTTTTCCCTTTGGCAGCCATTATTTACTTAATGGTTGCTCGATGCAGACTACGCAGGCGCTTGGATTTATTTCCGGTAGGAAGACCCGGATGATGAGTATAGTAACACCTGTTGGTACTATAGTTTTGTGTTTTAAATTAAAATTATAATTGTGTTTTGATTAATCTCACCAAAAGACTTGGATTACTACATTTAAGAATCGTTTATATAGTTGTCTTATCATTTGAAATAAAAATAACTTCTATGTTTTAAATATCATAACTCAGAATCAGTCAGCTATGTGTCTGCGTCATTGGTTACCGTGCAAATGTGTTGTCTCTTCCCAGTTACCCCCCAAAAAAACAAACAAACAAAAAAATCCTTTTTTTAAAAAAATAAAGCTTAAACTGGAGAGTTCTTTTTCTAACACCAAAGATGAGGACTACATGTTAGTTTGAATACAAACCTCACACCCCAGCAATGAAAAGTACACCGTTGATTTTTGTTCTTGGTAATACACTGTAGCAGACGAATAAACTGTGAGTACATTTTGCAAGCAGAAGTGAAGGCATGCACTTGTAAAGTTGTAGAGACTTCATTAGTAATACTGGTACCGTACAGTTTCTGAATTTGACAATCTAAGTGATGTGTTTTCAATGATTTTGGCATTTAAAAAATGATAATACATTAATTATTTTCAAAGTAATACCGTAATTTACAAGATAGCATCAGAATTAAAAACAAAAGTATTTAAATTCGTGGGATGGGTACATATCTGTCCTCAGAGTAACTTGTTAAATTTATTTAAGGTGTAATAAAATATTTTAATTTACATTTCAGAGTGCGTTTTATGGCAGCATTCATTACTTAGATCTTATGTCCAGGTACAAGATAGCATTTCAATGAACACAAAGTGTATTTAAAAAAATATTGTTTATATCTATTAAAGAGAGTTTGTTTGTTGTTGTTTTTTTTTTTGCAAAGCCCCCCCCCCAACAAATTTATTAAATTACTATTCTCTAACTGGTAGAAGGGTGGTGGACATTTTAGTGTAGAATTATCCTGAAACTTTTGTTCTCGGAAGATGCAGTGGTCTGCACTTTGCTCTAATTCACCTTGCTTTGTGAGAAATAGATAGCTCCATATGTGTAACTCTTGTGTCATGTAGATCTCATGCAGATGGTAGACTATAGTCTATCATCAAAACTCACTGTACTGCATTACAGTCATATCCAAGATTATGAACTTGACCAAAGAACATGCCTTGAAATAACAACCATGGCTGTTTTCAGAACATTGTTTATTAAAAGTAATATAATAGCCAGGTGATTGGGAACTGCTGCTAGAAAGTAGATCTCTCACAATGACTAATATATATGTTTAAATTTTAAAAAGCTATAATATTAAACATATAAATCATTTCTTGTGAAGAAATATTAGTTACATCACAAAAGAAGACTGAGTAAATCATTTGTCAGAATGTAAGTCTTTGTTACCACTAATGATCCAAAGGCAAAACGTTTTCATATCTCAAAACGAACTGATATTATGGAACAATTTAATTTTTAATTAATTCCTATCTTTATAGGCAAAGAATTTGGAAAAAAATATATTAAGTTTCTTTAACCTTTCTATTTCTGTTTACAAATTAAATCATTTATATTCATAAAATAATGTAATTAGATCCAATAGGGTAGCACTTTCCACTAAGTGAAATTAATTTAATGATAAATAGAATGCCACTGACCATTTTTCTATTAAGTGATTAAATTATGCAAATATAATTCACTCTCTGCACTATCACCACAGTTATTCTTATAATAATGAAACATATACAGGAATAAAACAGTCCATTGTAATAATGAAGAATACATGGAATAATCAGTGATTATAATACATATAATGAAAAATTCTCCAGAATAAAATGTTATTATAATAATGAAGAATACCATGTATAAAGCAGTTTATTGTAATAATGAAGAATACACAGGAATACAACATTTTATTATAAAAATAAAGAATGCATAGGAATAAAACAGTTTATTATAATAAGGAAGAATACACAGGAATGAAACAGTTTGTTACAGTAATGAAAAATACTTAGGAATAAAATAGTTTATTATCAAGATGAAAAATACACAGGAATAAACCAGTTTATTATAATAATGAAGAATACATAGGAATAAAACAGTTTATTACAATAATGAAAAAATTCACAGAAATAAAACTATTTTATTATAATAAAATTTGAAAACAGTGCACCTGTACTAAGAGATCTCCCACAGTGGGTGGCTTCCACAAAATGGGTCACTTCTGGTGATAATTATTTGCAAATCTATCTATCTATCTATCTACCTACCTACCTACCTATCTATCTATCTATCTATCTATCTATCCCTTAGTCTTGTTGACCGCTGGGGCACCACTCATGACCTGACAACCAGTTTCCTCTATTCCATTCTGTTCTCTGCTAATCTTACCGTATTGCTCAGTTTCATTCCCACTATCACCATCAAAACTCCGTGCCAGAAACATCAGCATTGGTACTTGGAACATCAGAACTTTAAGAATGCCTGGAAAGGTAGAGGAACTGACACATGAAATGAACAGATACAATTGGACCATCCTGGGACTGTGTGAAGTACGATGGAAGAGCTTTGGGGAAATATCAACACAGGATGGCCATAAACTATACTACTGTCAGAGATGATAAAGATGAACATGGTGTCGGATTTCTGTCAACAAAGACATCATGAACACTGTCATGAATTTTCGGCCAGTCTCCAGCAGGCTTATCACTATTCGCTTGAGGGCAACCCTACTCAATATCATCATTGTGCAAGCTTACCCTCCAGCTACAGATTTGCAAATAGCAACAGTAAAAATTGTCATTTTCCAATCATGTTTAAATGAAGTTCTGTGGCCACTTGCAGCAATTCATGAAGAAAAGATCAGATCTATCTTTTTTCAATTTCCAAAAGACAGTTCAAGGTAAACAATAACTAGCTATTTATTGATGAGAAAGTTATTTTACATTTTTAAAAGTTATTTAAAAGCATTTTGGGTCTTATTTGTGAAACTGGATCAGTTTTTTAATAAACATAGATTGCCATATAGTGATTCAGGATTAAATTTTGCTTTGGTGACTTTCGAGCATGTGGGAGTTTTTTTTCCACATGACCAACTTTATGTTGCATTGTCAGTTCAAAGTCTCATTTAAAAAAAACTGATGGTCAAGGTAATTTGCTTGAATTTTCACTTGCATTGTGACTTTTTTTCTTAACATGGCCAGCTCTATGTTGCATTTGTTTGTTTGGGCAACTTTGCTCTGTCAAATTAACTAACTAACAAATTATCTATCAGCCTATCTATCTAATCACTGTCTTCATAAGGCGACGTTTAATTCTCTTTTTGATTTGTTATTTAGAAATGTACACATAAATGTAATATGCTCACTCTTTCTCTCTCTCTCTCACAAACACACACACACACATACACAAAATAACATATACAGACATTCGTACTATAAAAAGAAATGTAGAGTGTGTTTAATTGATTAAATGCTTCAATTTTTACTGAAAGAAAGAAATATATTCAGAAATACAGACTCTATACAGTGAGTTCCTTTGATTAAATGCTTCCATTTATTCTGCTATAATACAAGAATTGCGTGTTGCATCTTCACACCTTTCTATAAATTGTGTAATTTACAATTTCTATTTTGGTGATGGTAAACAGCATTCATGTGAAAGGGAAATAACTAAATAAGTAATTGGTAAATAGTACTTGAACATTTCTTTTCCCCATACAAGTACATTTTCACATGGCCAGGGAGGAAGGAGGGGGAGGGAGGGAGGGAAGATACGTTCAAGATCATTTGCTAAGTGATGCTTGAATTTTCACTCACAATGTGATTTACAGTCTAATAAACAAATTAATTTTATGTTCCTTGCAATGCATTCATTTTAATTTCCCACCCATCATCACAGGTAGCAAAAGCTCTAGTAACAATATATTGATGAATAAATGATAATTTCCATTTTAAATTCATCAGAATATATAAAACTTTTATTATATTTATAGAAAGATGATTGAAGCAAATAGATTAAACTTATTAGTTAATATTTATAAAACAGAAAAATTATACACTTAAATTTAAAGAAGCATTCATATATTAAATGCTCAACAAGTACACTTGGAAATAAATCTTCAGACATAATTAGCAGGTCATTATTTAACATAAATGACATGCAAATATAAAGCCAACAAAATTAATGTCATTGCTTTAATATTTACAAACCTAAAATTATGGATTTTAAAACCTGGTACCTTTAATATTTTATTAATATAAGTTATAATATTTTGCTTTTGTATTTTAACATTAAAAAAATAAAAGTTATGTGTGAGATGGTTGAATCCATGTGGATTATTGTTCATTTTACATAATACTTTAGAAGCTCTTTTAGTCAATCTTTGTCACATGATCTCTTTCAGATCAGTCTAGATGTATAAGTTCTGTGCCAACCATTGACGATGGAATGACTGCTACGTGTTCAATGGGAACTTTGCTGCCAGAGGCCATATAGCAACGTTTCTTGACAAAAATTTATCCATTAAATAAAATTTAATAGTCATAACATTCGAGAAGCAGCAGCAAAAGGATTGAAAAAGCAATGAACAGACCATTGCCTTATTTTTTTGGAGGGAAAGAGTACATGCAATGGCTTGCAGCATAAATATGCACATATGCAAGATGTTTGCCATGTATTAAAGAAGGACAGCTAATTATTCAGTCCCTGTTGAATCTTTCTGAAGAACCGTTTTCTGCTTATATGACTTGTTTAAGGATGCCTTGAGAATTTATTTTCTCTGATTATTTTTTTATAGGGAATAAAGACACAGAGACAACCCTACCGGAAATGAATTTAGAAGTGCTTTTCATTAGGTTATGTGGACAAGATTCTATTGTCCTGTGAAATTAACAGGGAATTAGCACTTTGTTGACAATACATCTTCATATCTTCTCTACGACGCTGTATCTATGACTCAGTCCAAGAATTATATATTAACTCTAATTCCTCTTATTTCTTGATCATTTGAAAAATCGCAACTCTGGTTAGAGATTGTACCTCGGGCAGACATTTGTAGAATATCGATTATCTAGATTAAAGTACCAGAAGTCGGACATTTAAATACGTGAAAAATCGTAACTCTGGTTAGAGATTGTACATCAGGCAGACATTTGTAGAATATCGATTATCTAGATTACAGTGTTGAAATGTCGGACATTTAAATACGTGAAGTGTTTTCTAAACTTATTTTGTATTTGTTGTGATGGATATTATTTTATAATAAATCTTTTATTTTACGTTATAAATTTCTTACGCATGCATTGACGCATATCTGGAGTAGTTAGTGGGTGGATGGGGGTTCGGGAACTATAGTATTGAATGAATGTTAATCAATGTTGTTGTTTTAGATTACTCCTTAAATAAGAAATTCCACCTGCAATAGAAGTTATGTACCGGTGGTGTGTAAGCTTATAGTGACATGTGAGTAAGAATTTTATATTAGGAAATGAATCCTAAATTTAATCACTGACAAGCGATTATGGTTGTTAATGATAACCAATTCGTAAATAATAACGCATAATTATGATTAACGCACCAGGCACGTCACATATTGCAAGTGAAAATTCGAGCATCATTTAGCAAATAACCTTGACTGTTGGTACATAAAGCTTGGCCATGTGAAAGAAAACTCACACCCCCTCCCTTTTCCCCCACAACCCCCTCACCCAGCGCGAAAGCCGGAAGCGCCCCCTACACTCCATCCAAGAAAACTCCCACATGCCTGAAGGTCAAGGATGCTTTAGTGTTGCTCCAAAATACTCTGGTCACATTGCGAGTGAAAATTCAACAGTCATTTAGCAAATGATGTTGACCATCTGTATTTAAAGATGGCCATGTGGAAAAACCCTCCCAATTGCTTGAAGGTCAAGGATACTTTAGCATCGCTCCAAGAAACCCACATGCTTAAATGTCCCTCTCTTGACTTTGTTACATTCGTGCTTGCATTTTGCAACCTCAGATGATCAAGAATTTCTTGGCTTTGTCGGGCCATCCAATGTTGCAGTTGCTCATGATTTAAATGTAATCGATGTTCTTGGTAACTTTCTTCATTCATAATTGCCTAAAAATGTACTTAAATTGTATGGGATAAAGAAATTTTCAAGCACTATTAACCATTTACTTATTTCCCATTTTATGAAAGCAACAATGCAGCATAAAAATGGCTATGTAGTTAAAAAAAAAACAACTTCCTAAGTCTTTGATTATGTCACATTACAAGTGAAAATTTAAGCAAATGACCTTGACCATTGTTTATTTTGATGAGTACTTCGATGAACATGACAATGCAACATAAAATGGCCATGTGAAAAAAAACTCTCACGCCTGCTTCGTGAATGCTATAATGCAATATAAAGCTGGCCATGTGAAAAAAAAACCTCCCATTTATACTTGAAGGTCAAGGATGCTTTAGTGTCGCTTTAAAAAATTTCCACTTGCTCAAAGGAATGCATTTTGCACAGAGCTAAGAAACTATATATATGTTAGATACTGTCCACTTTATAATACTACAATCACAAAAAACCAAAACAAAACCAAATGGAATTATTTACTCATTTGTTTTGTTGTACACATTTTTCTGTATCCATTTGCTTTTTTCAAAATTATATGATGCTACTTGTTTGCCAAGTTGAGAGTTGAGATTGGGCTGAGGAAATTGTCATTTTGCTTGTCACTTTTTTTTTTTTTAATAAATACAACTATATAATTTTTCAACAGCCTTTTCTAATTTAATGTACTCACTCCCCCCTGCATATTATTCTATTTCTATAATGAGTGCTTACATACAATTTGAAACTTACCAATATTTCTTGGGATCAACTGTTCTGCAACTGAATCAGCAGCACTGTTTTTCAAGGACACTAAAATTAATATTCTTGAGATTGCCTTCAATTTTTGAGTATTAAAATTAGTTAAACCTTAGTGCAAATAAAATAAAAGTAGAGAGGATTATGTTAGTGTTAGGGCTTAAAATAAAATGTAAATCGTTTACTATAGTACACATTTGAGATAGCTCTGAGCTTTTGGGTAACAATGATTACTGCAACTATACAAATTGTTATAATCTGTAAATTTCATTTCCATCATTCATTGATTTAGAAATTTTTGTCCAGTATTCACAGAGTGTATGTTTTATAAAAGAGCGATTCATGAGACAAGTGATTTAAGTTGTGTTTTTCATGAGAGAAACACCATAGAACAAATATAAATCATAACCATCAACACCCCCCCCCCCCCTGGAAATTGTCTACTATTGTTTTGAAAGGGTGATTGTGATATTTATGTTGTACTGTCCTGTATTGTTTACATTAATTCATTCCTCTCTCATACATGTTAACATGCATTTAGTAAAAAGAGCCAGAAAACATCTGTGGTGAATGCATGTTAGATGCTGTGACCAACAGCCAACAGATCCTTAAATAGTGTTGACAAATCACCAAAGGACTGAATAAAGTTGTGTGACAGTGGTGATGAATTGCAATGACCTCCCCAATTCACACCATTTGTTTCTGTCAAGCTCAATCAAGCCTCACCAAATTGTACCCTAGCTTGGCACCACTCCTAATGTACAGATTTACAGCTATAAGAAGACATGAATTTATCAAATGACATTCCTCTTATTCTTTGTTTGGATATGCTTACAACTATCACAAGATACTGTTTGTTCTTTTTTTTTTTTTTTTTACCTCATCACTTAAAACTATATATTACTGTAAATCTGTTGTATTTCGTATCAAAAACTGATAAAACTATGCATTCATTAGTTCATTTAAAAAATAGTCCATTAAATAGTTCATTCATTCACCCTTCTTTTATTAAACACTTACATGCTCTTACAATCATTTACACATAATCTTTATTGCAAAGATATTTTCAGTCAATCATTTATATTTTCTCATTTAATTACTTATCCTTTGTATTCTATTATTATAAACATTCTCTTAACCACATTCATTGATAAATGATTCAGATTCTCTTTTCTATCACTAACATATATCCTTTATTACAAACATTCTTTCAATGATTTATTCACATACCATATCTATAATAACTTATGATACAAGTGATCTTCAATCTATATACATTCTTTATTACTGACATAATGTTTATTCAGATATTCTAATTATATTAAAAAATATTTTTTATCACTTATGCATTTCCTTTGATTACTTTAGTGTGATTCCCAAGTAAATCAATCCAAGAGCAATGACACCAAATTAATTCGTCCTAGTACATAGTAAACATGCTTGTCAGGATATAGCTTATGCTCAGTAATAAATTTTCATCAGTGGGATATTAATGTTTTGATCAACTTCCATAAAAAATAAGATCACCACAAATACCTTTGAAAACCATTAATTTCTGTTAAGAATATACTGTTACTCTCTTTTTAGTCCCATGTTTTATACCACACAAAATGCACTGATTACGTGCATTATTAGATTTTAAATAAATATTTGTATTCATTCTCTATAAATTCTGTTATATTTAATTTTCTTGAAAATTAACTTGTTGTGTGTCACTGAGTCCATAGTTCACCATTATCAAACTGGTCCATTATGCCACTGGGACCATAACTCCCTATAGATGTGCTGGCTCAGTGTTAAGTGATGCCACTCTTTCAAAATAACCAATCAGAGTAAAGGAAAGATGTGTTTGGCTTCGGCAGCATTTGTTCTAAATTCTATCATTGGATACTTATTAGAATGGTCATGTAATTGAAAGGGTAACTTTTCTTCTTCACCCTCATTTTTGTTCAAGTTGAGCAGCCATTTTTAACCAAACTTTTTTGTTAGGCATGGCAAGTTTTGAGGCCAGTTTTTCTGATGGCGAGTTGTGTGGTTGATCCTACCTAATGAACTTTATTGTGTGGTTAATTCTAATTAACTGTAGATGAAATTCAACCAGCCCCTACTGAAATTTTGGATGTGATAATAACAAAAAAACCACCCCCAGTCATCTTCAAAGCATGCATGGCTTCCATGTGACACTTTCATTGTTGCAAAAGTATGGAACTTTTCCAGGAAACTGAATACTTACAAGTGAAAAATTATTATATTATATTTAATTGCCAATACAACAAAGTATTTTTGTGTTGGGACTTGTAAAAAAAAACAAAACAATGATGCTGTTCAACACAACAAAAAGGTAAGAATTTTTTTAATTTTTATTTATTTATTTTTTTTTGAATTTGAAATAATAAACTTTGGAAAACAACATGTTCAGTAATTAAGTTTAAATAAATACTTTTAAAATTCCTTAGTGCATCTATAAGTATAATACTTATTTTGAAAATCTTTTTACAATTATACTTGCTTTTAATCTTTTAGTAGACTTGTTAAAAAAACCAAAATGATGCTGAAATTTGCAAGTTCAACCAAAAGGTAAGAAAACTTAAAATTCCTTAGTATGTCTATAATACTTATTTTGAAAATCTTTTTAGAATTATACTCGCTTTTAATTTTTTTGTAGACTTGTTAAAAAAAAACAAAAAAAAACCAAAAACCAATGCTGAAATTCTCAAGTTCAACAAAAAGGATTAAAAAAAAATCTTTTTTTGAATTTGAAATAAATTAAAATAAATATTTTTAAAATAAATATTTTTAAAATTCCTTAGAGTGTCTATAATACTTTTCAATTAACTTATTTTGAAAATCTTTTAGAATTATACTTGCTTTTAAGTTTTTAGTAGACTTAAAAAAAAAAACAATGCTGAAGTTCAACAAAAAGGTAAGAAAACTTTTTATTATTTATTTATTTTTGAATTTGAAATAAATTAAAAATAATATTTTAAACATTTCTTAGTATGTCTATAATAGGTAGAAATTTAAATTTTTAAAATCCATTTATAATTACAGTAGCTTTTCATTTTCTAGTACAATGACCCATTCAATTATTACTTAGTGGCAAAACAACCTGGCACGGTGCTACCTGGCCACGTTCATCGACCCAACAGCGAACAGATTAAGTAAAAATTTAATGTTTCTTACTTATATGTTGTAGATTTAATTATTAAAATTAATTATATGTCTGAGGGGAGTTTTCAAAATTTTTATTCCATACTAAAAGCGTTAATATACATTTGTATTTTTATCAATTATGCATCCATCATTTACTTACTGAATGCCATCACACCAGTGACTTTCTTCTCTATACATTATAAGATTATTTCATACAATCTTAAGCACATTCAAAATTACATTTATACATATCATCTTATCCTCTTCTAGAACCCCCACCCCCACAAGAGACTAGGTATTAAATTTAGCATTTAGCAAAGATTCAAAATTTGGGGTGCAGATCAATCGGTGCTTTAAATGACCAAGGACTGTCAAGCATTGGTGATCTTCATCTGTCCTTACTGAAACCACATCCTAAAAAATAAAAAAAAATGTATAAATATGAAAAAAATAAAAACTTTAATTCAATTAATAAATTTTAGTATAAGATAAAAGAGGTAAATTCAATAAATAAGTTAATTGTAAGCAAATTCAATGACTCAGAGTGCTATGTCTGGAACTATGCAAAAAGCTTCAAAAGACAGAACACATCAAGACAATAGAAAGAGTGGTTTAAACGTAATAGTTTCAAAAGATAAAATCAGTATAATAATAATGGTTTAAATATAATAGTTTAAATGTAAATAGTGATATATTTTGGAATGTAAAAAAAAAAAAAGGGCAACAAGAAATATATGGACATGGGATACACAATCACACAGGGGCACAGCTTTCTAACGTCAAACAGCACCTAATCCTTTGTGCTATAAACAGTGTCCAAAAATGATCCTTTACAATGTTTGTCCAATATAATGCATCAGCCTGGAGATGTAGAAATACATTTTGCAGAGAAACTCTTAAGTTTTTCTGAATCCAAGTTTTGACAAGTTTTCTCATCTTTTTCATTCCTCCCCTCAGTCACAATGAATCCATAGGAGAAAACACAGTGTCATAGGAGAAAACACAGTGTTGAAAGGATTATTCAAACAAAACCTGATTAAAAATACAAACTTTGGTGTTTTCTGTCTAAATTTCCTTGGTATTCAGAAAAACATAACAAGTTGCCCTGCAAAATGGAACCCAAGCTTTTCTACACCTCCTGGTTGACTTTCTTTATAGTACAAAAGTTGTAAAGGTAATTTTCAGACATCCTGTATATGATAAAACCCAAATATTATTGAAAATTATTGTACAGAAACGTTAAATACAAGTATATAGACACAGATTTTTAATGTCAAAGAGCACTTAAATCATGTAGGTTAACATCACAAACCAAAACATCTTTGCCTTTTGACTGGTATGCCTATCTTTCAAATCAGTTACCTTAGAAAGAGAAATTCAATATTAAAATAAGATTTAAAAAAATTAGATGACATAAAAAAAAAGTAAATGAAGATACTGCCTATATTAGTATATAATTTTCTACAGTATCAAAGAAACTTGCATATTCAACTTCAGAATCAGCAGCTTAATGACAATAAAAGGATAAGGTGAATTTTGAAACAGTAAGTAAAATCAGGTGGTGTTGGTTATTTGTTGTTTTATTATAGATGTACATGGTAAAGCTCCTGAAACTAATGGTATAGTCTGTGTTATGGAGACAATGAGTTACAATGGAATACTTCAAGTAAAAATGGTTCTCAAGATTAAATATTATGATTCTAATATATATTTTGTTTGCAGAAAATATCTGATATGTTTATTATTCCACTCTTGGTGCAGAACTATTTTAGGTCAAGGTTAATCATTTATGAACCTAACTATTTTTGAAGATTGTATCCATATAATACAGGTTTACAATTAAACATTATACAACATTTTACAAGTTATGTTAGTTTTAATTTACATTTTAACAACTAAAATAATTGTGTTGGTGAACATTATTTTACTTAGTAAGTATTCTATTTGCCATATATTTTTGTCAAATGTATTCTTCATTACAGTGCTTATAATATCTATGGTTCTCAGTTTTTGTCAATGATTCTGATGATGAATTCGTAAGATTCTAATTTTTCAATTTTGTTTCAAAATCTCAACTGGAAACTAAAATAAAGTATAAAAAAGAAGTTAGTGTGATTGCTGATTACATTAGTTATCATAACAGAGATCTAGATGATATAGATTGCTGATTATAGTATTTATTATATCAGAGATCTAGATGATACAGATTGCTGATATTATAGTATTTATCATAAAAGATATCTAGATGATATAGACTGCTGTTTAGAGTTAGTTAATGACAGATAGCTCTGAGCTGTAACATTGACTTTTGGGTAACAGTGATGGGTGTATGTAGTGGGTCACTAGGATGCAAAGCGACAACAATGGACAGTAAACATGCTTGATGACAGCCACATCAAGAGATGACAACATGCAACACCTTGTTTACATGAGAGACTTTATTTCATGTAGATGCATCTACCTGCCAACTCATTCTCACTTCTTGTGCTACACAGTTCTCTGCCTGCAAAAACATTACACACATACACCTTAGTCATGCAAATATATTTTGAATGCTGCTACCAAGAAAGCCCCACGCTGGAAAATTGGCCCTGAACACTAAAAAAGGCAATAATGGACTTTTCTGTGCTTTCTTACTTTTGTTTAGATATGAATTCTAAATCTGTAAGTTATATGATGACTTTATTATCTAAAGACACTGCATTAAACATTCTTTAAACACAACTCTTTACTAACGCATAATGTGAAAGGTAAAGTATAAAATAAAATAAAATGCTACATTGGTGCGCTATGGGAAAACTGTTCTCACATAAATAAATAAAAAAATAAACATATAAAGTAACATAAACTTGCATAAAAAAATACAAACTGAAAACTATTTTCTATCTAAATATATAAACGTCTAGGGCAATTAATAAATATCTAAAACAGTTTACAATGATAAAAGCATATACTATGACAGCCTAGTAAATATAACACCAACTTCTGCATGGTTTAAATAAAGCAAACCAGCTGTCTTTGACCCAATTTGTTGCTACAGTGATAGATGTGTAAACAAAGTGCTGTTAAGTGCTGTAAATAAACAAAACATTAATTGGCCTTCCACATAGAGATCTAGATGATACATATTCTGATAACAGTACTTATCATCATAAAGATCTAGATGAAAATTCACCTGAAGAAAACCAAATGGTGTCCCCATGGAAACATCCAGGGTGTTATTACCAAGGATAAGCTCTGTCTTTCCAGACTTGCGTATAAGCAGTTTGCCAACATAACCCTCAGTGAAGTCAGCCAGAGAACATTTAGTCAAGTTTTGTGAAAGCTGTTAGAAAATAATATAGCAATCATGTCAAGCTATGTAAGTAGGTAGTTAAAAATAATAAATACTTTACATTTCATTAATAGAGTCAAATTTTGTGACAAAAAAATAATCAGTTGGCATACTTCATTAGTAGAGCCAAGTCTAGATTTCTGACACTGGTGTTGTAATCAGTATCGTACACTTCATTAACATAATCAAGACAGACCAAGCTTCATAATACAGGGCAGAAAAAAGTAAACACATACTCCATCAAAGAACACCATTTTAAACCAAACTTTCAAGTGTAGGAGCAAACACAGTGAACAAAGACAATGCTTTCAAACTTTTGAATGAAAGTAATTAGAAAACAAGCTTTCTATTCAAGCATGACCTTTACACTCTTCTTGAAGCCCCTCCCCCCTGACCCCTCAAATTAGTTCTTGAAGTTTAACCCGTTCGCAGTCTTGGTGTCAAGTTATGTCACAACCGGAAGTGACTGAGCCCTTGACTGCGTTCCACGGTGTGTCACAGGCTTACGGATACGTGCGCATAGTTCATTCATTCATGAAACCATTCATTAAAAATAACCAATCAGAAAAATTGAAAGATATGTTTGGCTTCCGCACCCAATCTGTTATAAATTTTATGATTGGATACTTATAATCAATATGCTAATGAGCTTGAATTGGCGGCTTTTTCAATACAACCGACTGTCTTTGTGAAGATGCGCAGACATTTTGTGTTGATCTCCATGGCAAGTTTCGTTGTTTTCAAACTCACAGTTTGAAGCCACAGCTGGGTCAGAATTTGATTCATTTTAGATGAATCCGATTTCTTATCAGAAAATAAAAATGTTCAACCAGCCCCTATTGAAATTTTAGACGCAGTTGACCTCGAGGCCAGCAATACGAAAACTGAAAACCTATATAGTAAAAAAAAATCAGCATATGAATATTTCTTTTGAATTGTAGTTGCAGCAGTTTATTATTTCACTGCTGATGCGGAGTTACTGTACCTCATTCCAGAACATAACCCTTTTTGAGGATATGTAATTATCTAGTAGTGTAGTTTTCAAATTAAAATATTATACATATTTTATTCTTTATGACAGTTTTAATTTATAGTGAAGAACTAGTCAATTGTATTAGCAAAAATTCTGTATCCTGTATTTTTGTCTAATGTATTCTTGGTTACAGTACTTATTATATTTATGGTACGGCTCTAGATCTTTATTAACAATTTTTATCA
Source organism: Sinotaia quadrata (assembly GCA_028829895.1). Classification (NCBI taxonomy): domain Eukaryota; kingdom Metazoa; phylum Mollusca; class Gastropoda; order Architaenioglossa; family Viviparidae; genus Sinotaia; species Sinotaia quadrata. Next base: position 77,235,853 of record CM054182.1, read on the forward strand.
AGAATTCTGTATCCTGTATTTTTGTCTAATGTGTTCTTGGTTACAGTACTTATTATATTTATGGTACGGCTCTAAATCTTTATTAACAATTTTTATCATGAAACTCGCCAGATTATAATTTTTACTTTTAAAAGCTTAGTTTAAAACTAAAAGTAAAAAGAAGGGGAATTTGATTTAATCTTAAATACCCTCTTAATCAAGACATTACCTCTTCGCTCTTCTTTTCATCTTTTTTTGTGTCCCCACTGCCTCTGTCACTGGTATTTAAAAGCTCTGTCTCTCGAGCTGGCAACCCAGGTAGAACATCTGGTAACTGCAGAAATACCAGCTCTTCTGTATCTGCAAACAAGAAATGCAAGAATTTAATATAATCATGAAACAAAAATTATAAGCTAAAAACTGCAAGTAATTTTATGCCTAACCATGAGATAAAAATGATAAGTTAAGAAAATAATTTTAATACTAATTATGAAAGAAAATGATTAGCAAAGAAAGGCAAGTAATATTAATAGCAAAGAAAAGCAAGTAATTTTAATAGCAAAGAAAAGCAAGTCATTTTTGTAGCAAAGAGAAGCAAGTAATTTTAATATTAATTATGAAAGAAAATAATTAGCAAAAATAGCAAGTAATTTCAATCTAATTATGAATGAAAATGATATCTAAGAAGTCACATGGGCTTATACAGATCTAAAAACATGGCAAACAAGTGTTGAATTGAGAAATATGCTACCAAACATTGCTACATGCCATGGCTTATACACACCATTTAAACATGGTAAACAAGTGCTGAATTGAGAATAATGCTACCAAACATTGCTACATCAGTACATGCCATGGCTTATACACACCTAAAACATGGCAAACAAGTGCTGATTTGAGAATAATGCTACCAAACATTGCTACATGCCACAGATCCATAAACATGGCAAATAAGTGCTGAACTGAGAATAATGCTACTAAACATTGCTACATGCCACAGATCTATAAACATGGCAAACAAGTGCTGAATTGGGAATAATGCTACTAAACATTGCTACATGCCACAGATCCATAAACATGGCAAACAAGTGCTGAATAATGCTACTAAACATTGCTACATGCCACAGATCTATAAACATGGCAAACACCTGCTGAATTGAGAATAATGCTACCGAACATTGCTACATGCCAGGCTTATACACACCTAAAAACATGGCAAACAAGTGCTGAATTGAGAATAATGCTACAAAACATTGCTACATGCCACAGATCTATAAACATGGCACACAAGTGCTGCATGGAAAATAACATATTACCAAACATTGCTATGGAATGTATAGTTTATACAGACCTGATTTCTGAGCCTGAATTAGTAAACGCTTGCAAGACAACTCATCAACATCTTTACCCACTTCCAATACATGTTTAGTTATTGACAGTGGTGACTTGAATTCATCAGTGTTTAATGTATCTTCTGGAGTGTCTTCTTTCTCTTCTGCATCAGACAAAACCAAAATGTAAACTGGTTTACCATCTTAGCTTGAACATTTTTAGCTTGTATCAATCTATTTTACCTAGGTTAATTTCTATTGTGACCTTACAACTAGCATATTACACAAGTATTTTTAATTTTAATCAAACTCTATTATCTAACTTAATTTCTGAGTACTGTACATTTGCAACATACATCATTTTCTACTCTAACCATTTATCATCCTACATATCATCCTTGTATCATTCTATCTTACAATTAACACACATTGTAATTTTAGAATTAGTAGACGAGTGGGTCTATTTCAATTGGAATCTTACAATTAGCACACAAGTGGTTCAATTTCTATTGTAATCTTACAATCTGCACATACCTGAGTCAATTTCTATTACAATTTTACAATCTGCACATACCTGAGTCAATTTCTATTACAATCTTACAATCTGCACATACCTGAGTCAATTTCTATTACAATCTTACAATCTGCTCATACCTGGGTCAATTTCTATTACAATCTTACAATCTGCACATACTTGGGTCAATTTCTATTACAATCTTACAATCTGCTCATACCTGGGTCAATTTCTATTACAATCTGCACATACCTGAGTCCCTGAGTCAATTTCTTTTGTAATCTTACAATTAGCACACAACTAGGTCTGCAGAGTGCCATTTACTGTGTGCCCAGATTATTTTAATTTGTAAACTTAAAATTACCATGCTCGCTTGTCTGGAGAGTGCTATTATTATCTAGTATCTTGATCATTTCTGAATGTACTATATATGTTTATCTAATGTTTAATAACATTAAAAACTAATACTATATTATGTTTAACTAATAGACTTTGCATGACTATATAAATAGAGGCAAATGTATAAACCATGAAAATATGTTCTCGTTTTGCAATTCACTAAATGATAATAGCATTAACAAACATTCTTGATACATTATTTCATGAATATTTTCTGATGGTGTCGCATATCTTCTATGTTTTTCTGTTGATGGCAGTTCTCTTGCACTTTAAAAACTATATTTTACAAATGAAATATAAACATCATTAACTTATATCTTCTATATTATCTGAATGCACCATGTTTTTATATTTTACAAATGAGATAACTAATTTATATTTTATATATAATCTGAGTGCACCAGTTTTTTTATATTTTACAAATGAAATATAAACATCATTAACTTATATATAATCTGTTTGCTCCATGTTTTTATATATTACAAATGAAATATAAACACCATAACTTATTGAGTGTACCATGATTTTATATTAAAAGCGTGCACATTATGTCATTATGTCAAACACTGAAAAAGGCATGTACTGATTATTATTATTCAGTTTATATATATATATGCCACATATTCACCATAATTCTCCATCCTAGGCATCTATATCCTGTATTCATTATCACAGACATCTATACCCTGTACTCACTATCACACTCCATCTTAAGACATCTATACCCTGTATTCACTATCACTGTCTGTCTTAGACATCTATATCCTGTACTCACTTTCACATTCCATCTTAGACATCTATACCCCGTAATCACTATCACTGTCTGTCTTAGACATCTATACCCTATATTCACTATCATAGTCCATCACAGACATCTATACCCTGTACTCACTATCACACTCCATCTTAGACATCTATACCCTATATTCACTACCACTGTCCATCTTAGACATCTATACCCTGTATTCACTATCACTGTCTGTCTTAGACATCTATATCCTGTATTCACTATCATTGTTCATCTTAGTCATCTACACCCTGTACTCACTATCACACTCCATCTTAGTCATCTATACCCTATATTCACTACCACTGTCCATCGTAGACATCTATACCCTGTATTCACTATCACTGTCTGTCTTAGACATCTATACCCTGTATTCACTATCATTGTTCATCTTAGTCATCTATACCCTGTATTCACTATCACTGTTCATCTTAGTCATCTATACCCTGTATTCACTATCATTGTTCATCTTAGTCATCTATACCCTGTATTCACTATCACTGTTCATCTTAGTCATCTATACCCTGTATTCACTATCACTGTCAATCTTAGTCATCTATACCCTGTATTCACTATCACTGTCCATCGTAGTCATCTATACCCTGTATTCACTATCATTGTCCATCTTAGACATCTATACCCTGTATTCCAATCACTGTCCATCTTAGACATCTATACCCTGTATTCACTATCACTGTCAATCTTAGACATCTATACCCTGTACTCACTGTCATTGCCTAGCTCAGACATCTAAGCCCTATACTTAGTATCATATGCCCTATATTCAATATCAATGTCCAGTTGAGACATTCATGCCCTATACTCAGTATCATTATTAAGTTTTTAGTATATGCCCTGTACTTTGTTTCATTATCCAAGTTAGATTTGTATGCACTGTGCTCACTATCATTCAGCTCGGACATACATGCCTCTTTTTATCAGTACATGTATCATGTTTAGACATCTATGTTTGATACTCATTATCATTATTCAGGTGAGACATTTATGCTCTGTACTCAATATCATTATCCAATTTAGACATACACCATTCAATATTGTAACAAACATTAACATTTGAACAAAATAATATATCTTTTTCTGGGTGTATTTATTTACCGCCAGTTCACCTTTCTCAATCACTCCAACACTATCAGTAGGAGTATGCATTGTTTTATTTAATCATTTTCTCTGTGATCAATTTTATTTTAATTACAACTTTCATTTCTGCATCATTTCTTCATAAAATCACTTCATATTAATAATTGTCTTGCATAAACATAATCAAAAATAAAAATGGAATTTACTTCCCCCACCCTCTGTCAGTTATGTGATCTGGCAAACACATCAATACAGCATAATGGCTTCAAATAATAATTTAACTAATTAGAAAAACCAATTTCAATTCAAGCAGAAAATTATCTAAAAAACTGAAACAAAGACTATTCATTATATAACAACAAAAAAACCCTCAGAAAATCCTAAAAACCAGTGACTTATTCTTAAAACAGAAAAGATAACCTAACCAAATTTCTATTTTAAACACTGTAAAATTTGCACATTATTCATACTTTATCCTTTATTTCTAAAGATTAACCCCGATAATTCTATTTGTTCAAGCAAACTCTACCTCATGACTTGTCTCTCTCTCTCTCTTGCACATATGCACACACACACACCCATCCAGTCAAAAGCTCCTTATTTATATTACAGTGATTTCATTTACTAAGTAGAATACTTCCTTTCAAGCTCAATAACTCAAACATTCAACATTCATCCATCTCAGATAAGTCACACCTGTATATCACCTCACAAATGCTATAAACTTGTACAACTACTAAGCACTCTACGTAGTATTGACTCAGCAAACCCACTAAATACAACTTTCCACAACATTCAAATTTAACTATAAAAGTAAAAAAATGAACATTGATAATGAAATAAAATATTTCAAATATAAACACAAATGACAGAAACTTGATTATTTGAATATACTTAAGCAGACAACTACAAAATGGTATATATTATATATGAATGTATTCAGATAAGATGCACCTTTAAATATTTGTATGAATATTTTTAGACAAACATTCTAAATTATATATATATATAATTTAGAATGTGTCTTTATACTTAGATATGTACTCCAGATATATGCATAACAGCATAACAATAATGAGAATAAGACGTACTCTTGACAGTAATCTGGTTGACCATGGTTTTCTGCTGAGTGTCAGACATGACTGCACCTGCCAAAGGTAGCATAATGGGCACCATAGTGGGATCTTCTTCTGGCCCATCAGCCAGAAACTTTACAGAGAAAAGAAAACTCATAATATTTCCAAGGCAATGATTCTTTCACATTCACATTTCATGTCATTTAGGATTCTAATCAAATAAAATAAAAATAAAAATTATAAAGCATGTTGATAGCTATCAGCTTAGTTGAATATCAAAAGCATAAATGAAATTTTAAACTGAAAACTAAGAATATTTTTTTATGAAGTAATCACCAACTGCTGTTCTAAGCAAAACTTCTTCAAATCAACAATTTCATTTAAATGCACATTTATTACGTATATTAAAAACAAAAATCCTAATTTAATTATGTCATCCTTCAAGAGATTTTAATTACAATAACTAATTTATTTTTCATTCTTCAAAAGTCAAACATACAGTGATTAATTTAATAGTATCTTCTCTCAGAATTAATTATGACTGATATACATATACTTAAAAGGCAGTAATTACAATGACTGGTTTATTTAAGTCATCTCTCAAAAGGGTGCAATCTTAGACAGATTACATCTCAGAACCATTAAAGTTTTTACATCAGATCTACGAAGCTTTTATCTTAGACCTATAAAGTCTTTGTCTTATAAGTTATAGCAATAAAGTTTATCTAGTTTCCACAAAAGAAACAGTCATATGCCATTTGGGATGAGATGGAAATGACCCTCTGTTAAGAAAGCCCTCTCAGTCTAGATAGACAGATAAAATTAGAAGCAGAATTGATCCTACCCCCCAACCCCACCTAGACTGAATGCACAGTTGTCAGTACTTGTCAACTTTTCAGGACTAGATTACTTTTGCAGTAGACATATTGTCAATCAGCTGGAAAAAACATACCTGTTCTCCAGACAAAACTGACCCCCAGGATCATTATGACATTATGTTGAAATCATATAGATTTTGAGAGTTCCATTCAAAAGCCTACCACTAAAAGTCATGAATAAGAAATTCTGAGAAAACTGCCAGTCAGACTGGATCTTTTCAAACTGCCACTCCTGAATCTTCCATTCAAATCCAGGATTACTGGCTCTATATTCTTGGATATTACCAGTTGACATGGTGAATGAAAGTCATGGCAGTGATGTCAATCACACAAGGCCTGGTACTTTGACAGTATATCAAAGTAAATAAAATGTTTCTGCTTTTTATTACTGGTGTGCTTCCAATGACATGGTTTGTTTTCAATATGGTGGCAATGACATAAAAATGACATAATTGAAAATTTGCTAATACATTCAGATATTTTCATAAATCAACATCCCCAGACAAAGATTTTCAATATGGTGGCAGGTAAACATGACATAATTGAAAATTTGCTAATACATTCAGATATTTTCATAAATCAACATCCCCAGACAAAGATTTTCAATATGGTGGCAGGTAAACATGATATAATTGAAAATTTGCTATTGCATTAAGATATTTTCATAAATTAACATCCCCTGACAAAGATATATGAGACCTGTTGGCTAATAAGGGAGGAAACACAAATCCTCCTCAGTTCTCCCTACTTGAGATTTGGAGAATGTAGAAGTTCCAGTCCATCTTAGCTTATGAAATCAAAAGATTTCGAAGTCAAATCTTTTCAATTCCTGTTTTGTAGGTTTTAGTATCTACAGCCAGAATAAGTGAAATTCATGCTTTGTTTGAGGATCCATAAACTTTTACTATAAAAGAAAGACCATAACCAAGTTAATCAGTCAATTATAAATTATTATTTCCCCTTTGCCAGTCATAGAGGACAATAATGCCTCAAAACCCAACATGTTAACAGTCAATTATTATTTCCTCTTTGCCAGTCATGGAGGTGGATAATGCCTGTAATCAGTCAATTATTATTTCCTCTTTGCCAGTCATGGAGGTGGATAATGCCCCTAATCAGTCAATTATTATTTCCTCTTTGCCAATCATGGAGGTAGATAATGCCCGTAATCAATCAATTATTATTTCCTCTTTGCCAGTCATGGAGGACGATAATAAATCAAAACCCAGTATGTTAGAGAAAAAAACTTAAGTAGGCTCAATAAACAATGACAGCACTTATTGATAGCATGACCCTAACCCAAAGAGAACTCCACTAGCACCCAAAGCAAAGTATGTCTGAAAAAGAGCAGAAAGCTGTTAGGGTCTATCTATGTATACATCTGATAAAAGTTCAGGGAAGATATATTTTGCTAGAAAATTCCTTTTCCCATCAGATGTGCATTACACAAGCAAAATTATGAATGGGTGGCAAAGAATTTTCCACAGCAACTTGTATTAAGAACTGATGGAATAATAAGTATCATTAAATATTTCTTTTATTGCATGTTAATTATATGATAGTCATGTAAAATAAGGTTAAATGCATGTTGAAAATGGATTGCAGATGAAATATGTTATCACAAAAATAAAATGGTTTGCTTGACTGATTAAATTAAAATCTTACATTTTATCTACACTTTTAATATTTGCTCATTATTTTATTTCATCATATTAGGAATATTCAGCAACAGGCACAAAGGTTTATGACATCAGAGACCACCTGATCCAATGTTAACATATGCAAGTCACACTAAAATTTAATGTCACAGACCACATGACCATAATGTTTATGAATGGTAGAATGCTAAAAGTTGCAGTGTTAGAATGGTGCATCTTTTGTTTATGAATGGGAGAAATGCTAAAAGTTAATGTGTTAGAATGAAGTCTCTTTTATTTATGTCTGGCAAAAAGTTGATGTCACTGATCAGTGCCTCTTTTGTTTATGAACAGAAACATGCTAAAAGTTAATCTCGCTGATCAATGCCTCTTTTGTTTATGAATAGCAAACATGCTAAAAGTTAATCTCGCTGATCGATGCCTCTTTTGTTTATGAATAGCAAGCATCTAATTGTTAATATCATTGACCAGTGCCTCTTTTTTATGAATGGCAAACTCCAAATTAATGTCATTGATCAGTGCCTCTTCTGTTTATAAATAGCAAACATCTAATAGTTAAATTGATTGATCAGTACCTCTTTTACTTATGAATAGGAAACATTTAATAGTTAATGACATTGATCAGTGCCTCTTTTGGGGCTGGATGGTAAAAGCTTGGATGATAAATATTGCCATGCACTTTGCTTCTAAAACAACAAAAAAAATGTTGTTCTAGCCTGCCAAGTGATCTATACTGTAGTTAAGAGTTGAGATTGTAAATTTTCTTAGGAGGACAACAATGTTCCAAAGAATGATTATAATGTCATGAAGAATGATGGTAATTTTCTCATGAATGAAAGCAACATTCCTAAGAACAATGATAATGTTCCTAAAAAATTATAGCAATATTCCTAAGAATGATAGTAATGTTTCTAATGCAATAATTATAATGTTTCTAAGAAAGATGGTAATATTACAAGGAATGATGGTAATAACCAGTGACTGAAGTAGGACAACATACTTTAGATTTAATCCCAACTATATTGTCATGTGTCCGGTTATATTTAACGACCCTGTAGCTATATCAGACTCCCAAGTATCAATATTAGATTATTGTTTCACTTTTAATACTAGCGACAGCTGGACGGCCTGACCTATCTTTCCGCTAATATGCCAAAGATTCTGATGTGCCCAAGCTTTATCTCCCCCTTTTTATTAGTTATAATTAGTTCTCCAGCCCAGCCCCCATACCAGCTTTTAGTCGATGATTACAACAAATTATGCAACGTGGGTCAAGATAACAAAGTAAAATTTAATAACAATAATAGTAAAGAAAAGACATTAATTTCCAAATCGCGGAATATACAAGAGTTTGTCTATCCTGCCCTGCTCGACTATACATTGTATTTGACTGATCAGTTTATTTAGGGAGAGCACACTTAACTAGAGTCTCATGAAGACTTGCAACAGCTCAAAGCACCCTTGACAGAATGTGACATCACATTGCGGTTGTCTTCCAGGTATGACCAACTCGGTGTTGAATAGGTGTGCTAGACATTGTCATCAGAATTTCCAGAGACCAGTATACCTTCAGACCCAGAACCGGTTGTAATGAACAACATTCTTCTATAGCAACCTATAAGCATGAATAATCATTTGGGCTTCGTGCAACAGTGATAGACTACTCTTTACAGGTTCATCACAACTCGTTAGCTACACGCTAACTTACAATTCATAAACTCAATGAAATATTTAATAATGATTCGACTCCTACAATTACATAAATTCATTGATACAATACATGCAACAAGTGGTTTACAGCAATATTCATTAGACAATCACTTGATCTCTATTTAGCTCTACTGGCTACAAATAATTTAACAATGTGTGAACATGGCGTATACACGTGATTATGCCATCTCAAAATTCCTACATAAATGTAATCATTGCTAACGCCACTTAGCTTCTGTGAGAAGAAATACATTAGTTCACACAAACATTTAGCAAATCACATGAATAATTTACACAACATTCTACAATATATACAAAAATTTAGAGAAGTCAATTATATTTACCACTCTCGTAATTCATGCTTGCTATCAATGTATGCAAGAAATTGACCCCTGGACATGTGGATGCGGTGAATGTGCATCTGCGGACAATGGGTCATTGATACATATATATGGTCTCTAGGTCAGCTAGCAGATTTTACGTCACGACACAGAACGTGAATGACTAAATATGGGCGTCTAGTATCCAGCTAGCAGTTCCCCCATCCTGCCATCCCCTTTACCCCTCTGCGTCCTTCACCCTTTCGAGTGACCTACATCTTAATAGGTCATAAACACCTATTACACCACAGGTACGCAACCTAGCTAATGGTGCCATATTTATCATAAAACAATAGAAAACCATTAATTAGTAAAAATATTTAGCTAATCGGCATAATTTGCCTGGAACTCAGGTGACAATTATTTTAACTATTTTACTATGTAATTATAATGTCATGTACAGAAAATCAGAAGGAAAGTGAAGAAATAAGTGCAGGCCTCCCAGATTATCAGATGCAAAAAATTTGCTTACATCATCTCTTAAAATACTATCCAGGTGATCACTGCTTTTAGGATTTTCCTGCTTGATCTTAGGTGCATATGTACTTTTTTCTCTACCTCTTCCTCCTCCCCCTCCACCATCTTCTTCATGGCATCCTCCCCAACCTGCAAAATGAGTTGAATTATTGCAGTTTTTCACAGTGTACAACTGTAAGTCTCTCCTGAGACCAGGATATTAAATTTTGCCCAGTCTCATTATAATAAATATTAAAATAATAAAATAGATTGAAGATTGATTCAAGCATGTGAGGTGTACTAGCAGAGAAGTAAAAAGTAATGCATCCAAGTTGCAAGGAGAGACAGACCAAATTTTTATAAAGCTAAAATGCAGTGTAGGGCAAATGGAAGCTAACTAAAATATATTTTTTATTTGAAAATCTGACCTTGACAAAGTAGTGGGCCATACCTCAGTCAGTATCAATGGAAAAATGGAAGTAAAACTAGAGGTCCCCAGTCTCAAGCAGGATTAGCATAGTGTGTTTCCGTCCATGACTGAGAAAGCTTGGGAGAATACTTTGGCCCATGATCAAGGTGTGTTGTAAACGTCACGTGACAGAGGTAATAACTTCGATCGATGAATGAAATTAAATCACTTGACTCAGAAATAACCCCACTTAGGCAGGAAGGAGATAGTCCAGTCAAAGTAAAGATTGTGTGGTTAAGTCTAAAAAGACTTTAGAAAGAGCAAATGATTTTTGTGAAAAATTCAGGAATCATCAATATAGTGTTTTTTCTAAACTCTTTGTTTTGGCAGAAATGAAAGGTATGTCTATTTGTTAATGTATGAAAACTACAGTGTATATGTAGGATGTTAAGTAGAATGCCATGTATATTATAATCGATGCTTTTTTCGATGGAATTGTGATCAGAGGGACTTGACACATACCACTATTAATTTAATTATAGCAAAATCTTATCACTGCACTGTTATTTGCAGGGTTTTGTTTTGTTTCGTTCTGCTCCATTCTTTCTGTTCAATTCCATTTGGTTTGGAATTGTTGTTTTTGTCGTTCTCTTTTGACAATTACTAGATCTGGCCTAGGAGTCTAAGCATCTTCTTAGCTGGGCTGTGAGAGAGTTCATGACATGATTCGTGGCCAAGAGCAGATGACATGTTGTGTTATAGAATGCCCATTCTGTGTGTTAACGTGCAAAAGGGAAGCATCGCCAGGTGGTGAAACAAGATAAGTGCACCATAAACATTTGTACCTAGAGTGTGCATTCTGTTTACCATAAACTCTTATAAGAAACTGTGAGTGTGTGAAGATATATTAAAACAAATTATGTAACTCTAATAACCTTTTTCATATTTTTAATTTTGTTCTTCCTACACACGGGTTTTTCCCCCGGGTTTTCCCAATGTCCAGTAAATGACGTGAAGGTTTTTCCCACGGTTTTCCCCAGTGTCCGGTAAATGACGTCATGCTATTGATAAAACGCGTGTGGATGGGAGGGAAGCGTGAGACGCCATAAGCATTGCGCCCGATTTACATGGGTAGAGAGAGAGCCGTCCGTCCATCTGCGACCGTGCCTATCAGAAACAACATAGTGGGAATATTTTGATTTCTCTGCATTGAGTTGTAATATTTTCTATATATTTTGTATTATGAATGTATGTGGAATTTCCTTGTGAATTTATTGCTATTAAGATGATACATTTTTCTACAGAGCTAAGTGGCACCGCTATGTTACATTTGTAGGAATGGTGAAGACACCACATGTATGTAATTATGTAATTGAACTACCGTTAACTAATTGTTATCACGGGAGAGTCAAACCCGCCACATTGTCATTAGTGAAACTGTATTACTAGCGATTTTGAGTTAATGGAGGAATATATATATATATATTATAAAGATTTTATATATTTGAATTTTCATGTAATGTAAATTGTGAGTTAGTGAAGATTGTAAAGAATGATTAACGCTGCTGTTATAAGGCCCATAAAAATCATTATTGTCACACGAGGCTGAAACATGATTAACTATGCATTGCAGCCGGTCTCAAGGTTTACCTCATAATTCTAACCAGCTCAACACATGGTGGGAGTCCAAGCCTTTACCACTGGAGCCGAAACACCGATGAGTGAGCGTACATGCTGAACCGCATCCCCGCCTGTCAATAACGAGAGTTGCCTAAGGTCACGGAGGTCAGCATGCCAGCGTGCGTCAGTAGACACAACAGAACAACATGTGCTTAATATAAGTCCCGAAAAACTATAGAAAGAGATTCTACAAGGTGTGCATAATGAAATGACATTCCGGGTCGCGCGTAATCATTCTGTACTCGCGAAAATCGATTTGTCAATTTTTCTTGTTTTGATCTAATTTTATTGTTATTAAATTTTATTGTTTAACTTTCTTAACTGTTATCTCTCTATTATTACATAAGTGTATGTACGACCAAAAAGGGAGCTGCTACTGGGGGCAAGTCATAAATAGAGGAATAAAGAACCATATTTATTAATCTATAAATAAAGGAGGAGATAACATTGTAGCAGAGAAGTCAACTAATTTATCCAACTAGGTGTCGTGAACAATCTAGCTAAGATTGTGGCATTGGAAGGGAGATAAATTAGGCAAGTCCAGCCGTCGCTAAGGTTAGGGGTTATCCTATAAACTAATATTGATAATCAGTGCCTAAATTGGGACGGGGTCGTAAAATGAAAACTGGACATGTGACAGAGTGAAAAGTGAAAAATTGTAGAAGAGATATAAACTTTCCTTGGGGAGAAAACTAGGAGATAGGAAGATGAACTTTGGTGGAGTTAGATATCTCTGATATAGCTACATAAGCAATTGGAATTGTGAATTGTAATTTGATGTTTCAATTTTACTTTTCTTTATTTCATATAAATTCTTTATTAATTTTTCACTCATCTTTGTGTTGTTTCTTATCAACTTTATGTAAATTTCATTTTGTAATGTTTACAATGTCTACATCCTGTTCTATATTTAGCAAGGCATCGCTTGGGGGCTTGTGGAGCTACGGGAAGTATGACCTCGATTAGTTGTGTTATCCAAGATTATTCATTAATTTACTGGTGACCAACAACAACAATACATTTGGCACATAATCTGTGCCAATGGACCCTTTTTACTTGCCATGTAGATTTTAAAGAGAAGTGAAACAACTGTCAAAATTAAACACTGAATGTTACTTATTAGTCATACAACTGAATTAAAGCTCAGAGCTGTAGAGTGATGGCAAACTTTTAAATTGTTCGTGTACTTTTTAAGAGCTAGGATTTGGGGCTAAATGCATGTACCTCTGTTGTGTACTTTCTAAGAGTAAGGATTTGAAGCATAATGCATGTGCCTCAGTTGTTCAGGTACTTCCTAAGAACTAGGATTTGAAGCTAAATGCATGAGCCTCAGTTGCTTGTGTACTTCTAAGAGCTAGGATTTGAAATTAAGTTCATGTACAAGTTAGGATTTGAAGCTACATGCATGTACCTCAGTTGAGATACAAGAGAAACTCTTGAACACACTACCAGATTCTGATGAACAAAATAAATCTTTATTTCAATTCAGATTATCTCTGATCTTAAAGCTCACTAAGCTTTACTCTTAAAAAATAATAAATATATATTAAAAACCCCTGAAATTAGATATTTTATCTAAGTTTAATTTTATGTAAGTCAATAAAGAAATATCTTAGAGAAAAATAGCAAGAAATCAAAATACTAAAAATGTTATAATTCACAGAAAAAAATAGTTGAAACAACTTTAGCTTTTTAGTCATATACTCGAAATTTGTTTAAATATTTATACAATTATCTTTTAAATAAAAATCACAGCCTACAGCCAATCCAAGTATTTTTTCAAGTCACTATATTATTTCTTTTTGTTTCCTTTTTTTAGAAAACACATTTATTTCTCAACAAACATGATCCTAAGGCAGCTTTTCTCAACCTTTTTACCATGGAGGGACCCTTTAAATATTTTTCATGTCGCAGGGAATCCCTGCATAAAATTTACTATATCTACAATGTTTATTAAAATCATGACCTCTTAGGGAATCTCTAGTGACCTCTCACAGAACGCTAGGGTTCTGTAGAGTCCCAACTATGAAACCTTTTCCTAATGGCTTCAAATAATTGGAGTTTTGTGTGGTTTTACAAAAGATATGGTTTGAATAAAACTAAGCTATTTTAAGTTTAATAAAAAGCATATTTCACTAATCAAATGTCAGAATTTTATTATTATTTTTTAGTTTAGAACAGATTAAGATTTGTGGATGTGAGTTTTCATGAGAAGTCAAAATTATCTGTATGCCTCAACAAACTTTTAGTGTGTATAGCTCACTCCACTGTTTGCAACTTACGACTCATTTCACCAGTAGGATCATAAATGGCAATATCTTATCTATAGCTGACAACTGACCTTTGGAGTAAGGATGACCAGAAGGACCTTGTTCAAACAGTGAGTGTATTTGAATGAGATTGTCTTGTCCTCTGCCCCTGCCAGCTCCTCTTCCCCGCCCTCTTTCTGACCTCTCTCTTCCCTTTTTCCCATTTGCTTTCCCATCAGACTGATCATTCAAAGTCCTAACACAGATAATAAAATATTTATTTTTCCATTCAGACTTATCATTTAAAGTCTTAACACAGATAGCAATATATCTATTTTTCCATTCAGACTTATCATTTAAAGTCCTAACACAGATAATAAAATATTTATTTTTCCATTCAGACTTATCATTTAAAGTCTTAACACAGATAGCAATATATCTATTTTTCCATTCAGACTTATCATTTAAAGTCTTAACACAGATAGCAATATATCTATTTTTCTATTTGGACTTATCATTTAAAGTCTTAACACAGATAGCAATATGTCTATTTTTCTATTTGGACTTATCATTTAAAGTCTTAACACAGATAGCAATATATCTATTTTTCCATTCAGACTTATCATTTAAAGTCCTAACACAGATAATAAAATATTTATTTTTCCATTCAGACTTATCATTTAAAGTCTTAACACAGATAGCAATATATCTATTTTTCCATTCAGACTTATCATTTAAAGTCTTAACACAGATAGCAATATGTCTATTTTTCTATTTGGACTTATCATTTAAAGTCTTAACACAGATAGCAATATATCTATTTTTCTATTTGGACTAATCATTTAAAATCTAAACACAGATAACAAAAGATTTTATATTTCATACATAAATTCTAAAGGGCAACAAAAGGTTTTAAACTACTACAGTTTTACTCTTAGTTTTACAATGCATTTAAAAACTCTTACTATCAAGCAGCATTTAAAAACTCATTGATTTAAACAACATTCAAAACTTTTACTATCAAACATAATAAAAATAACTTACAATCAAAATCATAAATGACAGACTCTTAGATGGTTAAAGTCAAACTATATTTTAAAACTCTTACAAAGTACAATTCATACTCATAGTCATAGACCAATATAAACTCTTACAGTCAAAAAGCATTTCAAAACACAGTCAAACAATATATATAAAAATCTTATGGTCAAATTCAAAAACTCTTAGTTACAAACAGCATTCAAAACTATTACAGATTGTGGCGGAGTAAAATTGGCTGTCCTATTTTTAAACTTAATTGTTACATAAATTGTTAAATGTCAAAGTGACCTGACCTTGGGCACTGCTTATGAGGATATTTTTAGTAAGAGTTGGAGTAAACAACTCAGGTGGAGAATGCCAGACTTGCTGTTGTAATCTAAACCAGTTTTAGGTGAATGAGTAGTGTTTACTGTCCAATGGTTAAAATTTACAAGAACAAGACAGGCCAAAGGGCTGAGATCAAAGTTTACCTATTGAAAAGAATTTATTTTTTAATTTGGATGGAAGAAGTCTGGTCATGAAAGGAAACTGCTAGCTTAATGGTGAGTTAACTGACTGAGAGAAAATGGACTTAGAAATATTTCATATATTTTGCTTTTGATATATTATACTTGCATTTTACATAGAGATGTATTATGTGAGTAGACTATTATTTCTACAAATTGTGAACTGTGAGGCTTGTATGTAGTATGCTAAACAATTGTTTCTAGTGGACCCATTCATAAAATTATTATGTTGTATTTATTATGCTGTATGCATGTATTGGGCTAATAAATAGTGTTGCAGAAACTGTAAATTGAGACTTGAATGTAAGAAAGGAGTTAGAGACTAATAAATTGGAAACATAGCGTTTGTTCTCTAATTATATTTTACAGGGAAAAAGCAGCTTTTTTATTTTTTACCAGAATCTCCCATTTTACTGATTTATAAACTGCTGCAACTATGGTAGATTCTATGTTTCTACCCTCAGTGTGTAAGTGTAAGGACACACTGCACTCTGTTGATGTATGGCAGCAAAGTATGCTCAACTACATCATAGAATTTCTGGTACAAGGAAGTTACAGGAAATTGCTATATTGTTGTTTTGCTTGAAGGAACTAATATGGCGAAGGAGTGCCCAGATTAGTTTAGAGAGAATAGCAACTCATCAGTGTTTATAGCGTGCAAGAGAAACACATGAAGGACTGACAATTCTATTGTGGCATTGCCTAGACAAGTTATGTACAAACTATTATTGCTATAATCTCTATAACTCTATTTCTGTTCTCTGATAAGAAATTACCCTGTGATTTATACTGACAGTTATCTGTTGAATTATGTGCTGGATATAAGACTATAAAGATTGAAACTATTTAAATGTGGTTCGTGGAAATATTGATGTCAAATAATCTTTCCAATGTATTTGCTGTATATATATTTGTTGATTTAATAAATTTATTGATCTTCTTACACATACTGATAACCGTATGTTGGAGAGATAGTGGGTTGATGGGGGTTTACTAAATTAAATATAGATTATAGATGGATTTGTCTTCTCCTTTGGTAAGAAGTTTTCCACCTATGGAAATATTGTGTGACAGTGAATGTTTGTCTTTTTCCAAGACAATGTGAAAACTATTATAAATTCAACAAGATACTTGATATGTTACCTACTTATTAATGTTTCTCTTTTGCAATTACAGTTATTCTTATCTGTCATTCTGCAATTGGAATAATTTTTGTTTTTATATTACCTTTAGTTTCTTATATGCTCAAGTAGTCAATATACAGACCTTGTGCACTTTATGTGCAGAGCACTTAGAGCTCAAAGCACCTGATAAAATCTTCTTTATATTATTATAGTATTAAGGTTAACACCCCACCCCCAGTAATTTGCAATGTACACTTCCATTTTTCATTTTCATGTTAAATACTGAAAATGCAATGTTTGGAAAGAAATGTATGTAGTTTGAAATTTGAATTGTGATCAAGAGATAATGCAATATTATAATCAATTAGTTGTTAATTACAAATTCTGTTTTAAATATTCTAATATTATAAGAAACGTTTAACGCCATGTGCTATAAAAAATAATATTTCATATATAATAATAAACTTAATTTAATTAAAACTCACTCATCCTTGCTCTTTTCCTTGCGTATAGGAATAATAGGTGCGAAAACCTTCTTTGGTACTCCACCAAGAGTAAGGTCACGTGGTCCTCTTAGGGAGGGTAATCTACAGGTAAAGACATCCCCAAAAGAAAAATTGTTAAAAATAAATAAACGAATAAAATTAAAAACTGCCATTTGAAAGAAAACACAAAAACATGTAAAAGTAATAAAGAAAATAAAAAATCCATGAAATGTAATAAAATCAGAAACTAAAGGAGCTTGAAAGTAGTGGTTATTATCTTACTCAATGGTCACAAAGCAATATGGTTGCAGGACAAATTTTGACTATTCTTTTCAATGTTAGGATGTGTTAGACTCACTATAGTTTACATGTATATGGAATTCATTATTTTCAAAGTAAGATTTAAAGATTTCATTTGAATTAAAAAAAAAAAACAGCTTCATGATAGAGCATTAAATTAGAAACAAAATATATATTTATTAGTTTGGGTATAAAAATAAGTTTTAAAAAATCTTTAGGAAGATTATTTCTAACAAATGTTATTTGATACTATTTTAATTTGATCAGAGATTTTATTCACAATGTTATGTAATAGTGCTGTTTCTAATTTTACATCAAACAATGATGTAAATATTAGTTACATAATTTATAATGTAGTAAATTTTGATGTAAATATTAGTTACATAATTTATAATGTAGTAAATTTTAATTTTTTTAAATCATATATATTAGTAATGGGACATTTCATGTTTCAAAGCAAACAAACAATTTATTTCTTTATCATTGTCAATCTCATGAAATGGCTGGCTGTTGATGTATAATATTAAGTTGTTATGTAAAATATCAAATAGAATCTTATATGCGTCTAGAAGAAGGGGAGATCAAAATTTATTTGAACAAAGAAGTGAACAATGGGAAACTTCATTGTAGTGCACCACTAATGTTTACATCAATGTCGCCACTGTCACAACTTTATTCAGTCCTTCAGCGATTTGTCAACACTAATGGACCTGTTGGTTGTTCATCACAATGTCGGACGTTAATGTTTGTCTGCCTCTTTTTATTTATGCAAGCAGGGTTACATGTGCTGATGTGTTTATAAGTGAGATTGTTTGTGGAATAAAATTTGTAAACAATACAGGACAATATGATGTAAACACTGCACTCACTCTTTCAAAAGAATGGTAGGCAATTTACTATTTATTTTTTAATGAATATGATTTAAATTTATAGTCCTATGGATTCTCTCTCATGTGGTAAATAAAGGAATAAAATATTTAAAATATGTTGTAAACACTGCACTCACTCTTTCAAAACAATAGTAAGCAATTTACTATTTTTTTTTTTTTTAATGAATATGATTTAAATTTATAGTCCTATGGATTCTCTCTCAAGTGGTAAATAAAAGAAAACTTAATCGCCCATCTCACAGATCATTCAGTCAGAAATCATACATTCTAATTTCTAGGGATAAAGGGATAATTTCTAAATTAATGGATGATGAAAATAAGAAAAAGGAAAGAAAAGAAGTAAGTATAAAGCAACAAATTATCAAAATACAAAAGCACGGCAAAATTTCTACTTAAGGAAAACAACCTACAAAGTTAATAAAGTTCAAAATAAAGTCCTGGAGCTATTTGGCACCTCCACAACTCAATAACAAATAGAAGAAGGTACAAATCCTAAATGTAACTTCTATATTCTTGTTTCTACATAATCCCTATGTACTCAATAAATACTATAAATAATTTTATGTGCATTGAGGTTTTTAATAAAATGAATTTTAAAACACTTAAAGAATCTTCTGCACCCCTCAAAAATCAAGTTGGATATATAGATGGTTCACAATCAGCCATTTATCTGAAAATATGACAAATGCTTGGATATGTGCATGTTGTGTTCACGTTCATATGTAGAGAAATGAAGAGGGCCACAGTTCAAAAATTAAGCATGCTATCAATGCTGGCTGAAGAAATCCCATGCAGGGGAAATGATGAAGAAAAAAAATGTGTACTTGCTGCATGCAGCTTGCTTGTCATAGTATTGTCATCTCTGTCTCTCACTGGGATTACTTGTATCTGGGCCTTTTTCCCTCTGACACACTCCTGGTGTTGATCAGCTCTCTGTGTGATCCAAAACAACTAAATAAAATTACCTCCTGTACATAGATTGGGTCAGACTTCCCCATATGTGGGCTAAGTCAAATGCACTGAGTGACTGCTAAAGATTCCCAAAGTTGGCAACAGGTTGATGTGATCTACCGTTGGTGAAGTACCATCAAGCCTGGTATTACCTTCATTGTAGTCCACAGAAATGTAATTGATCCATCTTGGAATAGCATCTGAAGTTGAGGCACTTGGCTGTCCATGGTCAAAATGTCCAATTTGACTGCTTTGCAGATACACTGCAAAGGCTCATTATGATTAATAATCAGATACACCACAATGGCTCATTGATTTAATGATCTTGCTAAGGAAGTGGGGAATATCTTCTTCAGTTATCTTCAAAGTGTTAAAATACTTCAGCTACTTTACCATCACGACTACTGATGAGTATCTAACATGGCGTCACAAGTACTTAGTTCAATCTTCATTTAATTTAAATTTAATGTTCAAATAAATGCTGAAGAGAAAAATAAGTTGGCACTTTGCTGCTACATGGCCAGAGGGGCCACATAACACACAGAAATCTCAAGTCTCTATGGGTCTCTTTCAAAAACAAAAGTTTTAATGTATTCAATGTTCATTCCAGTGCCCCCTAGCAGGCTAAAATTCAATGCTGTTCCATTGGATAAAAAGTGTTCATCAGCTAAAACATATGTTTACTAATAAATCGTCCTTGACGTTTGCATGTGCTGGTTATGTGAAACTAAACACTAAGTTTCATTATTATATCCTAATAATTTATGCATGATTCTTGCATGTCCCGTCCACGTAATTCAAAACATTAAACTTTCATTGTTATATACTAATAATTTGTCTATAATGCCTGCACGCTTGTTCACAGGATACAAAAATTAAATGTCATTTTAACCTGTGTCTCTGATGTTGTTTTCATGAACCTAAACATTAAGCTATGTTTTGATAACCTGTTAAACTGTCAAGTGATTCACTTGGTATGCATTATTCTACCAAAACCTCAGGCATGTAAATAAACCCAGTGCACCACAGATTAAACTATTTATTTAATTGCTAAATTCTCAAACATTTCAAATAATACATATTATTATTAATATGTTCATATTATACATTAACATATTTCACAAATAAATTGAAGAGACCTTGATAACTTTACAAAAATCCAATAATTCTAAATATAAAAAAAGTTTCTAAGTGACATAGTACTTTTCTCAAACATCCTCATTTTAAAAGCCTACAGTAGCAAAATGGAAGAACCACTGATATGTTACACAGATTTTTTTGGAAATATTATGTGTGTGTATTAACTATTATGATAATGCTATCACCACTGGAGCTGGCACTGATCAGATCTGGAGTGCCCCAGTGGGACCATTACCCCACACTTGTGTTCATGTGGAAAGGGTAATGCAGGTCACACTGGTTTGGCGCACACCCTCTACCCTCCATTTTTTGGAAGTATTTATATGTGTGTGTGTGTGTGAATCGATAGCAGTTTAACATCATCACTGGAGCTTATCTGATCTGGAGTGCTCCAGTGGGACCCCACAGCCTTACATTGTGTTCTGAGGTGGACAGCTGAAGGACTGGCGGTGAAAAAGGTCACAACAGTTTGGCACACCCCCTCAACTGATTGGGGGAGGGGGGGAATCGATAGCAGTTAAACATCACCACTAGAGCTTGTGTTGATCATTTCATCGTCAGACATTATCTGAACTGGAGTGCCCCAGTGTGACCTCATAGCTTCACACTGATTTCCAAGGTGGAGGGTGGGAGGGCTGGCAGATGGGGCTGAAAAAGGTTGCACCAGTTTGACACATGCCCTCAACTGCCATCCATCAGTAATTGAACTAATGTATTTAAAAAATGTACATAGGTATGATAATCTTCAGCAATACATTTAGAATATATACATAGTTAATAAAATAGTGTTGTCAATAAATCAAATCAGCAGTAAATACAAAGGAATATAATTGTAATATGTATATTAGTTATATTTTCACAAGCATAGATAAAAGAATTCAATTTAACTATGAGATACCCCCATGATGTAAATGTATAAAATACAAGACTATCTCCCTTGTTACACTGAAAATGATGCACAACAAAAATAAATTTAAAAAAATTAGTAAGGTCGAGGACAAAGCCAGATTTTTGTGACAATATCAGTTATCACAGTATCAACAGACTCTGACATCACCAATGCCAATCTCTCTTTAATGATTCAGGTGTACACCTCTATCTTTGAACTTTTCATCAGGGATCTATTTAAAAAAAAAAGGGATAATTATGGATCTAATAAGGAACTTAATTTGGTTGATACTGCATTTTAGTAAAACAAATACTGTTCCCATTTTCTGGTTGGTGTTTCTTAGTATTCTTCTGTTGCAAATATAAAAATATGGGCTATATAACTGGTGCAATATTTCGCATTTACAAGTTAGTAAAAAAATAAGCATACAAAATGTAAACAAAAAATAATCAGCATTGTTTTTATTCAGTTTGATGGCAGTGAGGTAATGATACTATGTCAAATGACTTTCACCATTTCCTTAGCTAATGAATATGAGATTAGCAGCCATTAATGCTTACATATAACGGCATAAGCACTTACACTGCTAAAGCACAAATAAAAATTAATTATTATTACTTATTATTACTGGTAAACTATAAAAAGTTCAGACAAAGAGTAAAACATGTAACCCCACAAAAATAATTAAAAAAATCCTAGTATAGTAATTTTAGTAAATGCCTTCTAATCTATATATCACATGCACTTATAAAAAAGAAACAAATTATTTTTTGAGTAATAACTAATATTTTAGGAAAACATCTGAAATAAAGATCTGTATAAGAATACTAAGAAAGACATACCTGGTTGCCTTTCCTGTTGGTGCACCTTTTCTATCAATAAGACCTCGAGGGAGATCTGAAATTTTGCTATCTTTTGAACCAGAAGCCATCCTCCTATATTAGTCCATCAAAGCTACGGTTAAAAAGAAAAAGAAAGAAAAGAGAGGCATCAAGTGATTCAATTTTACATTTTAAAGCAGTAACAACAAATTTACCCACCAAGAGCCAACACTCTATTTGGCCTTTTTCAGACAAAAACAACTAAATCTTGTCCCATCAAGTGAAACCACTCAAGTTTGCCTTGCTCATTTGAAAGAACCAACTGCTGCCTCATCAAGAGAAACCACTTAGTTTTGCCTTATTCAGGGTAAACAACCAAGTCTTGTCTCATCAAGAGAAACAACTCACTCTTTGTTTTGTTCAGGGGAAACAACCAAGTCTTGCCACATCAAGAGAAACAACTCACTTTTTGCTTTGTTCAGGAGAAATAGCAAATTTGCCCAGTCAGGAGAAACTGCACAGATTTGTCCCATTCCAATATTTTGGGCAATAAGTAATTTCACTATAAGCAATTGAAATGGTGTAAACCAAAGAAAGAAACAGAGAAGCTGAAGCAAAAATATAAATAATAATTACTTGTATGCTTTATGGACTTCAGATTAAAAAACCCAACTAATTCCACCTATAAATGATACAACTGCTGAGAGTCATAGAAAAGAAAGTGTATACACAATTTACATGTACACTTTATAAACTTATTCTGACAAACAGGTAATTTCACCTGTAGGCTATACACAATATAACTGCTGGAATCCTGAGGAAAGAGAATGAAGTAATTATATATTATAATTTTACACTATACCAGTTAGAGTGTTATTCAGACAATTCACTTAATTTAAGTGTACATGTCATTCTAATTTATTATTTAGCTTCAATATTTTTAATAGTTGATTGTTCATGGTGAAAATTACTTGTTTTCCAGGGTAAATCCATGTGCACATGTCATTCTAATTTGTATTTTACTTTCATTTTGATTTTGCTGTTCCTTTTAACAGTTGCATTATGCATGGTGAAAATTACTTGTTTTCAAGAATAGGCAATAATGAATAAAGTGTACATGTATGTCACAAATTGAAATTTGTTAATTTACTTACTTAATTCTCTGACTTTCAACAGTGATAGCTCATTAAATTAAGGAGTAAGTGGAAAAAGAAAAGAAAACAGAAAGTGAAGATGCATATAGTGATATACAATTTATAAGCTTTGGGGAAGTCAACATATTGTTAATTACAGCTCTAGTGCCGTTTACTGAATCGGAGTTTGGTAACTTTTGAGAGAATGTAATGTTTTAGTCTTTTACAGATATAAATTATTAACATATAGGCATAATAAAAGTAATATATAGCCAAACAATTTAAAAAAACGAGAAAAGAACAATGCTTTATATAATATAAGACAAATTAATGAATTTTTGTCACTAAAAAGGATATGCAATTTCAACAACAACAGCACACACATGCGCGCGAGTGCACATACACACACATACACACACCATAAACAACTAATTATTCAATATTGTCACTATTGTTACACGTAAAAGAAATATATTAAATAATATATATTATATGCATGCACATGTAAACGTACTTTTACTTACCATAAGAAAAGTTCCAACTACAAAGATCTGTCAATGCTGACGACTCAAGTTATTACACATTTGCTCAGCGAGTATGCCTAATTTTGATTAATTCTATGTTCTGTCCATAAAGTACGTCTGTATTATAAGGGAAACTACTCTAGTTTTGCAAGATGGCTGCCTTCAATATGTTTATTCGGCACATTGGAACTAATGCACTATGTTCACATTATAGGTAAAACTAGTACTATAGCTATAACATCGACAAGGGACGCACTAAAATAAATAATAATATATGCACATCTATCATTTATTTTGCATTATTGTTATATTGCAGTCATATATATCATATTAGTAGCAGATAACCATTTTTCTAAAATTATTCCAATCAAAAGCAAGGACTCGTTGCATTTCATCACCACCACGAAAATCATTATATGATAGAAATAAATGGTTGATTGAATAATACTTTGATCAGTTTGATGATTTTTTAAACTGATTTTTAAATGATAAATAGTATATTATTATACATTTGTTTATTTTAAAAATAGATAAGAGTATCTTTTTATTTATAAAATTATAATTCCATTCCTGATTATTTGATCAGGTTTCATTTGACCCGTTTTTTGCGAGTGTTCAGCACTTCTCCAAAGAATGTTTTGACTCTTTATGACAGAGGAGTTCTTCAGGGTATTTTTCCAGAGGAGAGGTAATCTATTTCAGTATTTGATATGAAATAATTTGCAATCTAAAACGAAAATTAATAGAACTGTTGCCAAAGAATATTTATTCATTAATACAATTACAAACTACAAAGATGTATTACTTGCATTATAGTATTAAAAAGCTGTGTAAATTGCAGAATGCAATTACTAATATTATAAGTGTTACTTGCATAATGTGATCAGAAAGTCATGTCATTTGCAATATTCAATTACAAAGATGTGTAAATTGCAGAATGCAATTACTAGGATGTGTTACTTGCTTAATGCAATTATTAAGATGTGTTACGTGCATTATGTGATCAGAAAGTCATGTCATTTGCAATATATTCAATTACAAAGATGTGCCATTTGCACCAATCAGTTACAAATAGGTGTCTCTTGCAAAATACAAAATTTTACAAAGCTTTGTCACTTGTATAATACAACTGCAGAGAGTTGTCTCTTGTGTAATAATAAATATGATTATAAAAAGATTTAAAGTATACAATACAAAGATGCACCACTCACAATAAATATTTAAACATAGATGTGCCACTCACAGTATATTACTACTAATTTTTGCCTTGGTTAACAAGATCTGAATTGACAATGATGGTTCATCTCTGTTGTAAGGAGTTTTATAATATGAAACTTGCATTGGTATTTATTGGCAATGGCATGCAATATATTTGATGTGAGTGAAACTGTGTGGATAGTTTTGTCATTTTGTGATCTAAACATTTTATGATTATTGCTAATTAAGTGAATAGCTTGATTGTTGTGGAGTGAGTTGATTGCGAGATAAATTTGTGAATCGTATCTGTGTGTATGTACATTTGTAGTTAATAAATGTAAATAGTTCAAAATAATAAATAATTTTTTTTTATGTGTGAGGACAATCTTACAGGGCTCAAACCCCACTCTTTCTTTCAAGTTAGTGTCAGAGTGATCAGCAGGAGGTGGGTATTTGTGATAGAATCATGGTCTGCCTAATTTGAAGTCTGAGGTCTACTTACTTTGTAGTCAGAATTCTATTTAATTTGAAGTCTACTTAATTTGAAATAAGGGACTTAATTAATTCATACTGTGAGGACTACTTAATTTGAAGTAGTCTAATTTAAATTGTGGGAGGTCTACTTAATTTAAAGTCTGGAGACTACTTAATTCTTAAGTTGAAGTCTGAGAGTCTGCTTAATTGAAGTCTGGAGACTATTTAATTCTTAGTTTGATTTTGAAGTCCAAGAGTCTGCTTCCATTTGAAGTCTAGGGTCTGGAGTTTGAAGACTACTTAATTCTTACTTTAAAGTCTAAGGGTCTTCTTAATTTGAAGTCTATGGGGGTGTATTTAATTTGAAGATTGGTGACTACTTAATTTGAAATCTGAGGGTATACTTTATTGAAATCTGGAGACTACTTTATTCTTAATTAGATGTCTGAGAAACTACTTTATTCTTAATTAGATGTCTGAGAAACTACTTTATTCTTAATTAGACGTCTGAGAAACTACTTTATTCTTAATTAGATGTCTGAGAAACTACTTTATTCTTAATTAGATCATAGATCAGAGAAACTACTTTATTCTTAATTAGATTTCTGGAGACCACTTAATTCTTAATTTGAAGTCTCAGAGACTACTTTATTCTTAATTAGATGTCTGGAGACTATTCTTAATTTGAAGTCTGAGAGACTACTTTATTCTTAATTAGATGTCTGGAGACTACTCAATTCTTAATGTAGTCAGAGGATTAACGTAATTCTTAATTCTTGTTTATCTTAATAGGAAGTCTAATTAATTCTTAATTCTTGTTTACCTTAATTGGAAGTCTAATTGTGGGGTCTAATTTGAAGACTCATGGCTACTTAATCCTTAATTTGAAACCTAGGATTTACTTAATTTGAAGTCTGGAGATACCTAATTCTTAATTCTTAATCTGGAGTTTTCTAAATTTGAATTCTGGGATCTGTTTAACTCTTTATTTGAAGTCTGGAGACCACTCGATTCTTAATTTGAAGTCTGGGGTTTTACTTCTAAATTTGAAGTCTGGGATCTACTTATCTCTTAATTTGAAGTATATAGACTACTTAATTCTTACTTTGAAGATGTGAATCTACATAATTTTAAGTCTGGGATCTGTTTAATTTGAAGTTGGGGTCTACTTAATTTGC
The DNA here is from genome assembly GCA_028829895.1 of Sinotaia quadrata. NCBI lineage: Eukaryota > Metazoa > Mollusca > Gastropoda > Architaenioglossa > Viviparidae > Sinotaia > Sinotaia quadrata. The sequence goes on from CM054182.1 coordinate 77,263,110, forward strand.
TGCTTGGAGGGCACAAAGATTAAAAGGCGAACATTAGAAAATGGTCTATTTGTGCAAAGCCTTCTTACAAATGCTGTGGCAGAGTAAAATTGCCTATCCCTGTTTCTATACTTAATAATTATATCTTTATTGCCAATGTTAACACAACCTGACCTTTGGCACTGCTTAGGAAGATATTTTTGGAATAAACAACTTAGGTGGAGAATGTGCTAGAAACTTGCTTATGTAATGTAATCCACTTTTAGGTGGAGGAGTAGTTTCATTATCCAATGGTCAAGATTTACAAGAATGAGACCAGTCAATGGGTTGAAATCAGAAGTTTACCTGTTTAAAGGGATTGTATTTTCTAATCACTTTGAATTTGGTGTGGCAGAGTCTGGTCATGAAAGGTGGCCATTAGCTTAATAGTGAGTTAAGTGACTGATTGAGAGAGAATGAACTTAGAAGTATTTTGTGCATTTTGCTATTGATATATTTGCATTTTATGTATTTTGAGATGTAGACTATTATTTCTACAAATTGTGAACTATGATGCTTGTATGTAGTATGCCTAACACTTGACATTGTTACTAGTGAACCTGTTCATAAACCTGCATGTATCAGGCTAATAAATATTGTTGCAGGAAACTGTTGAAGTTGAGACTTGAATGTAAGAAAGAATGGTGAATAAACTGGAAACTTAGTGTTAGTTTCTTGATTATATTTTACAGGGAAGAAGCAGCCTTTTTTATTTTCACTAGAATCTCTCAGTTTATTTATTTATTAACTGCTACGACTGTGGTAGATGCAAGAAGTATGTGTGTAAGGTAAGGATACACTGCAATCTGTTGATATATTGAGGCAAAGTGTGCTTGATTGCATTGTAGAATTTTTGGTACAAGGAATACTGGAAATTGCTACATTGTTGTTCCGCTTGAGGGAAATAATACGTTGAAGGAATGCCAGATTAGCTTCAAGAGAATAGCTGCTCATCAGTGTTCTACAACATGCAAGAGAAAACATGAAGAACATTTGTATTGTGACAGTGAACTTGTGACTTTGTTACAAAAGTGCACAAAAGACTATTGTGGCACTCACCTAGACAAGGTTATGTAAAAGCTATTATTGCCATAATCTCTATAACTCCATTTCTGTTCTCTGATAAGTAAGATCTGTCCTGTGATTTATACTGACACTAATCTGTTGAAGTTTGTTAGGATATAAAATTGTATAAGTACTGACATTATTCGAACGTGGTTCGTGGAAATATTGATTTCAAGTAATCTTTTCACTGTATTTGCTATATGTATATTTGATTTAATAAAATATTGTTAAATTTATTGACCTTACACATATGTTGGAGAAGAAAGTGTGTGGAATGGGGCTTGCTAAATATAGATTAAAAGATGGATTTATCTTCTCCATTGGTAAGAAGTTTTCCACCTTTGGAAATGTTGTGTTTTGGTAAATGTTTGTCTTTAATGTTGTGGACAAGAGAAAACGTTTACAGCGCCTTCATATCTGCCAAGTGAGAGACATGAGTGATGTTTTCTGGAAAATTATTAATTTAATTAAGATTATCATCACTTGCAACTAGTTATGGATAATTAACCAATAATAATAATAATGACCATTAACTAGGGTGGTGTAGGTGTCACACATGCATACACAATCATCTCATATATATATACACTTGCATGCACTCTCTCTCTCTCTCACACTCACTCACATACCTACACACTTCATTGTCTTATTTCTCTGCATTTTCAGCTATCCAATGCTATCAACAATATTGACAAAGTCGCAAACAATGTATTGCGGATTTGACCCTACAGCCGAGAGTTTGCATATAGGCAACCTGTTGGCCATTATTGCATTGCTTCATTTTCGGCAGAGAGGACATAATGTTATTGCTCTGGTAGGACATGTGTAACTATTATCTTATTTCTGTGATATACATATATATATAAATATGTTTACATACGTATGGGCTTTTTGAAACTGTTGTAAAAGGGTCATTGACTTGAATATTTTATAGTTTTGAAAAATGTAAAATATTCCTATCATGTTGACATTATTGAATTCATCACAGATGATATACATCTCTTAAACTCTAATAAAATGAAAGCAAATAATAATTGTTTACATTTTTATTTCAAATGATTTTGTTGAATTTGATATAGAATTAAGGATTTTGTGACATGCTTCAGTGGTGTGAGTACAATAAAAATGTATTCAAATAACAGAATATTACTAAATTGCTATATAAATTATTAATATATGACAACAACATTTAAAAATTTAAAAATGTATTCAAATAACAGAGAATATTACTAAATTGCTATATAAATTATTAATATATCACAACAACATTTACTATTACAATAAAAATGTATTCAAATAACAGAGAATATTACTAAATTGCTATATAAATTATTAATATATCACAACAACATTTACTATTACAATAAAAATGTATTCAAATAACAGAATATTACTAAATTGCTATGTAAATTATTAATATATCACAACATTTACTATTATTTTTAAAATTCTAAATGCACCATTACAAATATTTTATTTTATTTTTAAAAAGTCATATAAGCAACATTAACTTCGTCTCAGTAGAACTTCATTAAGAAGTTTGAAAACTGTAGTCTTATTGCTTCAGAATATTATCACCTTCAAACAAATGAGCTAGGATTTGCCACTTTTAATTATTGCACATTGTTACGTGTCCAGTTTTTATTTATAGACCCTGCTTAGGATTTTATGGAAACTTTAATTTACTTGATTAAATTAATTCCCTCTCTTCACCCTAAACAGACTGGTTGCTCAAATTATCATTTGACTAAGTTAAAAATGCGTCTGCAAAGTCAAGACAAACAGATTTACGAACTGACAACTTGCGTACAATAGCCGGCTTGGAAACCGTTAAAACTCTCTTAAATTAATATGCATTCAAAAGGTTCATTTAGCTCAATCATCCCCCATCCAAACCACATGATTAGGTCTATATGCATAAGAATCACTACGAAAGAGGTTTTTAACAAATGTAAAAATGAATTTAATATTTAACATGTAACGATAACAATTAATTACGAGCACGAAGTCTAGATTTAAACAGTAGCAAATAAATCAGTGCTTATAATGAGTTACAGTCACTTGTTCTTATGAGTAGTTGCCCAATAGTCTTTTGGTCTCAGGAGAACAGATCATTACTTATCTGTGCTCATGAATGCCACGTGGTCTCCAAACTGGTTAGATCTGGTCCACATCACTTTGATTCATCGCTGGTACTGCCCGTAGCATCAACAGTCAACCGTCCACTCAGTTACTGCGCTAGGCGGCGAATGTAACCGAAGTTAACACGACGTACGCATGGGTTATGAAGACATGCGAGTCGACATATGGCCCAAGTGTAGGTTTGAGTAGAACAAGAACCAAGAAGAAGTATGAAGAACAAGAAACCCGGTCTGGAAACAAAATTGGTTCCATGAACGATTGCGTTTGTGTTCGCAACCCAAGCACGTGATTGATATTTAAATGCTCTGAATTTAGAATCTTCGACCATCATGTCGTTTACAGTTTAAATATAATCATATTTAAAGATACAGTGCGGTTCACATTTGTGTTACATTTAACATTACATGAACGTATGAATTTCCAAACATTTACCAGCATTAAAAATTGGAATTCACACAAAGGAATAATTCAAATTAAGCATGAGCGCTTTACAAATTAGCATTGAAAATTATACGCAAGAAAACAATTTGAATTACAAAGAATTCGAAACATGCACAGACGTTTCTGCAGCACTAGTGAATTTAAGATTTATACAAATTAAAGATAAGAAAAGGTTACAATAATTTATATACAAATGAAACCTTTAGATCTGTCATTTACAATCGAATCACATACTTTGGTTAGAATGCGATAATCCTGTACAAAATACATACATCAATTCAATTACAAAATACAATCAACAAATGCAATAATATTTGTAAGAAGTAGACGTGTTACCTCTCAAAAGTAGATTACTGCTTCAAGCAACGGGTTTCTAGCATGACTCGGCAAATAGGCGGTGACTAGCTAGGTAGCTGACTTGTGTGTCGACCGGGTCTGAGAGTGCGAGTGACAATTTTACCGCGCGTTATCGTATTTATTAAACTGTACTGAATGCGTCACGTGACTGATCACATGGTATGTTGTTGATCCGAAATTGCTGGACAATGGTCTAAAGTTACATAACAAATCTGACCTCCTTGCTAGAAGCTTCTCGATACTGGTGCAACACGGGAAAAGCTTTAACAAAGAATTTGATTCAAAATTTGATTTTTGAATCAGCAAAACTGGGTTAAGAGTTCATGACACAGAATTAGTCAGACTCTGTCACACACATTAATCTGTCTAATATATACCCTTATATATTACAAATTTTCAGAAAACATATAGCAGTTGGTATAATTTTTGGTTTTCAAATTTATGTTGCTGATCATTCTACGATAAATATGTAAATATTTTACATTATTTATGTGAATATATATGCATAGCTGTTAATAAAGTTGTAGAATGATATTTTTATTTGGTTGGATTATGTATACTTACTGGAAACCAACCAAGTGTTTAAAACATACAATTTCCACTCAGTCCATCATTCTCTGTCATATTTACTTGTTAATTCAAAGTGTAGTATGGAATTCCAAAGAGTTTGAAGATAAGATTTATGTAAATTATAGTAATACTAATATAGTGATTTGTGAATAGCTTGTTTGTTTGAATAATAATTTAAATAAATATTTTAAATAAAGCACATTTGAAGTATTATTAAAAAGCATTGGATCTCAGTGGGTACTTGTATATATTTTAAGGTTTGGCAAATTAGTCCCATTGCTTTACATAATTACTTTGATATTAATTGCAAAGTCTTGGTATATAAGTACACTCTGACTATATTTTTCAATTTTACTTTATTTACTACTTAGAATGTCTTATTGCATTAAAAGCTTTGTATTGGTTAAAGTTTGGTTACCAATTTACATGTATGATATTATGTAGTACCCATATTTTACACATACATGCATGCACACACACACACACACAATGAAAAACTGGGTCAAAAGTGATCTTTTCTGCTATTATTTTTCATTCAACTCAGTGAGTTTTTCAAATACTTGCAATATTTCATATTTTATACATTTTGATTTTTGAATTTGAGTGAAACTATCTCACCTTTGAAAGTAGTTTCCAAGAACAACCCCTATACATACATACCTTACATTCCAAGAACAACCCCTATACATACATACCTTACTCACATTCCAAGAACCCCTATATATACATACCTTACTTATATACCAAGAACAACCCCTATATATACATACCTTACTTACATACCAAGAACAACCCCTATATATACATACCTTACTTACATACCAAGAACAACCCCTTTACAAACATACCTTTCATACCAAGAACAATCCCCATACATATACATACATACCTTACATACCAAAAACAACCCCCATACATACATACATAATTATTTACATACCTAGATATGTGCTTTCATACATTTGTAAACACATACTTTAAAAATAATTGTTTAAATTATAATAATAATAAAGATTTAATAACACACTTAAGATTATAAAAGCTCAAAGTACTTTGCAGTAAATAAACGTAAAATCTGCAAGATCTTTAAACAAACTACTTAAACACTTGAGAAACTAAGAAAGGTAATTTACAGTAAATATACACAAAATCTGCAAGATCTTTAAACAAACTACTTAAACACTTGAGAAACTAAGAAAGGTAATTTACAGTAAATATACACAAAATCTGCAAGATCTTTAAACAAACTACTTAAAACTTGAGAAACTAAAAGTAATTTAAGAAGAAAAAAAAAGAATGAATTTGCCTACAGAATTACAGGTGGTCCCCAAGTTACGGCAGATTGACTTACGGTGGATTTGAAGTTACAACCCCCTGTCCACATATTTAAAATTGCCTTTTGGCATGAAATTCATACTTACGATGCCCTGTCCACATATTTAAAATTGCCTTTTGGCATGAAATTCATACTTACGACACCCTGTCCACATATTTAAAATTGTCTTACAGCATAAAATTCATAATTATGACACCCTGTCCACATATTTAAAATTGCCTTACAGCACAAAATTCATAGTTATGACACCCTGTCCACATATTTAAAATTGCCTTACAGCATGAAATTCATAGTTACAGTGCTTGGTTCACACTACTTTTGTCCACGCATTGAGAGTAAAAGTCTTGTGCGCTATGGAGAATGTTAGTGTGGCTGCTGCTACATGCTGCTAAAGATGTTGGTGGAGGCAAAAAATCTAACTTATGATGAAAATTGACTTAAGTAAAAAGAATCTGTAATTTCTCTGTAACTCAGGGACTGCCTGTATAACTATTTACAAAAAAGAAATATAATATAATTAGAATGAACAGATGATAAAACAAGAGACAGTACTATTTTTGCTGATGGAATGATGTGCCTTGAGAGCCCTTTTAAAACTGACCATGGTCCTTTATAACTCAACCAAAAGGCTGCAAATTCAGATGGGTGGACCCAAATGAACGTTGACTGTTTACTTATTCTTTGATTTTGGAATGTCTGATGATGAGTGCAAGATTCTAGCAGAAATACACATATTTGAGATCAGGCGGTTCTTAAGACTGAACTAGGCATTGAAGTATAACAAAGAAAAGAGGCTGATATTTTTTGTATTCTGCTATACTCAGGCAATCACTGAATCAGTGAATCAGAAGAATTTCTGAAAAATGAAAACAGGGTTTTGATATAATTTTTATATGAAATGCAAAATTAATGATTTTGAATTTTTATAAACTACTCTGAATAACTCATGTATTATGCTAAAGCATGATTTGTTGTATTGCACTTCTAGTCTTTTTTAAACTTTTTATCATTTAGATTGGTGGCGCCACTGCCTTGATAGGGGATCCAAGTGGAAAGGATTCAGAACGAGTTCCAATGAATGCAGAAGATGCGCAAAAGAATACTTTTAAAATAAAGGAGAATATAGAGCGAGTATTTCACAACTTTGATGTATGTTTACAGACACAAGAACGAGACAGAGAGTTACCTCCTCTCAGGTTTGTCATTTTGGGGTGTCATCATTGGAGTTATTAGTCAAATTTAAAACCATCTGATCACTTCATCTACTTAAAACAACTTTAAAAATTAGAATGATTTTAATCTTTAAATGAAAAATTAATATGCAAAAAACTTTTGATGTTTCATGTACACTAAAATCACTTCCATCTTAGAGCATATGGTTCTGATACATAAGCCTGTTACATATTACCATATTGTTTCTAATATATTATAATAAATATTATCCTAATGAATATATATAAATAATTTAATTTTTTATTCACACACACAAACAGTTAAACTTCGCAATACAATTCAACAATATGAAATACTATCATATTATTTTTAGCAAAGACCTCTGAACAAAGTAAAAAACATGTACATCAGCACATTACAGTTTAGCAATATTAAATATTACACACTCTTTATAATACAAATCTTGAACAAAGTAACAAACATGTATAGCAACACAGTACAATATCTATCTTGAACAAAGTAACAAACATGTATAGCAACACAGTACAATATCTATCTTGCACAAAGTAACAAATATGTATAGCAACACAGTACAATATCTGTCTTGTAGGGTTTTAAATAACATGGACTGGTATAGAGGACAGAATATTGTGGACTTTTTGATCACGGTTGGCCGCCATTTCCGCATGGGACCCTTGCTTTCCAGACACAGGTAATAGCAAGAATGAATGAACAACACTGTAATAAGAGATTGTTTATTGACCACTGTGGGGGTTAGGGTAAGGGTTAGACTTTCCTCAGATTTTCCTTATTTAAATGCATGTAAATTAAAACTTTTGAAAAAATATGAGTGAATTATTGAAAGTTTTAATTATATTTTTTCAACAACGCCTGTAGTAAACCAATAATGATACCACACTAATGTGACCAAAATATATAAAAACATCTAACCATACCATTTTCATTTTCTTGATTTTCTGATCTTGTGGATTACAAGGAATTTTCAATGTGATGCTTACACTCACTCAACAACAACTTTGATCTTATTTTCTAATGACTACAGTGCTGACAATAACAGCAACTTTAATCTTTTATTCCAAAGACTGCAATTCTGACAATAATAACAACTTTAATCTGGTCTTCTAGGCTGCAACATGGACATAACAACAACTTTAATTTGGATTTCTTAAGACTTTATAACACAGACCATAACATCAACTGTAATCTTGCCTTCTAAAGACTACAACACTGGGATTCTAAATACAGATTTAGCTAGTGCATGATCTGAGTATACATGGATTTACTTTTGTGCATCTTTATAATTTATGGTAACCACTAAGTGACTGATAAAATAAAATATACCTTTAAAATTTATGTTAATCACTAGACAATTGATAGTAAATATGTCTTTATAGTTTATACCAACCACTAAGCAAGTGACAAGCTAAAAGACCCAGAGGCATTGGAAGCCTTTCAAACAAAGATAGTAGGAAAATTTGCACCATTGTTACTTCTTAGTGCAGAGAGCACAGACACAGACACATTGATTGGCAAATTTAACACTTCAGTGATCCAAACAGCCAATGAGATCCTTGGCAAACATAGATGAGCAAAGAAACCTTGGGTTACAGCTGACATCTTTGATCTGTGTGACAAGCATCGAGAGCTAAGGAAGAAGAAATCAGAAGTAGAAGGAGCAAAACAAATACAGGAAATGAATCAGATTTTCAATAAAAACATGAAAAGGGCAAAGGAGACATGGATTGAAGACCAGTGTAAAGATAAAGAAAAATTATTCTAAAGAAAAATAAAAGCAAAAAAGCATACCAACTGGTGAAAGACCTGATCAGTGTAAAACAAGGACGCTCTTCCATCATTCAAGATATTGGAGGAAATTGTCTTACAGAAGATCAAGAATTCTTAAGAGATGGACAGAACACTGCTCAGACCTATACAACCACAGACTTACAGGGGACCCAGACATTCTCAAAACCCCACCAGTGACCAACATTGACAACTATCCTATCCTTCAAGAAGTAGAGACTGCAATTAAATCATTGAAAAAGGGAAAGGCAGCAGGAATAGACAACATCCCTGCAGAATTAGTCCAAGAAGCGGGACAAGCCATGATAAGCACCCTACTGACAATCTGCAATAAGATCTGGCAGACAGGGGAATGGCCAACACCATGAACTCAGTCACTCATAATAACTCTCAAAAAAAGGCAATTTGCAGCAATGTCAGAACTATCGTATGATAAGTCTTATATGCCACCCAAACAGTCATGCTAAAGATCATATTAAACAGACTGAAGCCACAGGAAGAGGAAATCATAGCTGAAGAACAGGCAGGCTTCAGACCAGGGTGAAGCACAACTGAACAGATTTTTAATCTGAGACTGCTATGTGAGAAGTACCTTCAGCATCAACAAGACCTTTATCATGTCGTCGTAGGTTTTAAGAAGACATTCGACAGGGTGTGGCATGCAACCCTTTGCATGAAGCTGTACAACATCAATGCCAACCTGATCAAAGTCATAGAAAGCCTTTACAGCAAGGCCACCAGCACAATCTGCTTCAATGGCCAAATAGGAGATTGGTTCAGGACAACAGTGGGAATCAGACAAGGCTACTTACTTTGTCTATTTTCTTCCAACATCTTCCTTGAAAAAAAACATGACAGATGCTCTGGAAGACCATGAAGGAACTCTTGAGTATTGGAGGCAGAACAATAATGAACTTATGCTTTGCCGATGACATCAATGGCCTTGCAGGAAACGAGAGGAGCTAACTTGGTGGAAAAACTGGGCAGGACAGCTACTGCTTTTGGTATGGAAATCAGTGTAGAGAAGACCAAATTGATGACCAACACCACCAGTGGCATTGGCAATGACATCATGAGTGGTGATCAGAAATTGGAAATAGTTAATAAATTCAAGCACTTAGGAGCCATCATGACAGATGAGGGATCAAAACCTGAAATAGTGTCCAGGATTGCGATAACAATAACAACAATGGCAAGGCTGAAGGCAGTTTGGAAAGACAGAAACTTCTCAGTCAGATCAAAGATCAGACTGATGTACTCCTTGGTTGTATCTGTGTTTTTATATGCCTGTGAATCATGGACCCTCACAATAGATCTCAAAAGGAGGATACAAGCTACTGAAATGAGATGTTTTCGAAGGTTGCTTGGCTTTTCATAGGGATCATGTCACGAATGATGAAGTGAGAAACAGAATTAGATAAGCCATTGGGCCCTATGAAGAACTATTGGCCATTGTGAAAAACACAAAATTGAATGGTATGGGCATGTCACATGATCAACAGGTCTTGCCAAGACAATCATGCATGTTACTGTGCAAGGAAGGCGAAGGAGAGGAAGACAAAGGAAAAGATGGGAGGATAACATCTCAGAGTGGACAGGATTGAAACTGAGCAATACTGTAAGATTAGCAGAGAACAGAATGGAATGGAGGAAACTGGTTGTCAGGTCATCAGTGGTGCCCCAATGGTCAACAAGACTTAAGGGATGGATAGATAGATGTTTTGTATTTCTTTACCAGTGAGTATCTTGATCCATAGTTGCTTGTACTGAGTTCTTTTGTACTAACCACAACCTGTATGTTTTGTGTATATGCTTTTATTGAGTGTTTCTAGACTAATTGTTTGTATGTAACAAATGTATATAACATTCCAAATTCCCATCCAGTCAATAAACTTACTAAATTACTAGTTCTACCAGGTAGAAAGGAGGTGAACATTATTTAATAGATCAAGCATTTAAACTTTTAACAAATATGAACTTATTGTCATTTGTTATAAAGAATAAGACTTTCTGTTTATTTAGTGTTCAGAGTTGAATGTGACTTTGTGTTTAAATTCAGTGTTCATAGTTGAATGTGACTTTCTGTTTAAATTTAGTGTTCATAGGTGAATGTGACTTTCTGTTTAAATTCATTGTTCAGAGTTGAATGTGACTTTTTGTTTAAATTCAGTGTTCAGAGTCGCTTGAACAGTACAGGATTGACCTTTACAGAATTTACATACCAGTTGTTTCAGGCTTTTGACTGGCATCATTTATTTCAAAATTATCAATGTTCTATACAGGTATGTTTAAAAGCATTGTTTCTCTCATTTTAGGATTGATATTATAATATAAGGTATGTTTAAAAATGTTGATTCTTTTTTTTAGAATTGATAGTAAAATATACAGGTATATTTAATAATATTACTTCTTTCATTTTAGAATTGATAGTAATATACAGATATGTTTAATAACCTTGCTTCTTTCATTTAGAATTGACAGTATAATATATGCTTATGTTTAATAATGTCTTCTTTCAGTTTAGAATTGACACTGTAATATACACAAAATTTAATAATTTGCTTCTAATTTTATAAATGATAGTATATGTATGTTTTTGTTGACATTTAGCTTAATTTATTTAAGAATTATAAATATACTAATCATTTAAGCTAAGTAATTGAGTTTATTTTATTTTGATTTGCTATTACTGAATAACACTTCGTTTCATTCAATTTTGCATTATTTTTAACGTAAAGAACCATTTCTGAATTACCATTAGTATATAAAACTTGGATGTATTTTTTACTAAACTACTGGCATGTTAGTTAACACGTCATATTATGTATTGTAGAAGTACAGATTCACTACACAGATATTTGGATTAATATATTGCTCTATTGTATTAGTATTCACTTTATTTAGTAATTTGATTAATTTCTTGTATAAAGAATTCCTATTTTACTTCTACCCTTAATATTATTTTCTCTGGTTTATACTTCCTTACACTTATTCATTGACTGATGTCCTAGAATTTTCAGGGGCAATCTAGCATTACAACATCACGTAATGTCATAGACGAAACATATACACATTATTGTTGTTTGTGTTGCCTCCTTGTAAATGACTTATGATTTACTATCAGCAAATCAATCTCATATATAATAATGCTATACAAAAAAAGAGATAGTCACATAACTTTATATTTGAACTGTAAACGCAGAAAATTAAATAGTAGCTGTTATTGAGATAATATGTAGATTAAACTTACTAGGTCTGACTCTGCATCTGGACACACTGGAAGCAAGTTTTCTCTGTGTCCTGTTGGTAGAAATGTGCAGAAATTATCTTCATAAAATAATGTTCTGTAAAAATACGTCTATGATCTGACAGAAAACATGAAAAAGTATTATTGCACTTAGGAAAACTGCAACAAGTAAAATGTGAGGAAAATATTATTATAAATAAAAAACTTTAAACAAAATATCTCCACTATTATTTTTATATTCCAAATAATGAAAAAATATATGACTTGGGGCTGTTAATCTATCTTGTTGAAAAATTGTTGAGCAATGGAAAAACTACAATAAATGCATTCCTTACTTGCTAAAAACAAGTTCATCAGAACACAAACATTTTAAGATGTTTCCAAATTTTTCTCGGCCATTTTAATCAATTGAAAAGATGTGTCCAGTGCAAATAAATACAATGTAGCAACCTGAGATAGTTTTATGAGTTGAAATGAATTCCCTAGAGCAAATAAATAAAAGAAGACTTTAAAGAGAGATTAACAGTGCTACCCAAAAGTCCCTGAACTAGCTGTCTAGAGCACTGACCAGAAATATTTCATATTTGTGCTGCTAAAATTTACTAAAGACCCTTTCTGTAGCTTTTAAAAGTCCCTGGACTACCTGTCTAGAGCACTGCCCAGAAATATTTCATACATATGCTGTTAAAATTTACTAAAGACCCTTTCTGAAACTTTCAAAGGCACTTTTGAATGGTGCTGTCATTGGTGTTTTGCATTTCTCAAGTGAAGTGGAATAGCAGATTTTTAGGGGCAGCATGTCTGCATCAAGTTTTGCTTCAATCAGTGCCATTTTGGAGACTTATGAAATGCTTAAACCAGCATTTGGTAATGATGCAATGAGAGGAACTCAGAATTTTGAGTGGTCCTCATGCTTAAGACATAGGGGAACACCAGATAAAGATTCTGAATGTTCTGGTTGGTCTTCAACCAGCAGAATGGCTGAAAATGTGGAAGAAATGCAGCAGGCCATCCGGAAGGGCTGTCTGCTTATCATCCTTGATATTTGCAGCATCATTGTTGTATATTGTTTGCCAACAAATTCTCATGGAGGAACTCTGTTTGAGAAGGACAGCTGCAAAATTCATGTTTTGTTTTCTTGTTTACTGACTCATGACCAGAGGCAACACTGTCTGTGTGTGAGGAACTCCAGGAATAGGTCAGAAATGACCAAAAACTTTCTTTTCCAAGGTTATCACTGATGATGAAAGCAGACTATATGGTTACAACCCTGAAATAAAGCAGTCAAGCCCACTGGAAAAGTCATCCTCACCATGACCCCCCAAAAAATTAGGCAGATCAAGAGAAGATTCTGCTCCTTTGACATGGAGCGAATTGTCCACAAGGAGTTTTTTTCCTTCAAGTGAGATGGAGGGAATTCCCATAAGGAGTTCTTTCCTTCAGGTAAGATGGAGGGAATTCCCATAAGGAGTTCATTCCTTCAGGTGAAATGATGAATTAGTACTTCTGAACTGAAGCCCAAAGACATCGAATGAACATGTGAGATGGAATTGTCCAAAAATAAGGTGCATGCGGAATTGGCTCCAACCTCACAACAAGGCATTGGCTCATACTGCTGTGTTTTTGCAACACTTTTTGACCAGAAACAACATGGCATTGGCTCTCTACAGCTGTGTTTTTGCAACACTTTTTGACCAAAAACAACAAGGCATTGGCTCATACTGCTGTGTTTTTGCAACACTTTTTGAACAGAAACAACAAGGCATTGGCTCATACCGCTGTGTTTTTGCAACACTTTTTGACCAGAAACAACATGGTTTCTCTCTCTCTCTTTCACACACATAAACATGCATCTGTGAATGCAAACACACTTCTGATTTAGCTCCTTGTGATTTCTTTCTATTCTTTAACATGAAGATTCAGTTGAAGGGACAAGATTCAAAAACATTGAAGAGATTCAGATGGAATCGCAAGAGGTGCTGAACAACATTCCAAAACAGAGTTTGACAGATGCAATGGGAAAGGTGTTGGGATTATTTTATTAACTCCTAAGGGTATTACTTTGAAGATGTTGGTAACAATTAGAACCTCCAGTAAGCCTTCACTTTTTTTTCATTGTAGTTTGCAGCCATAACACTTTGTTTTTGCATCATTATTAGATGTCATACTTTATGTGTATTTTAAAATACAGATTGGTGGTAATGACCAGATTGGAAACATTAGGACAGGATTTGATTTTATTACCAAATTTACTAAAGATCCTCTTTTTGGTGAGTAGAATTTTATTTCAAAATTCATAAATAACCAGTTATGTTCAGATTTTTTGTTGGGCAAAATTTTATTATAAATTTCATTACTGAGGCTGTTTCTGTAAGAAATATTACTTTTAGTAAGTATGTGTTTATTATAAGTTTCTCTTAAAGACTGGTTTTGGTAAGTAATGTTCATTATACATTTCTCTAACAAGCTAGTTCCTGGTAAGTAAACATTCATTATAAATTTTTCTAACAAGCTTGTTCCTGCTAAGTAAATGTTCATTATAAAAAGCTAACCAGTGTTAAAATTAAATTCGCGAGTCATTTTGCTCTGACACAGCTCTGAAAAGTATTGTACACTGCAGTTACTTAAAAAATGGGCTAATTAACATGGTGTGAGCCAGTTGAAGGGCATCAGTGTGCCTAGTAAACCCCTGGCAGGATCATGCCTGATGGGGGAAACAATGCCCTTAAGTTCAAGCTGCAGGTTGTTAACAAGCCATGGCCATTTATCGTTAGCAAGAGGGTGAAGTGGCATCGATAACTAACATTTTCAAAAGCTGGTGATTAGTCATGGGGATTGAGATAACTGATTTTAAGTGGCGATTTTGGCCCTCTTTTGTCTTCAAGATATTAGGGTTCGGCAACATAAAAGAATCAACATAACCCATGAGAAAATGCTAAGACAAAGGGAATTTGGTGGTTCTTCTTCAAAAACGTTGACTTAATAAGGTTGGCAAGTTAACCAAGGTCAAGATAAGTGGGTTCGACTGTATTATGAAAATACATCCTATTTTTTGGTAAGTAAATTATTATTATGAAAATAACTAAATTTATTTAAGAGCTTGATTTTGTGAGTAAGATCTCGTTACTGGTTTTGGTAAGTAAATGTTCATAGACATTTCTTAATTTTTCTTACCAATTTTTGATGTAACTATTTATTATAAGTTTTTCTAATAAGACTGCATTTGTAAACATATATTTCTTATGATATTCAATCAGTTTACTACAGAGTCTATATTTTGTGTAAATAAAATATGACAAAAATAATTGTAATACATGCACGTGTAATCAGTAAACTTCGAAATCTGGTTGAAATTGTCATTACAGATATCAATAATAGTACATTATTTTTGTCACATGACCCACTGTATGGCGGAGTAAATTTGCCTATACCTATTTCTAAACTTAATTGCTATATAAAATAATTATAATTGTTAAATGTCAACGTGATCTGATCTTGGGCACTGCTTATGCTCATATTTTTAAGTATCAGAGTTGGTGTAAACAACTCACATAAAGAATATGCCAGAACTTGCGGATGCAATCCAAACCAATTCCAACTAGACCAAAGTTTTTCTTACTAATATGCTCCTACTTACTCATAACAAATTCATCCAATGGGGATGGACCAAAATTTATTTTGCTGAAAAAAGTCTTATATTCTAATTATTTTACTTTTAACGACACTCGAGTATGGTCATAAAGGTGATCGTTAGCTTATGGTGAGTTAACTGACTGATAAAGAAAGAATGATCTATGATTTGAAATTGAGAATGCTTTTGTAATTGAATCATTATTTCTATGTTCACTAATTTGATTACATTGTACTTGTGAATTTTGATCGATGCTATATTTCTTATACTACATGTGTATAGGGCTAATGAATATTGTTGCAGGCTTTGTAAGTTGAGAATATTTGCTAAGAGAGAAAGAAGTTTAGAGATGAAATATGCCTGAAATTTAGGGCTTCCATTAATTTAACTTTTGCAGAGAGGAGTGTGCCTTTTTTTATCTTTGATGCTTTTGATTCACTGTGACTACAGTACTTTACTGGATAACATTGGTGTGTGAATTCAGCATTAATCAGTAAACATGTTACTGTAAGTTGATTCTTGTGAATTCTGTTTGAGAGCCAATAAGCAAAAATTGAGGTTTGAGAATTCAGGAAAATTATTTTGAACATTTGTTGTGTACTTGAGTAGCACACAAAGATTCTAGAACATTCCATGTGATGTGCTTTGTTAGTGGATGTGAAGCACTGGATGGTTCTCCACTCTGTGCTTTGTGAGAGCATTGAAGATTCTGGAACAGTTATATAACATGCCTAGAAGGGGTATGTTGGACCATTGGCAAATAAGAAAAATCAGTGACTTTTTGCAAACTGCATGATTGTGAACACATGCCAGCGACAATTGCCATCTTTGAAAAGGTTATGTACATTGACTATAATTATCTCTGAAATTCCACTCTCATCTCGATTATGAATTATATCTATGAACCTGATTATATATGTATACATGTTAATTTGACTACTGATGTCTATGCTACGATAAACTGAATGATTATCTAGCATTAATCAAACATTGCTGTGAAATGATGTAAATGTCAATGCTCTTTTGATTATATTCACATGTTGTATATTTCTTTGTTAATTTAATAAATTTATTATTAAATTTATTGACCTTCTTACACATATTGATAACCATCTGTTGGAGAAATAGTGGGTGGATGGGAGCTCACTAAATATAAATTAAAGACAGATTTATCTTCTCCTTTGTGGTAAGAAGTTTTCCATGTATGGAAATATTGTTTTAGTAAATGTTTGTCCTTAATGTTGTGGAAGAGAGAAAATGTGTACAACACCTGCATATCCGTCAAGTGAGAGATAGATGAGTTGTGTCTTCTGGAGAATTATTAATAACATAAATTAAGATTCTCATCACTTGTAATTAGTTACAGAAGATTATTAATAATAATAATCATAACCTATAGCTAGGGTGACGTGTCATATAAAGTGAGTTGGCTCTGTCCAACAAACTGTCACTAACGACACTTTTGATGTATACACTACTTTTATTATTGTGGACATTGTAATTTTATTACTAAAGTGTTATTTACACACCTTTAATCAGTACTCAGCTTTTATTACTACATGTATGACTAACCACACTTTTAATCAATACACTAAATTATAAATCATTAAACACCTTTAATCAGTAGACTATATTCATCAAGAGAGACTGTCACTAAAATACACCTTTAATCAGTACACAATTTTTACAAGACAGACTTTGTCATTAAACAAACCTTTAATCAATACACTTAAAAAAAATAAGGATAGACTGTGCCACTCAGCATACTTACACTATTTTAATCAAGACAGTTCACGATACACCTGTAATCAATGTACTATCTTAACCAGGACATGCCATATCACTAAACTCACCTATAATCAATATATGTCTTTTTCAGGACTTATTGCCACTAAACACACCTGAAATCAATGTACTATCTTAAACAGGACTTATTGCCACTAAACACATCTGAAATCAATGTACTATCTTTAACAGGACTTATTGCCACTAAACACACCTGTAATCAATGTACTATCTTTAACAGGACTTACTGTGCCACTGAACACACCTGTAATCAATGTACTATCTTTAACAAGACTTATCGCCACTAAACACACCTGTAATCAATGTACTATCTTTAACAGGACTTACTGTGCCACTAGTGACAAATACACAGGGCAACAAACTTGGTAAAAGTGCTGACAATGCTGTTTGGCTTGATCCGTTGAAAACATCTCCATTTGAACTTTACCAGGTTTGTTTTCATTTATGCTCCTCTTTCCCTTCCAGTTGCTAATGTTTAAAAATATTTTTAAATTTTACATTCTTATTGTTTTTATTTATATTATATTATTTATATATATATTCTGTATGTATAAATGTATACTTGTAGTTTAGATCAATCCTTCTGTAAAGATTTATATCTGTGATCATTCCTGTAGAGATAAATCAGCAGTTAAAATGTTTCAAGCTTTAATCTATGTGTGTTGCAGTGGGTTTTTTGTCTTTTATATATTAGGCATGGGAATTCTTAGAACTTTCATGGAGTTTGAAATTTTGCACACATTTTTGAGATTTCCAACAATTTCCAGTTTTTTTGTGTCTTGTATATATTAGGCATGGGAATTTTAGAACTTTCATGGAGTTTGAAGTTTTGCACACATTTTTGAGGTTTTCAACAATTTCTACAGTTAAATACAAAATTAAAAGTCTATAGAGTTAAAATGAATTCTACTAGAAACCAAATCACACATGCAATTATGAATATCATTCTTGTAAGTCTGATAATAGAAATCAAGACACATTTAAAAATCAATATCATTCTTGTAATTATGATAACAGAAACCAAGACACATTTAAACATCAATATCATTCTTGTGTTTCTGATAACAGAAACAAAGACACACATTTAAACATCAGTATCATTTTATGTAAGTCTGATAATAGAGACCAAGACATATTTAAATATCAGCATCATTCTTTTAAGTCTAATAATAGAGATAGACACATTAAAGCATCAGAATTCCTTCTTACAAGTCTTATAAAAATTTGAAATCAAGACGTGCATTTAACTTTAAGCATCAATATATTTTTTTGTAAATCTGAGAATAAGATCAGTCTGATGGCTTTTGTTTTGTATTTTAAAATTACAACTGACAATGGCTTCTTGAATTAAAAAAATCATGTAGAGAGCCACCTTTATGTGAATATACATTTCATTGCTTTGGTGAATTTGAACAAGGAGTCAGCAACTTCATCTGTATGCTTGCTGTATGTGCACTGTGTGTGTAGTACTTAACTCTGCATGTGTGAGGTGCTATGCAAAAGTCCTTGAATTACCATGTGTGGAATGCTGATTGGAAGTAGTACATGCTTGCACCACTAAATAGTGTTAAAGACTCTGAATGAAACTTTATGCTAAGTTTCATGTTGATGCATGTATGTGTTTCTTTCTCAAGTGTTTTGTACATGTGTTCCTTTTTCACAAGTGCTTTTTTATATGTGTTCCTTTTTCACAATAGTGTTTCATGCATGTGTTCCTTTTTCACAAGTGTTTTATACATGTTCCTTTTTCACAACTATTTTATGTGTTGCAGTATTTTATGTTGTAATATTTTTTGTGTTGCAGTATTTTATGTTGTAATATTTTATGTGTTGCAAGCAATTTATGCTGTAATATTTTATGTCTTACAGTATTTTAGTATTGCAGTATTTCATTTTCTATAGTATTTATTATGTATTACAGTATTTTTTGAGTTGTAGTATTGTTGTGCTATAGTATTTTACATGCTGCAGTATTTTGTATCAGTATTTTTATATGGTGCAATATTTTATATGTCAGTTTTTTTATATCAGTATTTTTACATGATGCAATGTTTTATGTGTTGCAGTATTTTATAAATACTGCTGATGCTGATGCAGAAAGATTATTGAAACTTTTCACTTTTCTGACAGACCAGGAATTATCCTCCATTCTATTAAAACAAAGTGTACGTAATTTCTTTTTATAAAATTTATTTTTTTATATGATCAGATTTCACCCATTTGCTCGTTCAACCAAAGCAAAGTGTATGTCATTTCTTACAATGAATAAGTGTATGTCATTTCTTACAGTGAATAAGTGTATGTCATTTCTTACAATGAATAAGTGCATGCCATTTCTTACAGTGAATAAGTGTATGTCTTTTCTAAAATGAATAAGTGTATGTCATTTCTTACAGTGAATAAGTGTATATCATTTCTTACAATGCTTACTGTTGAATGAATACTACTTGGTGAAGGAATCAACCAGTCACTCAGTTTGTCAAAGCAAAGTGTATGCCATTTCTTATAATGCTTATTGTTGAATGGAATGACGATTTGATGAAGGGAACAACCAGTGACAATAGAGTGTACACCATTTCTTACAATGCTCACTGTTAAATGAATACATGATCCAGCATTCAACCAGCCATTCCGTAAGTTAATCAGGAGATCAATTCATGGCCCACTACAAGTTTCTATACTGCTATTTAAATATAATTTAAATTTCACTTTTTCACTGGAATTAATTTTTATTGATATTAATATTATTGGAAGAAGTTCGGTCCTTGACTTGTCAGAAGGAAAATCCCAGTTGAAAAAAGTGGATTACATTTTATAAAAATGTTACTGACCTCTGAGTCAGTCATTCAGTCATTTGGTCAATCAATCAGTAATTAGTAATCAAAAATAGCTTAATAACTATTTCAAATGCAGTCCAAATATTCAATTTATAATCACCCATAAGTAATTACAAATGATGAGAATCTTATTTTTTGTTACTAAAAATTCTCAAGAAAAGACACCACTTGTCTCTCTCACTTGGTGGATATGCAGGCACTTTAAACATTTTCTCTTTTCCTCAACATTAAAGACAAACATTTACCGTCACACAATATTTCCATAGGTGGAAAACTTATTAGCAAAGAAGATAAATCCATCTTTTAATCTATATTAAATCTTACATCAAGCCCCCATCCACCCACTTTCCTCTCCAACATAAGGTATCAATATGTGTAAGAAGGTCAATAAATTTATTAAATCAACAACCAAATATACAACATGAACATGTGAATATAATCTAAAGAGCGTTGACATTTACATCACTTCACAACAATGTTCAATTAATGCTGGACAATCATTCAGTTTATCCTAGCAAATTTGTAGTTTGTTTTTACAAAAAGCTAACCAGTATCAAAATTAAATTCGCGAGTCATTCCGCTCTGACACAGCTCTGAAAAGTATCGTACATATGGTTATTTCAAAAGAGGGCTAATATAACATAAAAGAAGTGTGAGCCAGTTGAAGGGCATCAGTGTGCCTATTTTGCCCATGACAAATTGTTTTGTACAAAAAATCTGAATGATGTATGTTTTGGATTACATATTATTATAG
This sequence comes from Sinotaia quadrata, assembly GCA_028829895.1. Lineage (NCBI taxonomy): Eukaryota > Metazoa > Mollusca > Gastropoda > Architaenioglossa > Viviparidae > Sinotaia > Sinotaia quadrata. Next base: position 77,284,311 of record CM054182.1, read on the forward strand.
TGGAATGGAAAGTATATTACAAATCATTTTGTTTAATTGAAATTGACAAATTGTTTTATACATAAAAGTGTGATGACATTCATTAGTGTGAGTCTCAGATACATTATTTTGTTTACTACATTAAGTAACATTTTATCTATGACACTGTTACATGTCCAGTTTTTATTTAAAGACCCTGCTTAGGAATTTTACAGAACTTTAATTTAATTAGATAAATTAATTTCTCCTCTTTCCTTAAACAGACTGGTTGCTCAAATTATCTTTCGTCTCATATGAAAATGCGCCTTTGTAGTACAGACAAACAGATTCACGAACAGACAACTTGTGTACAATAGCCGGCTTGGAAACCGTTAACACTCTCTTAAATCTTTATGCATTCAAAATGTTACATTTACCTCAGTCGATCCCCCATCCAAACCTGATTAGGTCTATATGCATAAAAATCACTACGAAAGAGGTATTAACAATGAAAGAATTTAATAGTTAATATTTAACAATAACAATCAATTACGAAGACACAGCTTCAGATCTAAACTAAAGCAAGTTCAATCCGCTTGAAAGTTAATGCTCGAGAAAGTTATTTTTGCCAGCACATTCGATGGATTCAGAGTTTGGGTTAGTTACTTATCTGTCTTAGGAGTCTTGATGAACACGTGGTCTAAGGTCAGTTCGATCCTTCCACGTATCAAGCGATGCTTGCACTGTACGATCCGTAGTTTCCAATAACTTGTCGTCTCTTGACGTGTTACACTAGGGTTTCGTCATGGCAGAACACCATCAACAAAGGCGGTATGGAATTGTAACATCGTCCGTCCAAAGTTGAATAAAGGAACACGCATCCAATGTGATGCGAAGGTGGCAATAATACGTAGAACGTATTATAAGGCAGAGAAGAACCCGTTCTTCTTAAAGTAGAATTACTGCACAAGACACGGGTTCCTATGTTCCTTCCGACTCAGCAAGATATTCGGCGACTAAGGTGCTCGAGAGCTGGTGTGTGTGTGTTGACCGGTTTGCGTTATGAGTAAAGAATATTACCGCGTCAAGAGTATTTATTGTAGTGCATGAATGCATCACGTGACTAGATCACGAAGTGTTTGTTGATCCGAACCTTCTCGACTGTCGTCTAAAGTTACATAAGAAGGGATGAACTCACTGTTGTTTTTTTTCCTCATGCTGGTGCACGACGGGAGGGTTCTAACAAAGGAATTCAATTCGAATATGATATTCGAGTTTCGGATGTGGGTCAGAAGATCGTGACACAGAATTCGGTCAGAAGTCTGTCACAGACACTATTTCAAGTTAAATTAAGTTACAATATTTATATATTTTAGTCATATATTTAGGTTAGATTATGACCTATAATTGATGATACACTATTTTATTTATTAGATTAAGTGACTTATTACTTATGACAATTATTTCTTATTAAATGAAATAACATATTTATGATTTCAGTTGTATACAATATATATATTTTGGTAATAAACTAGATAATATAACTTATTTTTGTTAGGACAATCTCATTATATTTGTATAATAAGTGATGTTATTTGTGCATAATGGACTTTACATGTTGTTAATTTAAATTGAATTTTTAAAGGCGGAACCAGAAAACAGACCAGCTCAGAAAGCTCTGGCAGAGCAAGTAACCCTGCTTGTTCATGGCGGTAAGCTACTTGCAGGGTTTTTTTTAACTCTTTACTTGATGGCTGCTATTTATAGACAGCTGTCTCAAGGATGCTTGTTTAGATAACAGCTGAACATTGACTATTCATTTTGCTTAATGACACTCTATAGACAGGGATTTTATGAAGAGAGAGCAAAATGGATTATCATATATGAACTGTAAAAACAAACAAAACAAATCCTAATCTAATTATAATAGTTATAAAAGTTACTAAAAAATTATTTTATAAATGAAAAAATCTATTTAAAATATCCTGGTTCCATGCATTTCTTGGGAAAACAATGATACACTTAAAACAAATTTAACAACTGATAATGATGATGAATAAAAAAGATATTTTTGTGTACTCACCCCATTTCACTTAAAGCGTCCAAACATTGATCACTGAACTAATTAATAATTACCTTTACAAGTTCAAGGACAAACACATACATGCAAATACAACATAAACACTCTAGAAAATAAAGTGTATTGTCACTTATTTGGGCCTAAGCTATAAATAACAATGTTTGTATTTTTGTTGTTGTGTTAACTACTTATGCTACTGTAATTACACTATAATCTTGTGAATGTTAATAAACTAACAAATAAATGCTTACAAAACAAACTAAACAAATGCCTTTACTTTCAGGGTGGATAGGTGGGACTGATATATATCAGTGTAATGACACTTGGCAGTTTATTGGTGATGTGGGGCATGACAATCCTTGCATAGATTTATTTTAACACTGATCACAACCAAAAATTGTAGACTTATTGCTTGAGATGACAATGGAAGGGATTTTTTTCTCTTGGCTTCACACATTCTTATCATCGCAGGCCAGTGTTCTCACTACTTTAGGCTGTCATTGTTTAGATGAGAGAAGCATTTGTGTTGGTGGATTGCAAATGAAAGTATGATCATCACAGGCCAGTGTTCTCACTACTTTAGGGTGTCATTGTTTAGATGAGAGAAATATTTGTGTTGGTGGATTGCAGTTGAAAGTCTGGTCATAAAATATGAAAGGGTTTGTGTTGGTGGATTGCAGTTGAAAGTCTGGTCATAAAATATGAAAGAGTTTGTGTTGGTAGATTTCAGTTGAAAGTCTGGTCATAAAATATGAAAGTGTTTGTGTTGGTAGATTGCAGTTGAAAGTCTGGTCATAAAATATGAAAGTGTTTGTGTTGGTAGATTGCAGTTGAAAGTCTGGTCATTACATATGAAAGCGTAGGTGGTGGTGGATTTTGTCAGAAGCCCGAAAATGTATTTCCAGGCCTTTTGCTTTCTGTCCACAGTTGTACTTAATTCTCCTCTGGTCATGAACATCAATGTGAGCATTATAGTCACATAAAAGGTGGGGGGTTGCATCTGGAGACCGTTTTGTGAACACTAGTGGGTCCAATGTGTCATTGAGCTTATTTCATGGAGTTTGGGTCACTGAAGGTTGACAGGACAGCCGCTTGTTTTTTATCCTGTCACACAACTATTTCCCCTCAGATATAGTGTTTCCCCTCAGAATTTTGCTTTCACCTCATTGTAGTTTTGGCATCCATTTCAACTCTTGTGGAAAACCTATTCTCTGCCATCTTACAGTTCTGCAGGCATACAGCGCTCTCTTGAGTAAATCTATCATAAGTTTGTGAAATGTGAAAACAATGTTGAAAAAAGAATTGTGTGCATTAAGTCATGTTTTGCTGACACTCTGACAGCTTTGTGACAGAATAATAATCAAGTCTATTAGTCATTGGCTGGGGTCTTTATAGCCAAGGTAAATTTCCAAACTTGCACATATATACAATTGTCATTGTCGCAGAGCATCCACACTTTGATGCCACACTTGACTGATTATGATGGTGTACACTGCAGATAAGCAAAGTGCCTGGTAAAATGAATCATTGATTCGTCTATAGCAGGGGTGCACAAACCGCGTCCCATGGGCTGCATGCGGCCCCCAGAGGAATATTGGTTGTTACTATTTTTACGAATGTAAAGCACATTATTTCATTATTTGTGTTGTTTTTTCTACTGAGCCATCCATGTGGCGGCCCTCCATGCACTATCAATTGGAAATTTGGTCCTCTGGCCTAAAATGTTTGTGCACCCCTGGTGTATAGCCATATGACATCCTGGTATGAATGTAGCAGCAATAAAAGTAGTTCCAGAGTATCCATCACTTTCATTTTGTATAAGTAGTGAAAGTTTCAGTCTCCTCTGCTCATTTGTCATTGATGTATGAAGTTAGGTTGATAAAACAATTTCTGGCAAAGATTGATTTTATGCCAACATTTCCAATAAAAGGTTCTACCAACCAGTTTAGATCTCAGTCTCTGCTAAATGAGATGGGTCCATCAAAATATTGCATGCAACATATGCTTTCATCTGTTGTCTGCTAGTGTTGTCTGCTCAAAGTTGGCACATGCACACTCACCTTGCTGAAATGGCAGCATACCTGTTGGTGTGATGGATGATGTCTACCAATAGCATTTCAAGAAATAAAGAAAAATAATCTAATGCCACTGCAGTCTTTACTTCAGATCCATAGCTCCTGTAACATCCACAAAAAATTAATTGACAATAAATGGAGTTTGAAGATATTATGTGAAGAGGTTATGTGCAGTCCATTCGTTGTCAGTATGAATCAGTGGGTTTGGATCTACTTCATTGTAGTCAGATTCACTACTATCACTGTCCAGACCAAAAACAATATTACTCTTACTGTCATCTATATTTAAATCATGATCTGTCTGCATCTCAAACCCATAAAATTATCCTTCACTGGATTGAAGAAAAATCGATAGAATATTAACATTGCTTGATGCACAATCTCTTCGAAAATGCACTGCCAATTTGTGATTCACACATGGCTTGGGTAGAAACATTTTTCAAAAAATATTTTTTTAACAAGCAGCAAATGATGACGTGAAGCACTGATTTGAAAATGAACTAAGTTCTGATTGGCTTTTCAGCTGCAATTTGGCTGAATATGTAAAACTGTCTGCTATAGAAAATGGACATCTTCTCATCTGAGAGAGTAGGTCATCCAAACATGCTTCCATCTGTGAGACAACAGGGCAAGCAAATGCATTTAACATCTGTGAGACAACAGGGTGAGCAAATACACTTAACATCTGTGAGACAACAGGGCAAGCAAATACACTTAACATTTGTGAGACAACAGGACAAGCAAATGCACTTAACATCTGGGAGACAACAGGGCAAGCAAATGTACTTAACATCTGGGAGACAACAGGGCAAGCAAATGCACTTAACATCTGGGAGACAACAGGGCAAACAAATGCACTTAACATCTGTGAGAGAGCAACATGCTCAACATGCTTATATCCGGGAATGATTGAACCTCTATATAATTATAGTGGTATAATTATTTAGCATTTGTATTCTGTCAGATATGTCTGACACTTCATTAACCTCTTATTTAGCTCTCTTATTTATATCTCACCATACCATTTTGTTAGCAATAATCATACTTTTAAGGTACATATTTCCACCAGTCAGCTATGTCTTAATTCATAAACTGACATCAAATGATGTATAACTTGAATTGTCAGAAATGGAATTTTCTGTATTTTTGTTGAACTATTTACTCAAAATCTTCATAAGCTTGAATGTGTAAAATTACAAATCTGACAAATGGTGGTGGTGATTACGCTATTGTTTTAACATCACCACTGGAGCTTGCATTGATCATTTCGTCAAATGACATTATCTGATCTGGAGTGCTCCAGTGGGACCCCACAGCCTCACATTGCGTCCCTAGATGGAGGGAGGGCTTGCAGAAGGGGGTGCAAAGGTCGCACCAGTTTGGTGCACACCCTCAACCATCCTCCATCAGTGAGTAGTAATGAGAAATTCCCCAAACAGAACTAAATAAAACTTGTTTAATAACAAAGAAAACCAGAATTAAACATGAATAAAATGTATAAATTGTTTTTCTATTTATTTATCCCAGTTTGTGATCATCCCAGAGAAACCATTGTAAAAAGAGAAAGAACCCACCAAACTAAAACTAACTGTAATAATATAATCAGGTGTATGTCTACAGATTAAGAGATTAATACTCTAAATAAACACTTTGAAACAATTATTGGTGAAAATAATTTCTAACTACTCATGATAAAGTATGGCAATAACCACTTTGTGAACAAGTGTTGTAGTTTATAATGTTTACAATAAATTGTGCCTGAACAATCAGAGTAACATCACAGTGATGTATTATTGGATTTCAGAACTTGCCATTTTTAAATGATAAATAGAAACAGAAAGGATTTTTCCAATCATTTTTCACTGTGAATAACGAGAGAAATCTTTAGTTTGTATGTCTCTAACTAAATCCTTAGTTTGTATGTCTCTAACTAAAGCAAAAATGGTATGAATTTTAGACTTCTTTCCATTGTTTAAAAACTGTTCTGAGCAAGTACAAGTCTTGAAAATGGCATGAACTTTTAACCATTTCCATTGCTTAAAATATTATTCTGAGTAAACCTAGTGTAAATTTACTCACCACTATGCATAGACTTTTTTAACCTCATTTAATTTACAACAATCTGCTCATTAGTTAGAATAAATAGTTGAAAAGCAGTTGCTAATATTCTGCTTAACTTTGTTAGAAAGCTAGATATGATTACTACTGTGTGCAGTAGTATATTATTAGTCATAACAGAAGAAAACAAAGTCAAAATGCATTGGTGCTCAAGAGTAAATTGCATTTGAAGTTTAGAGAAGATAGCTTGAAAGTCTATCTTATTTCATTTTAAAAATCAACAAAAAATGGTATCATAGTGTTAAAATATATTCTGGGTTTTTTAGCTATCCTACTAAATAATATTTTGTCTGAACCTTTTCAATGGTATATTAGCACCCACTTTCAATCTGAGTTAGCCTTAGTCAAGGAGATTTTTTTTCAAATAGTAGTTTTTCTTGGTGCCTCTCTGTCAGCCTTTTACTACATCATGTCTCTTTCTGTTAAACACCAATTATTTCCAATTTGTCTTCATTATACACCAATTCTTTCCAATTTGTTTTCATTACACACCAATTCTTTCCTATTTGTTTTCATTACACACCAATTCTTTCCAAATTTTTTTCATTAAACACTAATTCTTTCCATTACACACCAATTTGTTTTCATTACACACCAATTCTTTCCATTACACACCAATATGTTTTCATTACACACCAATTCTTTCCATTACACACCAATTTGTTTTCATTACACACACATTTCTTTTTATTATACATCAGTGGTGCACAAACTTTTTGAGTCGGGGGCCAAAATCTGATTTGTCGAAACCGTCGGGGGCCACAAAAAAGTGAAGATCAAAATCGTCCCATATAAGCAACATTACATCTAAGAACACACAAATGATGATTAAGACTATAATTATGACAAAGAAGTTGTATACTAAGACTCATTCTAAAAATGTTATGATACGTCAACTTTCACAAAGTCAGTGTGATGGATAGTGCTGCATGTCATCTGCAAGCTTCAAAATGTCAGGCTTGATGTTTGACGTTGAAAGATGCAAAATTGCTTCCAGATTATCATCAGTCAGCTGACCGCAGGTGTTGCTTTTGTTCAGTTTCATCTGTGAGAAAGCCTGTTTGCAGCAGTATGTGCTGCCAAGTATGCTGGTGTGGACAAGTGCATTATCCAGTCATCATTAAACTGCCGGTTTTCCTTGTCAACTTTTCTTTTACGATTAGCTGCCATTTTGTCACAAAAATATAATCAAAATAAACAACAGAATGTGGTAGATCGGACACTAAGGGATAACAGCTACTGACCAACCATATTACAGGAAGGGGCAAGCATATATGTGTGGGGTTTGCTGCCTATCTTGGTATAGCTTTTTTCTCTTGCCTCTGTGAGTGTTATGTCAGCGGGCAGACATAATCTGCACGGAGCGCCTGGAAAAATGGGTCAGGAGGTGCTGCTTTGTTTCAAATCACTCAGTGTATGAGTAAACATTTGACTTTTTCGTTTGACATGGCGGGTCACTCGGCAACTCTTCGCGGGCCGGATCTGGCCCGCGGGCCGGAGTTTGTGCACCCCTGTTATACATCAACTTCTGGTCATCATACAGCAGTTTATGTTTGTTACAAAACAGTTTATTTTCATTATAGACCAATTTATATAATCACCCAAAGTTTATGTTTATGTTCATTTAAAAGCAATTTCTTTTCATCACACAACAGTTTCTTATTTGCAGGTGGATAACAAAGACCTTGCTGCTGACAGCTGTGCATAATTTCTCTGAATAGAGGCTTTGTTTTTTCATTCTTAAATTCAGATACAAGAAAAAATATAATTTGTTTTCCATTTGTAATGACATAGTGTTTAGTATATCATCATATAGGCATAATTACTTCCAATTTGATGTGTAAATAGTATATGGATATATTAGCTTCCAATATGTATGAAATAAATGTTAGCTTATAGCATAATTGCAAATTGACCTTCATTTTATATATCTTCCTGTTTAGCAAGCAGCACATGCATGTGGCTTTTAATTGGTTTTAATTGGTTTTCTATTCATATGACATCATGCCCAGTAAATACAGAATATTTATTTATTTTTCATTTGTCTTTCTGTTCTTGTTTGTTTTCATTTGTCTTTCTGTTCTTGTTTGTTTTCACTTGTCTTTCTGTTGTTACTTGTTCACTGGTCTTTCTATTGTTATTTGTTCATTTATCGTTTTGTTGTTACTTGTTTGTTTTCACTTGTCTTTCTTTTGTTATTTGTCCACTTGTCTTTCAGTTGTTATTTGTTCACTTGTCTTTCTATTGTTTCTTGTTTGTTTTCACTTGTCTTTCTTTTGTTACTTGTTCACTTGTCTTTCATTTGTTTTCACTTGTCTTTCTGTTGTTACTTGTTTTTCTGTTGTTATTTGTTTGTTTCACTTGTCTTTCTTTTGTTATTTGTTCACTTCTTTCTCTTGTTACTTGTTTGTTTTCACTTGCCTTTTTTTTGTTATTTGTTCACTTGTCTTTCTGTTGTTACTTGTTCACTTGTCTTTCTATTGTTTCCACTTGTCTTTCTGCTGTTAGTTGTTCACTTTTGCCTTTCTGTTGTTACTTTATTTGTTTGTTTTTAATCATCTTTTTGTTGTTACTTGTTTGTTTTATCATTCTCTCACTCTTATCTTTCTGTTTTTACTCATCTTTCATTTGCTACTTTTTTGTTTTATCATTCTCATGTTACCTGCTTGTTTTTAGTTCTCTCTCTCTTTTCTTCTTTTGTTACCTGGTTCTCACTCAGCCTTCATTTGTCACCCATATATTTTCAGTTAGTTTTTATCCCTTTTTTTAATCCTTTTCACCCCTTCCCCCCAAAATAAAATTAAAAAACTAATAAAATGCTATTGTCATTTTTTATTCTTTCCTTGTATTTCACCTTCCCAACGAAAATAAAATAGTATGAATATCTATTTACCTGTTGTTTTTAAACACTCTCCACTAAGAAAGTAAATATTGTCATTGCAGTCAGTGGTCTGGAGGAAGCAAAAAGGTGGACACAGGTTCTCTATGGACAGTCTATTGAAGCTGTTGCAAATCTCCAGCCAAAAGAACTAGAACAACTGTTTGGGCAGGCTGCTAATCGGGAGCTTATTTTAGAACCAGGACTGACTATTATGGATGTCTGCATGAAAGCTGGCTGTTTTCGAACCGTTGGTAAAATGTCTTCGTTTGTGTGTTTGTTTTGGTCAAATTATAGTTCATTACCTTCTATGACAACAATAACAGTATATTCCTTAACAGCATAAAAAAAATAATGAATTAATGAAAGTAATCTAATAGGAATTAAATTCATCACATAATTAGCATTAACAGTAATGACTGCAATGGGTTAAACCCATCGGATAACAAAAATGGATTAACATTTTTCTATTATAGAGTAGGAATAATGGATTAACCTTACCTCATAACAATAACAGTAATGTATTAACCTCACTTCACAATAATGATGACAGTAATGGATTAACCTCATATTTGATCTCAAGACACTTATGGCCAAGAAATTAAGGTATAAACTGTATAGTCAACATTTATTTGCTTATCAAGGTCCAATCTCCCTGAAAAGCACTGTTCAAACTGATATAAAAAGAGCACATGGCCAGTTGCAAGAGGGCTCTCAAAATTTTTTTTTTACTCATTGAGAATGTAATTGTTTAAACTATAATCATAAGTCTGTTTTAAGTATATTTGTTTCTTTTTGTAAATGAATTTATTTATTTCACTTTATCATCTATATTTTTTGTAGTATATTTTGATTATTTTATATGAAGATTTTTGTTGCAGTCATTGTTGTTATGAATTATACATATAGGATATGACATTAATATTGTAAAATTTGTTGTAGTCTGGAATGATTGTTATGTATGTATGTATGTACAGGATATCATATTGATGCCTTAGTCAAATTTTTAGACTGGTTATATATAGGACTTTGTGCTGACTTTGTAGTACATAAGGACATAATCCTGACATTATAACACTAAAGGACATCATGCTAACATTGTATTACCACAAGGACATCACACTGACATTGTAATACATAAGGACATCATGCTGACATTGTAATACCACAAGGACATCATGCTGACATTGTAGTACATAAGAACATCATGCTGACATTATAATACCACAAGGACATCATGCTGACATTGTAGTACATAAGAACATCATGCTGACATTATAATACCACAAGAACATCATGCTAACATTGTAATACATAAGGACATCATGCTGACATTGCAATAACTAAGGACATCATGCTGACATTGTAATACATAAGGACATCATGCTGACATTGTAATACATAAGGACATCATACTGACATTGTAGTACATAAGGATATCATGCTGACATTATAATACCACAAGGACATTATGCTGACATTGTAATATCACAAGGACATCATGCTGACATTGTAATACATAGGGGATTTCATGCTGACATTATAGTCAGAAAATACATCATGCTGACATTGTAATAAAGGACGTCATGCTGACATTATAATACAGAAGGACGTCATGCTGACATTATACAGAAAGTACAATGTATTACAATGTCAGTGGGTGTGAACTATATGGATAGTTTTGAGATATTAACATTGATTGTAATTTGTCTGGATCAGACATTAAGTACATGTGTACTGACTGCTGCAGAGTGATTGTTTGTTCATTTAGAAGTCGAATAGAAAGACATTGAACTGTATTATTAGTGTGTCCTATTTTGAAGTTGGACAATAAGCTGATAATCTTGCAACATTAGCATATTATTGGGCTGGATGAAACAAAACTCTGTTAGGTTTAGTCTAATATCGTGGGATTGGTGAAGTAGACTTGCATTTCTAAAACTTTTGATTAAGAATTTAATTCTTTTATTATATAAATACTTTTGTTAATTTTTTATTAATTTTTGTGTCTTTATCATCTTCACATTATATATATATATATTTTCATACAGTAATGTTTGTACCTTCTTATCATGTTATTTGTTTGGTGATTGTCTGGCGGCCTTTAACATACGACTAATCATCCCAATGTCGTACATACCATTAATTACCTGTATATAGTAGCCCTAACTCATGACAAAATGACTAGAGTGATTGTTTTGGAATAAATTGATTTGGTATTGTGAATGGTATTTCTGTATATGCATGTTTATTGAGCTTATTTCTTTTGTGTGTGAGGCCAAACCTACCACACCAAACCCCACTTTTACCTTTCAGGTTAGTGTCTGGCTGACTAGCAAGGGGGTATTTGTGACACTCACTTAATGTAGATAACTTGCTCACTAAATGATATAAGCGTGGTCAGTAAAAACTAAGATTGCTCACTAAATGACATTAGCATGTTCAGTAAAACTAGACAGGTGGCTCACTAAATGATATTAGCATGTTCAGTAAAACCAGACAGGTGGCTCACTACATGACATAAGTTTGGTCAGTAACTAGACAGATTGCTCACTAAATATCATGAATTTACTTGCAACATAACAATAATTTGCTCAATAAATATACAGACTTGCTCAATAAGTATACAGACTTGCTCAGTAAAATGAAACAGCTTTCTCAATGAATAGTTTTTATTTGTATTTTGATTGGGTTTTTATTTTCTGACTCTTTTCATTTGGAAATTTGATGCTGTTTTGATTTCAGCAAATACATTTTAATTCCATTCATTGAAATTTACTTCAGGTTTCAGGAAATACATTTTAACTCCAAAGTTGAAATTTACTTTGGGTTTCAACACACATTTTTAATTCCAACAAACATAAATTAATTTTTATAGTATATTTTTCTGATCCTTATGGTTGACTTTTTTTGTTGTCTTCTATATCAGGAATGAAGTACTTTAACAAAAGTCTGACTTACAGTTCTTAATTTTTTTATCCAGGGGATGCAGAAAGAATCATAAAAGCAGGAGGTTTGTCCATCAATTACCGTAAAGTGAATCAGCCTGAGTTTGTTCTCATTCGTGGAGAGCATATTCTTCCCAACAACATTACCCTCCTGAGAGTTGGTAAGATCTTTCACAAACTTTGCATGCAAAATATCTTTACAAAAGCAATCATATTTTCTAACACTGTTGGTAAGATCTTTCACAAACTTTGCATGCAAAGTATCTTTACAAAAGCAGTCATATTTTCTAACACTGTTCTCACAGTGAAATTGGAGGTTGATAGGTGTAGGGAATCATTTAAAAAAATAAGTTTACACCATAAATGAAACTTGTTAATTTCTAACTCACTGCCAGACACTTCTCACAATTAATATTAATGTTTTGTTGTCAATGATGGATTTTGTGTCATATTAATCATGTTGGTAAAAGAAGACATGATTGGTCACATACCAGGCAGATGTAGATGGTTTGTCCCCAGTCACACTCACATCTAGATGTGTAGAGAGTGGATAGAACTAAAAGACATGATTAGTCACATTCCAGAAATCATGAAAGGCACATGAGTCACACTCATTCATGTCTAGACAGGATAGATAGTGGATAGATTGAACAGCCTAGTGACTTGAATAAACAACAGAAAGGTAGATTTAGATTACTTGTTGCAATAAAGCAGTGGTTATGTCTGGTTCTCATGACACACTTTGAAAATAACTTTAACTTTGCAACATTATGGTCTGATCCAACATCTAGAAAGAGCTTCACTTTCTCCTCTAGATTAAAAGTAAATTAAATTCACTAATATTGGTTAATATGGATTTCAGTTCAGTTTTTAAAAATTATAACATATATTTGAACACCCAATTATTTCACAAAAAGGAATGTTTTTTTGTTGCTATTTTTTTGGTTGTTCTAATAAAATTATTTTAATCTGATATAAGAACTTGATGCTTTGGATTGATTTCTTAGATATTAGGATTTGAGATAAGCAGACTTTCATTTCGTATATTCAACACAGAGTAATCTTTCCCTGTTTCACATTTAGCAGCCATAAATGTTGAAAATCCCATTTTATATACTAGTGTTTTTCGACTGGTGTGCCATGGGAGTTTTGGGGAAGGTTGAAAAGAGAATACATTTTTGAAGTAAATATTTTGAAATCCATGATCATTATTTTGAAAAAGAACAATGATTAGAAAATAACTATTGAACTTTTAAACACAATCTTAAATCTTGAGGTATTTTTTTTTCCTTTAAAAACACAATCTTAACACTTGGTGTTTTTTACTTTAAATAAAAAATCTAATCTTAAAAAACTGTGGTATGCCTTGACAGTTTTAACACTTTGTTCAGTGTGCCAGATAGAAAATCGCTGTTGGTATTAAATAGTATGTGGAAACCATCAAAACTGTCAAAGATCATTTTGCAATTTCAGAATACATATTTAACAGAAACCATAAATGTTTCAAGAGGTGTTATAGTGTTTCATTTGAAAACTATGATCATTTGACGTAGAATTGTTTTTCTTCAGTTATTGAAAAATCCAAGTCAAATGAAATGGGTTTCTTAGTCCCATCTCTCTGTAGTCAGTGATAGAAAATCATATTGGATATTGCACTCCAGTATTTGGAGTATTGGATTTCTATAAAAGTATATGGTTTTGTTGTTTCTTTTTATTTTCAGGAAAGAAAAACTACTATGTAGTAAAGTGGTTCTTGTGACATCACTTCCTTCTGCCAAGAATGGAATCTAGCACAGTTTAGCTATTGACTTGGACTCTTGTTTTTGGACATTATGAGGAGTCGAGTACAAGTTAGCTATTGACTGGACTCTCGTTTTTGGACATTATGAAAAGTCGAGTACAAGTTAGCTATTCTGGACTCTCATTTTTAGACATTATGAGTCGAGTACAAGTTAGCTATTGACTGGACACTTGTTTCGGACATTATGAGAAATAGAGTGAAAGGACCTTATGATAAATAATGGAGAAATACTGAGATTGTATGAGAGGACCATGTGAGAAATTGTTTGCATGACCCACTGGTGAAAAGTAGCATATAGTAAATTGTCAGTTTAGATGATTTTGTTTTTCATCTGCAAATTCTTTTTCTGTACACACCTTACCAATTCATTATAAGTGTAATTAATCTGTAGTGTTATTATAAATAGTATTTTGGACTTTTTATAAAATAAAAATTACACCAGTAAACTGCAGTTGTGAGGAGTTAATTTTTAAACAACAAATTTGCATTTTTCTTAAGGGCATAAAAAAATATATAATAAGTCAGAGAACACAAAACAGGACATTGTACACACAATATAAACAAATAAATTGCTATTTACATTGAAAACATGAAGTACATTTTTTAATTTTCATCCTGGAAGGAATGTGTGATGCCAACACCACTTAGTTAATGGATATTAATATAATTAATTACTTATCCAAAACTAATTACAAGTGATGATAATCTTAATTTATTTTATTAATGATCCTCCCACAGACACCATTTGTCTCTCACTTGGCAGATAGATATGTGGGCGCTGTAAATGTTTTTTCTCTTCCACAACATTAAGATAAACATTCACGGTCACATAATCTCTCCTTAGGTGGAAAACTTCTTACTAAAGGTGAAGACAAATCCGTCTTTAATCTTTTAGCCCCCATCCACCCACTTTTTTCTCCAACATAAGATTATCATTATGCATAAGAAGGTCAACAAATTTATTAAATCAACAAGCAAATATACATATGACAAATACAATGAAATAGATTACTTGACATCAATATTTCCATGAACTCACGTTGGATAATTTTATAACTACACAGTCTATCTTAATACAATTCAACGATAGAGTCGATACAATTCACAGGTTAGTTCTGTCAGAGAATAGAAATGGAGTTATTAGAGATAGGTGATTATAGTCTTTTCACATCACTGGATTAAGTGCTGCTTCAACACTCTTTCATTTGCTTTTAGCACAATGTCAAAATGTCACATTATCCACATCAATATGTGTCTCTCTCCACACACATGGAAAACACCAATGTGCTATTTTTTTCTCTAGGGAACCAACTTGAGTGCCATCTTCATCATGTCAGTTCCTTCAAGCAGAATACAATTACAGTAATTATGGTAACTTCACTGTACTTAATTTTTCTGATGTACTCAGCATACTTTGCCACGATACATCAAAAGTATATAGCATACATCCTTATACTTACACATGCACACACAACAGATATTTCTGTGTCTTCCTGGTTTATAACCAGTGAACATGTGAAAGGTAACTGGAAACTAGAAAGGCTGCTTGCTCACTACAAAGGAGCAAACCTAAGTTTCCAGTTTATCACAATATAACTCCTATCCTACAATCCAGTCCCAGCTTACAATTTCCTGCAACAGTATTCATTAACCCGATACATGCACATGGCATAATAAATACAGCATATCAAAACAATGTCAAGTGTCAACACACTAAATGTGAACTTAGTTCAAACAATTTTGGAATAAAAGTCAACTCACCTAGTACATCTCTATACAAGTATAACATCAATAGCAAAACTACATGAAATATTTCTGCAAAAGTACATAAAATATTTCTAAGCATTCTTACTCAACCCAGTCAGTTTAACTCACCACCAAGCTAATGGCTGCCTTTCAAAACCAGACTTTCATCTTGCCACTTCAAAATTCAAAGTGATCAGAGAATAGAATTTTCTACAGCAAATGTCAGCCTAAATTGGCTGGTCTCGTTCTCGTAAATCATAATCATTGGATAAATAAAACTACTCACTAGGTTGCATTACATCAGCAAATCAAGAATATTCTTGATGCAAGCATTTACTTCAACTCAGACACTTTAAAAAAAACGTCCTAAGGAATGCCCTAGGTTGGGTTATGCTGACAATTTAGCAATTTATATAACAATTAAAATTAAAGAAAGGGAGAGGCAAATTTACCCTGTCACAGAAGGGTATACATTTGACTCATTCAAAGAACAGAACTGGTCAAAGGTTAGAACTGGTATTAGTCATACTAAGTAAAATGTTTTGTGCTTCCTGTACTTTAGTTTGTCGTATCTGTCAGGATATTTATAAATCTTGCCCGGATCCCATTAATAAATATTAAAAAAAAGAAATATAGAAAGGAATCAAAATTTAGATGTAAAAAATTAGTAGAAAACAAAATCTAAATGTAGATGTAAAAGGCAGTTTAACAACGGCTTGTACAGACATATGATGTCTATATTAGACAAAACACTGATCAATGTCAACAAAACACTCAACATCCTTAAAACAACAAAAGGAAAGGATTGGGGAGCAGATACATTTACCTTACTAACATGCACAAGGACTCTAATATATTCAGGCATAGACTATGGAAGCACAACATACACAGCCACAAATAACTCCAAAATAAAACAATTACAAACAATACAAAATAAAGCTCTAAGAATCAGCACAAATGCACTCCCAAACATGAAAAACGAAGAACTATATAATCAAACAAGACACCTAACACTAATAGAAAGAAGAGACAATCTAAACACTTAACACAGAAGGCCACAACACAAAACCTCAATCCCCCTGGACTATCAACCCATCCAAATATAGATTTTACTCAAACAACCAAGAGAAATACAGTAACCCACCCTTAACCAAACAAAAAACACTAGAACACATAAATAAAACCACTACTACATATATATGGATGGATCCAAAAGCCAAACAGGAACAGGACCAGCAGAACCCCCCCCCCCCCCCCACACACACACACTAGAACACTTAAATACAAACTGAAAGAAATACACTCAATCCTAACAGCAGAATTAATAGCAATAAAAAGAGCATTAACTTTAGCAATAAACACCCACCCAACAAGACACAAATACTCGTACTCACAGACTACTAACATTGCTACAAAACCTAGCAAATCTTTTCCAAACCACAAGAACACAAATCACCATCCAAATATACAAATACATGAACACACTGGGAAAAAAAGATGTAAAAACAACATTACTATGGATCCCCAGTCACATAAACATAACGGAACGAAACGGGAGACCAGGGAGCAAATATACGGCATCAAACATGGAATGTCTCTAAATACACCAACACAAATTAGAAATAATTGCACTAATCAAACAAATATACTAAAGATAGACCACAACCACCCAATTCATCCCTAATATAACCCACAATTTTTTGAGCAATTTATAGACTAAGGTACAACTCCACAAGATTCATACACAAACCAAACCATGAACTAAATCATGCACTCACTGTAGAACAGACTACACAATTGAACACTTTCTGTTACAATTATAAGAAAGAAAGAAAAATCATCAGTGAAACAAACATACTACACATGCCATTCACAATGCAATCACTACTGTACCCAACAAACATCATCAAAATTACATACACCAAGCACTAATCACGTATCTCATCCAAATAAACCTACTTCACTTTTTATAATTTATTTAAAAAAAGGAGACATTTGCAACTCAGTAGAAAACACTGAAATAGTCTCAAAGTCATTGGGAAATCGACTGTAGTTCTGCAAAATTAAAAAAAGAAACAAAAACCCCAACTAATTTTAGACAATAAGAATCACACAACAGACACAAAGACACCACTTCTGCAATTACAACCACAACCAAACCAAACACACACACACACACACACACACACACACTCCATGAAAGAATATGAGGGGGAAAAAAGAGCACAAAAATACAACTCACCACACAAAATAATTATAAACAAAATTCACAAAAACAAACCTCCATCAATCAACAAACATCCCATTCCCTACTATCCTGCACATAAAACCCAAACCCAAAGGCAAAAGCAAATCACTACTAAGACCACTTCAAAAACTCCCAACTCATCCGGAAAGTGTAGCCCTTTAAGGGGGGGATGGAACAACAACAGTCGCAACAAAAGAGAGAACAGAAGCAAGGAAAAAAACTTAACTAAAGCAGCAGAACACACCTCCAACTACCCTCCCTGAATACAAGAGAAGGGAGGAAAGCTCCATGGGAATCATTCAAAAACTGCAATTTTTGATGTAATTGTGAACTGCTATTTTTTTTTGTAAACTAAAAGCTACCATTCATCCCAATCAACAATTCAGAAACCAAAAGCTAATTATTCTCTAGATGTACTCTATAGTGCTTGTAAGACAATTTTAATGCTGCTTGGATTGCTCTGTGCAAATACCCCCCCCCCCCCTTTTTTTTTTTTTTAAAGACAAAATAAACTACATGCAGAAAATACTTTTCTCTAATCTGCTGAAGGAACCATTAGATTATTCAAGAAAAAATTCACATTTTTAGTTTGATTCTTCATGGGTTTTTTAAAGAATGTTTTGTTGTTAGCAAGATTTTATATAATAATACAATATTTACTCTGGATTTTAAACAAAACATTTACTCTGGGTTTTAATCAAAATATTTTCTCTGGGTTTCAAAAGCCCCCCCCCCCTCCCTTTTCTTTGGTTTTAAATGAAACATTTTATCTGGGTATTAAACAAAACATTTATTTTGGGTTTTATATAATAAAAAATTGCCCTGGGTAAAATATAACATTTGCACTGGGGTTTAACATAACACTTACTTTGGGGTTTAAACAAAATGTTTAGGTATAAAACAAAACATTTACTCTGAGGTCCTATAAATATTTAATAGCAGCACCCTGTTTGAAAAGCTTGTACTTCCACTTCATGCAAGTATACATTTTGTGGGAAACGTGTTTTAGAAACAACAGTCACAAGCGTACATTTTGTGGGAAACTTGTTTTAGAAACACCAATCACAAGTAAGCATAAAAAATTACCATCCAGAATATAGTTTGTGGGAAATAAGTTTTACAAATATAAGTCACAAATGAAAACAAAAAGCAATACAACCCCACTTATCTCAAATCCTTTTCAACAATATATCTCTATGTTTCATCAGACTCACTCAACTATTTAATTATTTAAAGTCTACTGGTACACCAAATATCATTTATTATAACATTATTTAACAATTTATATAATTAGTGTAATACAATTTGAGAATGCAAATTCATAAATGTAGGTCTATTTGACTGCAAGTAATATATACCTATTACATTTTAAGAGAAAATCACAAGTTGAGGGCAATTTCTGGCTGCAAAGTAATAATTACATAAAGCATATTGTACACAACTAATTTTTCATTACATTTCAAGAGAAAATCAAAAAGTTGAGGGCATTTAAAGTAATAATTACATAAAACATATTGTACACAACTAATTTTTCATTACATTTCAAGAGAAAATCAAAAAGTTGAGGGCATTTAAAGTAATAATTACATAAACATATTGTACACCTCTAAGTTTTCATTACATTTCAAGGGAAAAATCACAACTTGAGGCAATTTTTGGCTGCAAAGTAATAATTACATAAACATATTGTACAGTTCTAATTTTTCATTACATTTTGGGAGAAAATCACAAATTATTGTTCTTTATCAGCTTCTCTAAACTTCAACAAGAAACTTGCAACCAAAACACTGTCCTTCAGAAGGGTAATTTACATTGTTTATATGGTAAATAGTAGTTTTCTTCTTTATTACATTAAAACAGAAAGTCACAAAGAAGAAGACTTTCATAAGCTTCTGTCATCTTTAGAAGAGACTTAAAAGAAATATCCTTAAAGTTGTGATACCCGAAGAATCATACAATTTTTGCATTAAATATTAACAAGAATGTAAATATATTTAAGCGTATACGATATAATAAAATTTTAAATGTGCACAAAAATACAATCACTGACACAAAATGTGTGGATATTGCTTCTAGTTGACATAAAATATAAGGGTATGGCTGGTAATTTGAGAAAATCTATAATGTTGGCTGAAAGTTCGGGTTGACACAGTTTACACAAAACCAACATGCATTACTGGTACTTGGAATTTACACAAAATCTATATGTAAGGACTGAGAGCAGATAAATACATTTAAAAAAAAAATTAAATACCCAATTCCACCCAAAACAAAATAAAAGATCGAACAAGAACAAAAGTTCACACAGATATTAAATGAATTAAACATTATACAACACCATAATAACAAAGTCTTAAAGGCTTAAAACTGAGGATTATATTGTAGACAATTAGATTAAACATCAAGAAGTAAAATCATTAAAAGCCATACATATTCAAAACATAACAGAAATAAAATGTGTATTTGCAATGTAATCAACAAAGAATCAATTCTGTTTAGATCAAATGACATTTAGAATAATAGAGAATCCCTTTAACTTGCCCCAGACACCTTGTAAATATGTTTCAGTTGTATGCTTAGGTAATTGGACTCCTCAAATAAAAAAATAAAATTAATTCGGCTAAAAAGCTTTGAATTGATCATCACCTTAAATTCATAGTCATTTATACAAACACTATGAATGGAGATAACTCTGTAATATGTCTAAAATAAGCAGGGCTGACATCAGATGACTGATTAAAAACAAACAACGGGAATTGTGACATGGCATGAAATGACTGTTATACAGTATGTCTAAAATGAACAGGATTGATACTAGATGACTGACTGAAAACAATAGTAATTGTGACAATGGCATTAAATGATTGTGTTATATGTCTAAAATGAACAGGACTGATACTAGATGACTGATTGAAATAGGAATTGTGACAATGGCATGAAATGACTGTTTTGTACAATATGTCTAAAATGAATAGGATTGATACTAGATGACCGATTGAAAACAAACAATAGGAATTGTGACAATGGAATGAGATGACTGTATAGTGTATTATCTGTCTAAAATGAATAGGATTGATACAAGATGACTGATCCTCATTAAATAAAAAAAGGAAGTATTTCTTATAATATTTCTCGGTAATATTTTTTTAATGTAGAGCAATAATTTATTTTCCCGGTACAGGTATGACTTTTATGCATGCAACTATCATAAGACTAATATAAGTTATATAATTGGTACCTGTATGTCTTTCTAACAAACTATCATAAGACTAATATAAGTTATATAATTGGTACCTGTATGTCTTTCTAACAAACTATCATAAGACTAATATAAGTTATATAATTGGTACCTGTATGTCTTTCTAACAAACTATCATAACACTAATATAAGTTATATAATTGGTACCTGCATGTCTTTCTAACAAATTAATGTTACAACTATCACAAGACTAATATAAGTTATATAATTGGTACCTGTATGTCATTCTAACAAATTAATGTTACTAATGACCAACTATCACAAGACTAATATACTTTATATAATTGGTACCTATATGTCTTTCTAACAAATTAATGTTACTAATGACCAACAGATGACTCTGTTTAACCTGATGAAGTGGCAGTGGTCTTCTCTATCAGATGAAATCCCATCTGGATGTCATGGTAAAAGACTGATAGAATGTACAAAAATGGTAAATTATTCTAGAACAAATAAGGAATGAAATAAGACTTTTCTTAGACCTTATAAAACCATGCAAGAGATAAAGTCTGCCATTCTTATCTCTTCAAGGACAACAATGATATCCAATAGTTTTAGCACATGACTAGAATGTTTGAAGAAATTCTTACTTTATACGCAGACTGCAAGGAATGGTTTCAACTCATGACTAGAACGTTTGAAGGAATTCTTACTGTATACTCAGGTTGCAAGGAGAACATTCATATTCAATGGTTTCAACTCATGACTAGAATGTTTGAAGGAATTCTTACTTTATACTCAGTCTGCAAGGAATGGTTTCAACTCATGATTAGAATGTTTGAAGGAATTCTCACTTTGTAAAGAGAACAAAATTCTGAACTATTAGATTCCATATATCAAATCATTTCACTTCACAAATTTAGAACTGATTAACATAACTTTAACTGTAAGTTTTCAAATATTTATTTTTAACTATAATTTAAGCATGTTTTCAATGCTATAAAATGTCTGATAAGCTAAATTTTAAGGATATCAAAGTATCTTTAAACTTTAAAGATATCAAAATATTTTTACCAGAATTTAAAAAAAATGTTTTTGATAAAAAGGGTTTGGAATACGTATAAGCATTTACAAAATGAGAGTTAATAATAATGGTTTTAACACAATGAAGTATCTGTAAAAATGATCTGAATATTTATTAGTACTAACAGTACGACAAGCCAACATTCAAACAAAAATCTAGAGAAAAGGTTAACACTACTACAAATGGAAACAGTCAAATGAGGTTTTAGATTCTGGAGCAGGAAAATGGCAAGCCATATCTTTATAGAAGATTTATGAGATATAAAATTTAATTAGATTTTAAGCTTGAAGAATACAGAACAATTAAGTTTGGATACTTGTCTGGAGCAATTGTTTGTTTTTAAAATCTGTGTAAATGGACTCGAAGAAATGATCAACATTCAGCAATGGAAAGCCAAATGTTATAAGAACAAAACAGTTTATTTAACCTTAAAGAGGACAAAATCTATTAAATACATTTTTCTTAAATAAAATTGGTTTAATATTAAAACTTACCTATATCAATCTAAATATAAGTAGCAACATGTCAAAGAAAATTTATTCTGTTCAAAATGTTCTAAACAATTTGACTGTTAGTAGGAGCAAATGAAGTGAAAGAACGAAGGTAGAATAAATCTGCTGATTCAGTACACAAAATCCAGAGAGAACCAAATGAAAAACCAAAGAGATGAGGTCATTTTCATAATCTTAAACAGAAATTACAACAGCCAAGTCCCATCAAATCATGTAGTTTCCAATTGTATAAACAAATTCTAAATATCAAAAATGAAGCATAATCATTTCTTTTGGAAGTTTGTTCTCCAATTGATTGTATAATGATTTAATCATTTTTCTTGGATGTTTGTTCATAGGCTGGAGGCGGGCCATAGGGAGAGTAGGCAGGGGCCTCAGAGCTACATGGAGGAGCTGAGGCGTAAAAATTGTGAGGATTGGCTGGATTGTAGTATGCACTAGCTGTGGCTTCCTTGGCTTTGTCATCTGCTGATTGAAACAAACAAATAAGTTCCCAAACATGAGCATGCTGAAATATAATTACACATGGTATTTTAGAGTATAACAAGAGAAATACTGTAAAAATGTTAATCAAGCAATGACTGTAGTAAAGGAAATCATGACAAGACTAGTAAAACGACTAGTAAAGGAAATCACAAGAGTAGTAAAATGACTAGTAAAGGAAATCACAAGAGTAGTAAAATGACTAGTAAAGGAAATCATGACAAGACTAGTAAAATGACTAGTGAAGGAAATAAAGACAAGACTAGTAAAATGACTAGTAAAGGAAATTAAGACAAGACTAGTAAAATGACTAGAAAGGTAATCAAGAAATGACTAAAGGACAGACAATAAAATGCTATAGTACAGGTAATTATGAATGACAGTACTAAGGGTAAATATGAAAAGACAGTAAAATGACTTGCAGTGTGGTATAGGTATAGTTTGGTATATAGTAAATAGTACAGTAAAGGTAATCAATATGAAATAATTGTAGTTAATTTAAACATGGAGTGATTGTAGTAATGTATTTGTAAAATGATTGCATAAAGACATTACATGAATGATTATAATTTTAATTTTTATAAATTTTTGTAATTATCTGCTCTGAAGGAAATTGTGAAGTGACTATTGAAAGTAGTGAAAAATATTCATAAAATATATGTGATATAATTACATTATACCCAGGTATAAAACATTCATTAAAAAATGTGATAAAATCACAGTATGGATTACTGTAAAGTAATTAATACAAATATGTTTTTTAATCAAGGAATGGAGTAGTTTTAAATATTTATAAAAAGGTGTTATAATCATAGATTGAAGTATAATAAAAATAATCATATAAAATATATGACATATCACAGTATGGAGAAGAGTAAAATATTAATAAAACAATCTATGATATAGTACAGAGAAGAGTAAAATATTAATAAAACAAATCTGTGATATATCATAGTACAGAGAAGAGTAAAATATTAATAAAACAATCTGTGATATATCATAGTATGGAGAAGAATAAAATATTAATTAAAAAATTGTGATACAGTCTAGGAGAAGAGTAAAATATTAATATAAAATATGTGATATTGTCAGAGAATGGAGAAGAGTAATATATTAATATAAAATATGTGATATTGTCATAGAATGGAAGAGTATTACATTAATATAAAATATGTGATATTGTCATAGAATGGAAGAGTAATACAATATAAAATATGTGATATTGTCATAGAATGGAAGAGTAATACATTAATATAAAATATGTGATACTGTCATAGAATGGAAGAGTAATACATTAATATAAAATATGTGATATTGTCATAGCATGGAGATGAGTAAACTATTCTTTAAAAATATGTGATAATATCATAGTATGGGGATATTAAAATATTCATTAAAAGTATGTGATATCATAGTATGGAGCAGTATAAAATATTAATAAAACGTGATATTATGGAGAAGAAAAACAGTCAAGTGATTGTTGAAGCAACAGTATTCAGCTTGTGCATCCTTCATTAATAAAGAGTGAAAGAAAACAAAAGTAAAAACTTTAAAATAAAAGGAAAATGGAGTACTGTAATTAAATTTGTTCTTTATGCAATGTAATTTTCTCTATTCAACAGACTCAAACATAACATATTATATATATATAGTACTTAATACATTATCAACTACCACACCTACATTTTATTATTGATAACTAGTTATCTAAAAAAACCCTCTACCATGCTGTAAGTTTAAATGTCACATACCTAAAGTTTTATACATTATCAAATGCCATACGTTTTTCACATTACCAAATACCTAAAGTTTTACATATCAAATTTCATAGGTTTTACACATTACTAAATACCATATACCTATAGTTTTTACATATCAAATTTCATAGGTTTTACACATTACTAAATACCATATACCTATAGTTTTTACATATTATAATCATATGCCATAAGTTTTGCACATTACTAAATACCATATACCTATAGTTTTTACATATCAAATTTCATAGGTTTTACACATTACTAAATACCATATACCTATAGTTTTTACATATTATAATCAAATACCATAGGTTTTACACATTACTAAATACCATATACCTATAGTTTTTATATATTATAATCAAATGCCATAAGTTTTGCACATTACCAAATACCACAAGTTTGCCATATTAATGAATGTCATATACCTTAAGTTTTATAATAAATATATATTATATCCTAAAGTTTTACATATTGCCAAATTCAAAAAACATGGATTAATTATACATGACCCTTAGGTCTGGTTAGGACAAAAAAAAAATCATGTGACATAGTCCTAAAATAGGAGAGGCAATCAGAAATATGCACTTCTTAGAGCTGACACCACATCTCGATATGTAGGAGTCCAGTCTAAAACATTGATCATAATAGTTTTGTTTGAATGAAAAGTCAAAGAAAGGCTTTCTTCAGGAAAAAATAAAATGTGAATGATTTTGTGTTGGAAAATCCAGAAATAATCAATATAGATTACATTTTGATCCTTTTGGTTTTGCTGAACGGAGAAAGGTACATGTTGCTATTTTGTGAATTTTATGATTAAGATTGTGTGTAGAATATAAACAGAATATTTTGTCATGTATAATTAATCCATGTTTTCTTTCAGCTTAGCAAAATTGTGCTCAAAGAGATTTAGCCTTTGGTGCAAAAGCACTACCAGCTGCATCTATCAGACTCTTGATTACTGCCTTTATTAATAGCAGGATCCATCCAGCTATCCGATGATCCAGCTGTTTATTGATCTCTCACCCTGTTTGTCAGAACAAATGTCCAAAGAGTTTTTTCTGGAATGGGTGGATGGGTGGGTGAGGGCTGCAGGAGTAATTGCATTCAAAACCCCAAGATGAACTTCAGCATAAGACTAAGTGAATGAATTGTGGCTATGGCCAGTTAAAACAATCTGCACAGCTCTTTCTGAAGTGAGTGGGTGGTGGTGGTTAGCTGAAAAAACATGTTGTCTGCAGCAAATCTCATGGTATTGCTAGGGCCTATGTGCATATCTGGATTTTCATTTTGCTTATTCCATCAAGATCTAACTGCTAATCTTGCTTTCTCACATCTAGACAATTTTCATTTCTTAATCGACATTGCTGTTAGCTTAGAAGAACTCATTTTGTCTGTGCTGGAAACATCAGTAGCAACAGTAATAGTGTGGCAGCCATTTTGAAAATTCCCAGATAAGGCATGTTGATATGGATTACCAACATTTTTAACCAATCAGATTGCAACTTTGCAAAAGTTTTCATCATATGATTCAAACTAACAGTTAACAATAGGTACTAAAGTGAGGTCAAGATTTTTCAAGCCACATGCACAATAATTGATTTATAATGCTGACTATATGATTTTCTAGTAAGGGAGATAGTTCTCTCTGTATACATATGCCACATGTACTATTTTTAGTGACAGTAATGGTGCCAATGTGTGAAAACATGCGTTTCAGTGAAGTTTAGACTTTTGGAAATACTTTCTGAGCACATGTAGGTTAGAAAAACTGCTTTATTAATGCAAAATTTCAATTTTTTCACTTTTAGAATAATAAAATCCTGAAATAGAACATATTTAAGAATGCAAATATGTAATAATCTTAAAAATCTTTTGTTTGCTTTTCTGACGTTTCCCTATATACGCCTTAAGCAGCAACATGCTGTGAAACAAAGGGTCCTTAAATGGAAACAACAGGCACTGATAATATAATCTTTCTAAGAAACTATGCTAAGCAAGGCCTATGCAATGGTACTCGACTGATTGTCAAAATTCTCAACGAATTTGATATTATCTGAAAGGTATCACAGAAAAGGAAGCAAGTGATTTGGCTCCTGCCAACACAGAATTTCCTTTTGTTCTGAGAAGAAGGCAGTTTCCAATTGGCATTTGCAATGACCATAAATAAGTAATAAGGGCAGACTCTGGACAAGGTTGGAATATATCTCCCTGAACCTGCTTTTAGCCATGGTCAATTATATGTTGCCCAAATTATTTTTTTAAATTCTTTGTTTATGACTGTCCAGTGTCAAGGTCGCCGATCACCACATACATAGCTGGTATTTGTTTTCTTTGAAATGATAGGTTAGGGAGTACAGGCAGAAAAATTCACCTACATTTCAAAGCAGGGAGATTGAGAAATACATTTGATGATTCATTCATAATATATATTCTATGTATTTATGCATGTGAAGCTAGATTTATACCTTTGTGTGAATGCAGTCATTTCATTGTTGTGATGTGTGAGGGTGTGAGAATTAAATTAGAAAGACTTGACATTATTGTATGATATAGTCACAAGAATCACAGAAATTTTTTTAATCTAAATATGTTGTATTTGAAGATATGAGAGATATTTATTTGACTTAGAATTTATTAACAAAGTAACTTAGTGTAAATATCAAGATGAAAAATATTGGTTCTTCATTTTCTTGACATTTACAAGACAGATCAAGGCAGCTACTTTATTCATAAACACAAGTTGTTTCATCCAAAGAGACAAAACTGACAACTTAAAAATCAAAATAACCTAATTAAAATTAATCCTCCAGTGAAAAGCACTGAAACATAAAGGTAACATAAATTTTACACTTACCATTTCTATTGGCTGTTGGTGGGTAAGGGGCCATTTCTGGGTTAATACCAGGATATGGTGGTGGAGTTTCTGTCATGTAGACAGTTTGAGCTACAAATAAAACATTTTTTATAACAAAATGATGTAAATTCATAAGAAAGAATGAAGAGACAGAGGAAGGGAGAATGAAAAAGTTTACAGAGAGATGTGGGAGGGGGAGAGATATAAATGAACGAAAGAAGGGAATGGAAGAAGTGATAACTGAGAATAAGGGAAAAGAGAGAATGTGATAATGGAAGAGAGAGAAAGAGCAAGAGAAAGAACAAGAGAAAGAAAGAACTAAGAGAAAGACAGAAAGAGAAAGATTAAAAGAGAGAGAGAGATAAAAGATGAGAATTACAGAATAAAATGATAAAGCAAGAGAAATAAAAAGAGAATGAAAGAATTAGAAAAAAGAGAAATGAGAGAGAAAAAAGAAAAGAAGAGAGAATGGAATAGGAAATTGGAGACAATAATATGAGAGCCTGGAAGATACTGAAGCGAGTAAGCATCTGAAGTGTGCACATGGATCAGAGCAAAACAAGGGCAGCGAACACACTGCTGTGCTGCACCCTCTCAGTGACTGTCTTTCCATAAGCCACACAAGTCGCTTTCACATAGGTCAAAGTGATGTGTCTCAGTCTATTACTTTTACTGGGGTGCTCCTTTATATGCCTGCATGCTTTTGTAGTTCTGAGGCTACTGGTAAACTTCATTATGGGATAGAGCTATATTATATAGCCTATATATTTATTCTAGAGCACAATGTATACAGAATAAAAGTTTGATCAAAATTTATCCAGAAATGTTTTAGTTAACTACAGCCAAACACACTGAATGACTGATGCAACAATATTATTATAAGTATAGATGTTACGTAAATTTATAAAACTGAATAATGATATATGATATAATTAAGACAAAAAATATAACAATAAAAGTTAGGGGTAAAGACTAGCTGATATTAGTAGTAAAAAACAAAACAATGAAAGTTGGTGGTAAAGGCTGCAAAAATGAAAGTGGTTGGTAAAGACAATAATAATAAAGTTGGTGGTAGAGACTGCAAAAATGAAAGTGGTAAAGACTAGCAAAAGTTAGTGGTTGGTAAAGACTAGCAATGAAAGTTAGTTGTTGGTAAAGATGGTAACAATGAAAGTTAGTGGTTGGTAAAGACTAGCTATGAAAGTTAGTTGTTGGTAAAGATTTGCAATGAAAGTTAGAAGTTTTGGTAAAGACTAGCGATTTAAGTTAGTGGTTGGTAAAGACTGGCTATGAAAGTTAGTTGTTGGTAAAGTCTAGCAATGAAAGTTAGTATTAGTAAAGCCTGTATCAATGAAAGTTAGATTTTGGTAAAGACTAGAATGAAAGTTAGTGGTTGGTAAAGACTGAAACAATGAAAGTTAGTGGTTGGTAAAGACTGTAGCAATGAAAGCTGGTTGTTGGTAAAGACTAGCAATGAAAATTAGTGGTTAGTAAAGACTATCAATGAAAGTTAGTTGTTGGTAAAGACTAGCAACGAAAGTTAGTGATTGGTAAAGACTGTAACAATGAAAGTTAGTTGTTGGTAAAGACTGTAACAATGATAGTGGTTGATAAAGACTTCAACAATGAAAGAGGTTGGTAAAACCTAGCAATGAAAGTCAGCGGTTGGTAAAGATTAGCAATGAAAGTCAGTGGTTGGTAAAGACCAGGAATGAAAGTTAATGGTTGATAAAAACTAGCAATGAAAGTTAGTGGTTGATAAAGACTAGCAATGAAAGTTAGTGGTTGGTAAAGACTGTAGCAATGAAAGTTAGTTGATATAGGCTGTAGATGAAAGTTAGTTGGTGGTAAAGACTAGCAATGAAATTTAGTGGTTGGTAAAGACTGTAGCAATAAATGTTAATGATTGGTAAAGACCAGCAATGACAGTTAGTGGGTGGTAAAGACTGTAGAAATAAAAGTTATGGATGGTAAAGACTAGCAACGAAAGTAAGTAGTAAAGAATCTAGTAATGAAAATTAGTGGTGGAAGCTGTAGCAATAAGTGTGGTTAAAACACATACCAGGTGGCGCTGTTGGGAAAGTTTCATATGGCACCCATGAGTAATAGGGGTCTGTTGGAGGAGCATATGCTAGGGGTGAAGCTGCATAAATGTTGCCCATACTCTGAGCATAAGGTGGGGGCTGAGCCATTCTGACCTTGGAAGCTGTAATTATTTAGTAAATATATGCAAATATGAGATAAATCACTTTAGAACTTAAAAGTATAAGTGATATTTATTAGCTGTAAATACTAGGCAAGCATTAGTTTTAATTATAAAAGTATTTAGAGTTTATGAGCAAAGGAGATAACATTTATAAAATATGTTAAGCAGCTTATATTTTTAATTCTGAAAGCATTTATCAAAATTAATGGATTGAAACTCCTAGGTAATGATAATAATGAAATCAATTAATTAGTATTTGAAATAAT
Organism: Sinotaia quadrata; assembly: GCA_028829895.1. Lineage (NCBI taxonomy): Eukaryota > Metazoa > Mollusca > Gastropoda > Architaenioglossa > Viviparidae > Sinotaia > Sinotaia quadrata. The sequence goes on from CM054182.1 coordinate 77,314,530, forward strand.
TATTTATTGCAATGCAAAGTAGACAATATGTTTTAAATATATGTATTTATATAATGAGTCATTTAACCTTAAAAACTGTAGATGGATTAATCATACACCAGAATTTCTATTTCTGTACCAAGAACTTGGACATAACTAACTTAAAGTTAAATACCAAATCTTATATCCAGAATAGGTAATCACACTTAATTATGTGGTTTAGTTGAATCAGATTTTGTTTGTGCACCAGAAATCTTGTTATGATGCACAGTCTGTCTCATCAAGCAGAGACTGTGAGAACATAGATCCCAGTGACATGCTGGTGTTCATCACTATGGAGGAAGCGTTAGGTAAATAGACTGAAAGCTAATTCTCACTGACAATCTGACCAAGTTGTGTTGTTGAACTGAAAGGGACAGAGGGCAGCAGCTAATGCACTCATTTGCATTTATTTATGTCTCAAAATTATTTTTCTTTTATTAAATTTTTGATATCCCTTATCTCAGGGGTCTCAAACTCGTGGCCCGCATGATGATATTTGTGGCCCCCACTTGATATCAAGTTTAGTGATAGTGCAGCCCACACCATTTTTCTCATGCACCCTGGGAGTTTTATAGTCTTTGTCACCTGTGGCCCCCATACCCAGGATCGTGACAGCAACGCAAATGAACAACCAGCGCATTGTGTAGATGTTTGGCAGAAGTCGGCCTGATCAGCCAGGAAATAACTTTGGCGAATTTTGCCAAATCTGTTACGTATTGCCACCGTTTAGCAAAGTTCAAAAGCATCCAGCTCTAGCAAGCTGATTCTATAGAGTATAGACCCTACAGGCCTACAAACAGGTGAGTGGTTTAGAAAAGACAGAATTTTCATGCTGAAAAAGCAGGTGAATGGTTTAGCAAAGAAGAAAAATAGTAGACTGATAGAACAGAAAAGGAAGAACAGAAAAATAAATAAATAAAGGAATACAGCAATCTAAATAAATATGTTTAAACAAATAATAAAAAATAAAGTAAATAAACAATATACCAACAAAAAAGATTACATAAAATAATTATGAAAAAAAGTACTTGAAACTCTGATGTGATTCCTAATCGAGTGAATGTGTTTTGTTGATTGCCTATGCTTTGACAGACTCCTATAGTATATTGCATACATTAGCAGGCAGCTAACTCTCACAGAAACTCTGTTTTTGACCGGAAGAGCTTTTAGACTGCTACACGCCACAAAATAGGAATGTGCTGAAAGTTAGTCACTTGACATGTGATTGTCATCGAGTGGAGGGAAAATACATCATGTCACCAGTGCAAATACGTTTCTTTGTTTTTGTTTTATTTTGTAACCCATCCCCAGTCATGTCTTACTCAAAATCTGCCGTGAAGAGAAAGGTTGGCGATAAGCACAGACAATTTCAGAAGTGGGAGACGGACTACTTTTTTGTTGAGCACAGGGACATCCCAATGTGTCTTATATGCACAGAGAAAGTTGCGGTGCACAAGGAGTACAACATCAGATGTCATTACTCAACTAGACATGCTGAGGAGTATGCAAAATACCAGGGAGATGAACTTAAAACATGTCTACTGAGGCAACAAGATTTTTTCAAGAAAGCAAGCAAAGAGAGTGATTTGGCAGTCAAAGCTAGTTATGTGGTGAGTGAGATGATTGCTAAAGCAGGAAAGTCATTTAAAGACGGCGAGTTCATCAAACATGCATGTTACAGGCTGCTAGTATAGTTTGTCCAGAAAAGAACAGTCAGTTTAGCAACGTCAGCCTCTCAGCCAACACAGTAGCAGAGCACATTTCTGACCTGTCAGGTAACATTTACGATCAACTGCGTGAGAAAGCTAAACATTTCCATGCATACTCAGTCGCTCTTGATGAGAGCACCAATGTCACAGACACTGCGCAGCTCGCAATATAGGTCCATGGTGTTGACGACAATTTTGAAGTGATGGAGGAGTTGCTCACAGTGATTCCAGTGCATGGCCACACCACTCCTGAGGAGATATTCCACCGGCTGTGTGATGCCATTGCAGATGCCGGCTTACTATGGAAGAGTTTTGCTGGAATAATAACTGATGGAGCGCCATCAATGAGAGGGAAGAGAAATGGTGTAGTGGCACTTGTTTGAAGAAAATTGGAAGAAGATGTAGAAGAGGCCATTGCTCTGCACTGCATTATACATCATCAGGCACTTTGCAGCTTTGACAATGTGATGTCTGATGTTGTGAAATGTATCAACCAATCAGAACCAGGCCTTAAAGCACCAGCAATTCCATGCCTTTTTAGAAGAAATAGAGTCAGTTGGCTTAGCAGGGGACAGGTCTTGAAGAGGTTCCATGAGTTGAGAGCAGAAGTGAAAACCTTCATGGAGAAGGATGGGATGGCTGTTCCTGTACTAAGTGATCCCAAATGGCTCATGGACTTAAGCTTTTCTTGTTGACATCATACATGTACTGAACAAGAAATTAAAAGGCCAGGGGCAGCTTGTCAGTGCAGCATATTTTACAATGTCAGAGCATTTTCCACAAAACTTGTGTTATGGAAAGCCCAGCTTTCTCAAACAAACCTCTGCCATTTCCAGCATGTAAGTCACTCATGGATTCTGGCACACCATTCAGTGGTGAGAAGTATGTTGATGCCATTGTAAAGCTGCAGGAAGAATTTGATCACAGGTTTGCAGATTTCAAAAAACACAGAACCACCTTTCAAATATTTGCTGATCCCTTCTCCTTCGATGTGGAAGATGCCCCTCCTGTGCTTCAAATGGAGCTATTTGATATACAGAGTAATTCTGAACTCAAAGCCAAGTTCAGGGAGGTGAGTGGAAAAGCAGACAAGCTTGGACAGTTTTTGAGAGAATTGCCCCTTACCTTCCCTGAGCTTTCCAGGATGTTCAAGCAGACAATGTGCCTGTTTGGGAGCACCTATCTGTGTGAAAAGCTCTTCTCCACCATGAACTTTAATAAGTCAAAATTCAGGTCCAAACTTACTGATGAGCATCTTCAAGCCATACTGAGGGTCTCAGTGGCTTCCTCCCTGAAGCCTAATATGTCTCAGCTGTGTAAGAGGAAGCATTGCCAGGTCTCTGGCAGCAGGGAATAATGATGCAGCCCAGCTTCACCCAGACTTGGACTTCCAGCGGCCCCCAGGCAAAATGAGTTTGAGACCCCTGCCTTATCTTAATTAATTCTTTTTGAACAACCATTGAGATTGGCTGGGGGCAAGCCATATATCAATGAATGATTGCTAATTAATTAAAGAGGGAGAGATAATGTTGTCAATCCTAAAAGGCAACATCAACTAATTTACTTATTGTTGTATTGAATATTATTTGTCCCCCCCAAAAAAAAATAAGCACTTATGGTAAGAAAAAGTTAGACCATGGAGCAGTCATCAGTGTTAAAACCAAACTTTTCATAATTAATAATAATATGATGAATGCTGTAACAGGGTCCTTAACACATGTGACACACCTGTTGTGCATGCATCTGATTACAACAAGGGAGTCAAGGGTTACAATTTTCATCTGTAAATGACCCCAAAATTAAAACATTAAACAATCCTCAAATTTCATACTTTCTAACATTTTACCATTTTCAACACATTTTCCAGAAATCCAGACCCTTAAAAGAACTATGATTTTCTGCTTTTAAATGTAGTATTCAAAAAATTTTATTTTTTACTTCTAAGTGCAGTGTTAAAAAGTATATTCTTTCCACATTTAAGTGCAATATATATATATATACATACACACACACAAACACACATACACATATTAAAAAACATGACTTGCACATTTTTAGTACAGTTAAAAAATATAAACTTTCCACTGAGTGCAGTATTAACAAGTATCTATTTTTTTACTTTTAAGCACAACATTACAAAATATATATTTTCTACTTTTAAGAGCTACATTACAAAATATATATTTTCTACTTTTAAGCGCTACATTATGAAATATATATTTTCTACTTTTAAGTGCAGTATTAAAGTGTATGCACTGAAAAACTTACTTAAATTTACATCTAAGTTACTAAAGAATAAGCCAGTTTATTTTATTCAATATACTAAACAGCAAGCTAGTCTATTTTTTAGTTTACTAAAGAACAAGCTAGACTATTTTTTAGTTTACTGAAGAGCAAGCCAGTCTATTTTTCAATTTACTAAAGAGCAAGCCAGTCTATTTTTCAATTTATTAAAGAGCAAAACAGACTATTTTATTCAATTTACTAAAGAGCAAGCCAGACTATTTTATTCAATTTACTAAAGAGCAAGCCAGTCTATTTTTTATGAAGAGCAAATCATTTAGTTTTAATCTGGCAGTTTCATTCTTATCTGTTCTTTTCAGATTGTTTGGTGACAAAAGGGCAATACTATTTAATAAACAATCCTTTCAACTCACCAAGGGAAGCAGCTTGCAGCATGGCTTGTCCAAACTCAATAGCCCCTCCATGTGTGAAATACATTTTGAATTTAGCTTCACCAGTCCAGTTGCCTAGAAAAATGAAAAAAGTAAAAATAAAAATAATATATAATTTTGTACTTGGTTTTACAAAAGTACAGTTGCCACAGGGAAAAAATCAAAGTGGGTAAACCCAGCTTCAATAGTCTGGACTTAGCAAAAGGGAATAAAATAAACTCTAAGATTACATAAAAGTATGAACATTAACAGAATAAAAAATAAAATAAATAATGATATATTCATGTAGCACACATTATTGTTTTTAATTCTTGAACTCCAAGCACAATAAAGATAATCAAAGTGTATATTTAGATCCAATAATAATGACAGCTTTCTCTTTTTAAGCTGTAGCTAATGATTAGGGTTAATAATGATAGTAGCTCTATAACAGCTACCAACACAAATGATTAGGCATAATAATGATATCTCTATAACAGCTACCAAAACAAATGATTAGGCATAATAATGATAATAGCTCTAGAACAGCTACCAACACAAATGTTTGAGACAGCAATGAATGACTAAGCATAATAGTAATAATTCTATAACAGTTACTAATACAAGTGTACAGTGAGACATAGCAATGAATGTGTGACGGAGCAAATTTGTTTATCCCTATTTCTAGACTTAATTGTTATATAAATTGTTAAATTGTCAAAGTGACCCAGCCTTGGGCACTCCTTATGATAGTACTTTTGTAAGTTTCAGAGTTGGAGTAAACAACTCAAGTTGAGAATATGCTAGAAATTGCTGATGCAAACCAGTTCCAATTGGATGAGTAGTTTTATTATCCATTGGTTACAATTTACGAGAATGAGACCAGCCAATGAGCTGAGATCAAAAGTTTACATGCTGTAGAGATTTCTATTGTCTAATCACTTGAATTTGGTGTGGCAAGAAGTCCAGTCTTGCAGGAAACTGTAAATTGAGACTTGAATGTAAGAAAGAATGGGAGTTAAAAGGAATAAACTGGAAACTTAGCTTTTGTTCTCTGTTTATATTTTTACAGGAAAAAAGCAGCCTTTTCTTGTTTTATGGGAACCTCCTGGTTCACTCTTTATAGACTGCTATGACGATGGTAGATGTGAGATGTGTCTGCTGCAGTGTGTGTGTCAGGAATACACTGCACTCTGTTGATGTATGGTGGCAAGGTATGATCACATCAAGCAATTTCTGGTACAAGGAGGTTACTGGAAATTGCTACAATTGTTGTTCTGCTTGAGGGAGCTGTTGTGGGAGAGTGCTAGTTTAGCCGAGAGAATAGCAGCGAATCAGTGTTCTACAATGCGAGGAGGGAAACATACCTAACTTGTAAACTTTGTTACAAAAGTGCATGAAAAAGACTGTTATGGCTTCGTCTATACAAAGTTATGTAGAAGCTATTATCGTTTATCTCTAATAACTCCATTTCTGTTTTCTGATAAGAACTATCCTGTGATTTGTATTGAATTGTGTTAGGATATAAGATTGTATAAATATTAAAATTATTCAAATGTGGTTTCGTGTAAATATTGATGTCAAGTAATCTTTTTCATTGTATTTGTTATATGCATACTTGATTGTTGATTTAATAAATTTATTGTTAAATTTAGTGACCTTCTTACACATACTGATAACCTTATGTTGGAGAAGAAAGTGGGCGGATGGGACTCGCTAAATATAGATTAAAAGATGGATTTATCTTCTCCTTTAGTAAAAAGTTTTCCACCCATGGAAATGTTGTGTGACAGTAATTTTGAAGTAAATGTTTGTTGTTAATGTTGTGGAAGAGAGAAAACGTTTACAGCACCCGCATATCCGCCAAGTGAGAAAGACGAGAGGTGTCTGCTGAAAAAATATTAATAATATAAATTAAGAGTCTCATCACTTGTAATTAATTATGGATGATTAATTAATAATAATAATAATAATCATCATAACCATGAACTAGGTGGTGTTGGTTTCACATAATGACAAAGCATAATAGTACTAATTCTATAACAGTTACTAATACATTTATACTGTGAGACATAGCAATGAATGATTGACCTAGCAATGAATGACTATGCATTAAGCCATTATACTAATAAATATAATAAGAGCTCTTAACCCTTTGGACCTGACCCAATTAAGAAGTAATTGCTAAAAAGATTGGAATTTGACAGAATTATTTAGACATGATGGGACATCCTTTTTGACATGATATTGTGAGAATCTAAACATCAGACATATAGAGAAGTATATATATTTACTAACAAAACAAAGTGGAGAAAAAGCACAATGTATTAAAAAATGTGCATTGCTTTTTATTTAAAAAATATGAATCAAACACAGAAGGCACTATTGATTTTTTTCATAAAATAGTTTTTCTGTTCATCATTTACATGAAACCTGGGTTGCAAGGTGCGATCGTATCTTCATCACTTTCACTGCTTTTATAGCTACTTTTCTAATACTTCTTCACTCACACAATCCCATTCACTATCGCTCTCGATAGCACACCACTCTCACAGCTTTTATTGCTACTTTCTAATACTTCTTCACTCAAACCATCCCATTCACTAGTGCTCAATAGCACATCACTCTCACTGTCACTCTCTACCATTATTTTGCATTATGTAAAAACAAGAAAAAAACTACCTGAAAAGCTTTCAAAAATATAGCAGATGCTTTAGTGACGTTTAAAACAGGAAGCACGATGTTGACAGATTTGTAAACAAAGTTCTGATGGGATGGACCATTCAGAGCTGTTCTTTGGTAGGGCTATGTCAGGCCGATAGATCGGCCGTGTCATCATTTTGAGTAATTTGCTATGGCCAATATATCGGCCTGACTGAGTCCAAAGGGTTAATAGAGACATAGTAATGGATGACTAACAACAATACAAATAGTTCTATAACAGTTACTAATGCAAGTGTACCTTGAGATACAGCGATGGATGACTAAAATTAGTAACAATAATTTTTAAAGTTTTATGATAATTATTTACGAAGTGTACTTTAAGATACAGCAATAGATGACTAATATTAGTAACAATAATTTTAATAGTTTTATGATAATTATTAACACAGTGTACCCTGAGATACAGCAATGGATGATTAACAACAATACTAATAGTTCTATAACAGTTACTAATGCTAATAATCATGGAAAACCTGCAGCTTACAGAGTTGACTGGAAGAATGCATAATATATTATTTAAAATCATGAATTTCTCCAAGGTCTATCTACGATTATATGAAGGACAATCCTGACTCTCTCTCTTCTTTACTTATTATTTTTATTGAATATTTTTTCACCTGCAGTAGATTCTGGTTAGGTCACATATGGATAATTGAAATTTCAGTTAATACAAGCAGAGTCAAAGTTACAACTGTTTACTTTTAAATTTAAATGTTAGCATGCTTAATCTGATCCAAAATAAAAGGTAAAATATGATAATTCTCCATGTTTAAGACACTCAAAAACATTTTATTTCTTGTGCTGAACTACAGCAATCTTCAATAAAATGTATGTTAGTCATATTTTTTTTTTCAAGTAAACCCAGTGATTCTTACACTTGTTTATTGGTTTATTTTATTCATTAATTATTTTGTCATGTCTTAAATAAAAATTTGTATTTTTAAAGAAAAGCATATGGAGAATGCAGATAGTAAAATCCGGAATTTACTTTCCTTGTAGAATTAATTAATGTTGCATCTAATTTCAAAATCAAAAATATATAGATTTTCCCCTAATAGGGAGGACAGGGTATGAAGTTAAAAAAGAAATGAATAACCACAAGTCTTCCCCTTCTAAGTAAATAATGGAAAAAATATTCTGGGAAAGATAACAAGCAGGATTTTGAAAATTTATATAAATTGATAAAGTGAAATGAGTACTTTAAACTATTTTATATTAATATATATATATATATTAATTCTTGTGGCAGTCTTGCTAATAATTACTCATTTTACTGCAATTTTCTAACTTTATTCAAGTCTAAAATCTATGATGATATTAATCTCATCGAATACCTTTCATATGCCAGCAGCTAGCATAAAAAAGTGCCTTATGTATAAATAAGCAAAATATTAAATGTTAGGCAGTATACCATAAGGTTCAGCCAGGACACGGCCTTTAATATAGTTGGCACCAAAAACTGGTTGTTCCAGCTCCACTTCTCGCAATTGCAGAAATGGAAAGGAGAATGACTGCATGCTATCCTTCATGTCAGAGCAATTAAATATAACCTGGCAAAAATCAATTAAGTTTTATTAATTCTAATGGACAATAGTGGCAAGAAGGTATTCTACTTCATCTTTAGAAATTGGGCACTCCTTCAGCACAGCTTCCCATACCATAGCAATAAGCATATATACAATTAAATAATTCTCTGATACTGAATCACAATTTTTACATTTTAATATTTATATTTCAGTCAAACCTAGTTCTGATAAGAACAATAAACAGCATTTTTTAGACTTTCATTTAGTTAAACTGATTTAATATTATTAATGTTAAAGCAAAACAACAATATAATCTGAAAATAATATATGCAAGATCATTTGATTTCGCCTGATTGATAGGCCTATCTATGAAATATATTGGATAAATGAGTAAGCCTGTTAGAATATGATATAAATTATAAATGAACAAATCTGGTAAAATATGATATAAATTATAAATGAACAAATCTTGTAAAATATAATATAAATTATAAATGTGTAAGTCTGGTAGGCTAACAATCTACTGTCAATATTCTGCATTCCAATGAGAGGATGAAATTGTTGTCTCTGCATTTAATGATACTTGGACTTGTTCTAAGTCAGGTACTCCATAGAAAACAGTGCACCAACCATTAACAGGTACTCCAGAGAAAACAGTACACTAGTCATTATCAGGTACTCTAGATACAAGAGGGCACTAGTCATTATCGGGTACTCAAGAGAGAACTGCATTAGCCATTATCAGAGAAAATAGTGCACTAGCCATTATCAGGTACTCCAGAGAAAATAGTGCACCAGTCAGTATCAGGTACTCAAGAGAATATAGTGCACCATTATCGGGTATTCCTTAGAAAATAGTGCACTGCCATTATTAGATACTCTAGAGAAAATAGTGCCCTAGTCATTATCAGGTACTCAAGAGGATATAGTGCACTGCCATTATCAGGTACACCTTAGAAAATAGTACATCAGTCAGTTTTTAAAAATATTCCACCATTTTAACTCCATATTTTCAGGTCTATACTAAAGTATAGACTTTGTTCAGTGCATGGTACTGTACATTACATTTTTTTTTCCTGACTTTAAATACAAACCACGGTCTGGCCCAGTAATTTTTTTCTGACTTTAAATTCAAACCACTGCCTGTACCAGTCATTTTTTTCTGACTTTAAATACAAACTGTCTGGCCATGAGTTCAGTCATTTTTTTCTGACTTTAAACCACTGGCCACGAGTTGAGTCATTTTTTTTCTGACTTTAAATACAAACCACTGTCTGGCCATGAGTTTAGTCATTTTTTTCTCTTCTGACTTTAAACACAAACCACTGTCTGGCCATGAGTTTAGTCATTTTTTTTCTGACTTTAAATACAAACCACTGTCTAGCCATGAGTTCAGTCATTTTTTATTTTAAACTTTAAATACAAACCACTGCTGGCCATGAGTTCAGTCATTTTTTCCCTGACTTTAAATACAAACTACTGTCTGGCCATGAGTTCAGTCATTTTTTTTCCCTGAATTTAAATATAAACCTTTTGTATGGCTAAGAGTTTAGCTGTTCTTTTGATTTTAAACACAACCCATTGTCTAGCCATTTGTGTGGTTAGATATCACCCCTCTTCTCAATATATACTTTCTGTGAAGCAAACATAAATAAACACTCACCCTTTTCCCCAAAATAATTATGTGTGGTTTAGATAAAGACTTCCATTCCAGGATACAAAAAATAATTTTTACCAACCTGTCCATCAGATTATGAGGTAGAAAACAGATCTACTTGACTGAGAGAAGTGCTGCTTTTTGGTAGCTGTTTACATCATGACTAGAAGAGCATTTTCTAATTTGTATTATAAGAAAATGTTCCTCCACTTCTCTAGGTGTATAAGTAAAAATAACCCCCCCACCCCACCCCACTCCAAAAAACCCAAACCAAACAAAATCCCCTAACAAATGCCCCAATACTTTTGTGTGTGGTAGGATAAAATGTCCACTCCTCATATTTGTGGTACACACTTAATAGTAATACTTGCTTTGTGTGTGATCAGATAAACATCCCTGCCCCCCAGCTGCTCTGTGTTTGGTAGATAAACATGCTCTCCCCTAATAGTAAAACTTGCTCTGTGTGGTAGGATAAAAATGTCCCCTCTCCTCTCCTTGTACATACTCTGTGTATGGTAGATAAACATGCTCTCCCTTAATACATACTCTATGGTAGATAAACATGCTCTCACTTAATACATACTCTATGGTAGATAAACATGCTCTTTCTTAATACTTGCTGTGTGGTAGATAAACAAACCCTCCCCTAAATCTTGCTCTCTTTGTGGTCATATAAACATATCCTCCCTTATAATAATAATAATAATACTTGATCCTTGTGTGGTTAAATAAGCATACCCACCCATAATACTTATTTTGTGTGTGGTAGATAAATATGTCCCCCCAGCTTACCCTGTGTGATCAAATAAATATGCCCTCTCATAATATTTACTTGTGTGTGGTCAGATAAACATGCCCTCTCTTAATACTCTGTGTATGGTCAAATAAACATGCACTCCCCTAATAATTATGCTGTGTGTAGCTGATAAACATGCCTTCTCCTAATATTTACTCTGTAGGTGGTCAGAAAAAAATGCCTTCCTAATGCTCTATATGACAACATACCCTCACCTAATATTTACTCTGTAGGTGGTCAGAAAAAAATGCCTACTGATGCTCTATATGACAACATGCCCTCACCTAAAAATATGTACTCCATGTGTAGTAAGATAAAAATACCCTCTCCTAATACTCACTCTGTGTGTGGTCAAATAAACTCTCCCTTTTTTCTTTCCTTTGAACTGAGGGACTCCAGATGGCCCCTCAAACTGCATTTCAATTCCATCATAGTATATAAGAATTCTGAAATCAGTCAGGGTGTATAAGAATTCTGAAATCAGTCAGAGTGTATAAGAATTCTCAAACCAATCAAAGTAAGTAAAAATTCTCAAACCAGACAAAGCATGTAAGAATTTTGAAATCAGTCATGCTATATAAGAACTCTGAAAACGCAGAATGTAAATATTCTAAAATAGGTAATAGTATGAAAATATTCTAAAATCAATCACAGTATGTAGGAATTCTTAAATTGATTACACTAAGTAAGAATTTTGAAATTCAATATAATATATAAGAATTTGAAAATCAGTCAATTAAAAACTCTAAAATCAATCTTAGTAATTTAGTTTTAATAACTTTGAAATTAGTCAAATTATGAAAGAGTTCTGAAATCAGTCATAATATGCAAGAATTCTGAGATCAGTCATCTGATATAATTCTAAAATCTGCACTGTATATAACAATTATGAAACCAATCATAACACACAAGAATATTTAAATCAATCATAGTATATCATAATTCTGAAATCAATAGTATATAAAAATTCTGAAATCAAATATAGGTTGTAAGAATTCTGAAAATAAATCACAGTATGCAAAATTTCTTAAATCAATCCAACTATGAATTCTGAAACTTGTCACATGTACTAGAAATTCTGACATAGTCATATTCTTAATCATAGTATATAAAAATTCTGAAATCATTAATACTATAAAAGTATAATAGAAAGAATTCTGAAAACTGAAATCGATCAAAGTACATGTATATAAAATTTCTCAAATCTATTACAGTATTTAAGAATTCTGAAATTAATCACAGTAAATCATAATTTCAAAATCAATCATGGTATATGACAATTTTGCAATCAATCACACTTAGTTTGTAAGAATCCTGAAATCAATCACATTATACAGAATTTTTAAATCAGTCATACTTATAGAATGTAAAAAAAAAACCTTTGAAATTAGTCATAGTATTTAAGAATTCTGAAATTAGTTACAGTATTTAAGAATTCTTAAATTAATCAAAAGTTGTAAGAATTCAGATATCAATCACAGTATGTAAGAATTCTGAAATCATATCAATTAGAAAATAACAAAGAATTTAGAATGCAATACTGTATTACCCATTAAATTAAATTGGATCTAATTAGTTAAAAAGAAAGTAAATAAAATGTGAAAACTGTGAATGCTTATCCCAATGTTCCAAACAAATCATGTGTTTTTATCTTAACTTGAGCTTGTAATTCACTAAATTTTATTAAAATATTATGAATGAATGTGTTTTAATATACTAGCAGAATTTTAAATTTAAGATTAACCATGAAGTGACAAAAAATTCCCAAAGCAAGCACATATAAAATAATTATCTAGCAATGAGATGGATGGTAAGAACTAAAGAAGTTACTGTTGCATAAGAAACAGTCTTACCAGTCTCACCCTAGTATTTGACTACTGCAAGTGTGCATGAATGAGAAATATTTTTGTCAATATCAATCAAGAATTCTTTTAACTAGCCTCTGCTGTAATGGTGTTTGCATGAAAATATTCTTATCAATATCAGCCTAATAATCTTTTGACTAGCCTCTTCTTTAGAGTGAAATGTTGCATAAATGGAAAAGTAAACATAGCTATCAGAGCTAGAAGTAAAAAAGTTGATTGGTGGGTAAACCTTTGTGCACAAAGGAAATTGGTAACAAGGCTGTTGGGTATCGGGAGGAGATATACTCTGAAAGTCTAAACTGATTGTGGTGCCGTGGGGTATTTAATACTTTTCAATTAACATTTTGAAAATCTGTTTAGAATTACACTCACTTTTCATTTTTAGTAGAGCAACCTATAAAATTTTTGCTGGGCGGCAAAAGTACCAGACAAGTTGCCACTCACCAGCCATGCTTTTTAGCCGAACACTAGACACCTACTTTAAAGAAATTCTAAATAATATTAAAGATAATTTTGGAAATTGTTACTGATAAACATTGAATAAGAATTATAGATACTTAAGTATGGGATAATCAGAACACACACACACACACACACACACACACACACACACACACACACACACACACACACACATACATAGCACTGCTTGTTAACTACACTTGCTTTTAATTAATGCTATTATTTTAATGATGAATCTAGTAACTAATTATCATAAAATAATAAGAACTTAGAGCACTGTAAATGTATTTTTGTGTGTATAAACCCTTTAAAAACAAGGCAATCAAATTTAAACTGCAAATACTGGTATTTATTTAAATTTGTAATTACTTCACAGTAATGTTTATGCACATATATAGATTATTTGAGTACCCAACATACTATGTAAACATATAAAAGTGCATCTGAGAGCATTTGATAACTGCAAAGTTAATGGCTGAAGAATACAATTTGTGTGGGAATCCAGTAAGGTGACTGTTTAGCAGGGGTGCACAAACCGCGGCCCATGACAGGGCCCTGTGCGGCCCCCAGAAGACTTTAGGATGTTACCATTATTTGTGGCCTTGCTGCAAGGAGCTTTTAACATTAATCTGAGCATGGGAGTAGTGCATACATTGAGTTATTAGGTCTTTTCCTGCTGACATATCCACTCATAAGCCGCAGTAGACTTTTTATCCGAAGATATTCTTGGTCTTGGTCTGCTTTCCTGTGCGTGCATCATGCTGGATGCGGTATTGAGGTGAGAGTGCTGTGTATTGGGCACGTCCGTTCAGTTCGGCTGATCAAAGGTGTATGTGTTGAAATAGTAGTATTTCACTATCTGCATATCTCTGATGTATGGCAACATCAGACTGAGCATTCTAAATCTGGACCCAAGTCGGCAGACTGGGGACAGGTGATGCGGGGGTGGGTGGGGGGGAGGAAGGTGCAGTCAGTGTGTGTGAATGTGTGGCTGCGGATATCTGGTTGGAATGTACTGAATGAATCACATGGTTTCGCGTGAAGTGAATGTGTGGCTGCGGATATCTGGTTGGAATGTACTGAATGAATCACATGGTTTTGCGTGAAGTGAAGTTGTTTTCAAATTACTGCCCTTTGTAAATATGTTGAAACCTGCACATGAGAAGCGTAAAATTGAAGACGAAAATCATCAGTTTAAACAAGAGTGGATTTTTAAATACTTTATGCGGCATTTTAATGGAGCAGCTATGTGCTTAATTTGTTGTGAGTCTGTTACTGTGATGAAGGACTTCAACTGCAAGTGGCATTACGAAACGAAGCCCGCTGCGAATTTTGATGACTTAAAAGGCGCTGTGAGAAACAACAAAGTTGAACAACTTTTAAAAAGAATGTCAGCACAGCAAAATTTCTTCACAAAAAAGTCTGAAGAAAACAAGTATTTTGCTCATGCAAGTTGCAAAAGAAGCACATATTGTTGCCAAATCATCATGGCTGTTTACTGACGGTGACTTCGTCAAAGACTGCATCCAAGCTGTTTGCACAGAAATATGTCCTGAAAAGGCGGACCTTTTCAACAAAGTCCCACTATCATGGATGAACATTCAATGTAGAGTTGAAGACTTAGCAACAGATGTTTGTGAACAGTTGTGTGAAAGACTTGCTAACTGTAAGTACTTTTCAATTGCTTTGGATGAGAGCACTGACAACGTTGACATAGCACAACTGCTGGTTTTTGTGCGTGCAGTGGATGAGAACTTTTAAATAACTCAAGAATTAGCCGGTATGGTTTCACTACATGGGCAGACGACTGGTGAAGATATTTTTGGAGGAGTGACTTCCATTCTTGGAAACCTTAACATCCAGTGGCCAAAGCTAGCCAGCGTTACTACGGATGGTGCACCTACTATGACTGGAAGATCATCAGGATTTGTTGCTCATTTGCGGTCACATTTGCAGGGGCTTGGAATTCCAACAGAAAGTGTCCACATGTACCATTGCATAATTCACCAGGAATCGCTCTGTGCATGAATCTTGAAATTTGAACGTCATGAAATTAGTTTTTAATTCTGTGAACTTCATACAATCCAGAGGACTTAATCATCGACAGTTCAGATCATTTCTTAAAGATATTAAGGCAGAATATTGAGACATTCCATAGCACAAAGATGTCAGGTGGCTGATTGTGCACAAACAAAAATCTGGACCAAAGTAAATTTTTTTATCATGTCAACATATGGCTGTGATAACCCATTTTTATCAAAAGCACATCCAACACTTAGTAAGTGTGATTATTTTCTTTGAATAATGTTTAAGTCACATTAAATAAAATACAAGTGTTTGATAAAGAAGTGATCTTTAATTTTAGTTAGTTGCATCAAGAAATAATTATATTAAAGTATCAAACTTCGCTATAGAAAAATCACCAAATTTGTGCATTACACTCTACTTATAACTTATCCCTGCAAAATGGCAAAATTGGGACTACCTATTGTATATACCAGGGGTGGGCAACTTCTTCAGTCGGCGGGCCGGGTATGAGAAAATGAAGCCCTTGGCGGGCCGGATTACTAAATCAATACCTTAATCGCGTATTTATCCACCTATGCAAGGAATAAATCGTATTTAATGTAAACTTTAAACTTGTAAACATTAAAGCATAGAGACCAAAAACAGTATTTAATGAATTTAACGTAATGTACTTCAATAGCTGCTGAAGTCAATGAGACATCTGTGGTCGATCAAAGTTTTCAACAAGTTGTTTGAACTCTGGCTGCATGTCGGACGTAGAAATTCTCAGTAAATACTGCACGTAAACATCAGTTAGATTGGAACGCAGCTTTGTCTTGTTAATGTTCATGGTCGAAAATGTTTGTTCGCAAATGTATGTAGACCCGAACAGAACAAGTAGTTTCATGGCCATCTATCTCAGGTTGGCAAACTTGGACTCATTCAGTGATGCATAAAATATGTCAATGCTTTCAGATTGGAATTTCTCTTTCAGGGTAGAGTCACACTGCAGATCAATCAGTTCCAGCTGTAGAGCATCTGACGCCTTTTCAAAGTCAGTTGTAAACGGTGATGACAAGATATCAAACTCAGCAGCAAGTTTCTGGAAGTCCGCAAAACGACGAGAAAATTCATTGCCTAGTGCAGATATCATATTGGTGTACTTCTCACTTGACATCATCTGGGGTGCCAAAGTTTCGAGTGTTGGAAAGTGTGTTGTGATATTCTGACTGAGCTGGCGAGAAAACAGTTTTAGCTTCACCTTGAATGCCTTCACTGTTGAGTACATTTCGCAGGCAAAAGTGCCCTTCCCTTGAAGTCTGGTGTTCAATTCATTCATATGTTCAAAGAGATCAACTGCAAACGCCAGATCTGACAGCCATTCTGATTTTCTGAGTTGAGCCACAGTTCTTCTCGATAAACTGACTTCTTCAAAATTCTTTCTGTGTTCTGGACAGACTTGATCAGCTACATCGAGCATGCACTTTTTGACAAATTCACCATCACAGAACGATTTACTGTGCTTAGCAATGTTGTATGCGACCACAAAGCTGGCATGAGTAGCAGCTTTCTGGGCTACTTTGGCTTTTCCGAATACATTCTGCTGCTTTACAAGTTTTCTGTTCAGTTCTGTTGCTTTTGTTTGCCTTTCCGCTGCTGATAAAGTACTGCCATAGCCTGCATGTTTCATCACATAATGGCGGCTAATGTTGTACTCTTTCAACATGGCAACACTTTCACTGCACAGCAAACATACTGCTTTCTTGCCGACTTCTGTGAAAAAGTACTTAGGCATCCAATCTTTGTTAAATGCGCGACACTGACACTCGCTGTCAACTTTACGTTTCTTGGCAAAATCCATGATAAAAATTTTATTGTAAATTCTAAATCTAACGGAAAACAACCAAAGAATAACTAACAGTCACTGTGTAAGAAAGTAGTGGGAGATTGCAGCAGGATGTGGACGGGGCCACATTACCATGGCGGCTAATGTACTCTTTCAACATGGCAACACTTTCACTGCACAGCAAACATACTGCTTTCTTGCCGACTTCTGACTTCTGCATGAAAAAGTACTTAGGCATCCAATCTTTGTTAAATGGCTACACTCCTGTCAACTTTATGTTTCTTGGCAAAATCCATGATAAAAATTTTATTGTAAATTCTAAATCTAACGGAAAACAATCAAAGAATAACTAACAGTCGCTCTTAACTGCGACGCAGTAAGAAAGTAGTGGGAGATTGCGGGGGGATGTGGATGCGGGCCACATTACCATGTACGGCCAGAAACACTCAGCGGGCCGGTCAAAATCCCGTCGCGGGCCGGACCCGGCCCGCGGGCCGTATGTTGCCCGTCCCTGGTATATACAGTAAGTGGGAAGTGTGAGATGAACACTTTCTGACTTCATAAATTTTATAATTTTCTTATTAATGGATTATTTAAGGAAAATACTAGCCCTGTTTAAAATTAGTTAAATATCACATAATAAATAGTTTTCATTGAAGCTCAAACTCTTTAAATTTTCAGAAAATATTTTAGAAACCAGGCTGATTTTAATGAATAAGGTTATTTCTTTTATAACATAAGTGAAATAATTTTAGACTAAATTCTAAATTCCATAACCACACTTGGTCAGTTTCAAGATATGATAATCCTAACATGGGTGGATTCTCTTGACTCACATACATTCCTGAAAAAAACATATGAATGACCTTCTAATCTCACTATCCTCATTCTAATCATTTATTATATAATGGAGAATAAATTTATTTAAAAGTAAATTTAATCAAGTTCATAGGTTGAAAAAACTGCAAATACTATCAAATGTTTGCTGATTATAATGGCTGCACATTTAATTATTCCCCCATCTTCCAGTTTGTATGCCTCTTCAAACAATTAAAGATTTAAAATAGTTTGAAAAAATTATATTCTTTGAATATATGATTATTATTTCTGCAATTATATTCATTATCATAAGTGGTAATTGTGATTTAATGTCATAATCTACGAACGTAATAACAACAATATGTATAGTATCTATCCCAAAGAGAAATTTAAGGCGAAGTTTCTAGAGTCTTGATCTGCACTTATTTAAGACTTATTTATGTTAACTAGTATACCATCTATTCGAAAGTCATAATTAATATCTATTCTAAAGCAATTACCTTTCGGCGGAGAAAATCAAGACGCCTCCATTCGCATGTGCTGTATTTAAAGACATTTTTGCAGTTCAATGTTAATCTTTACTGCCTGTCAATTTCTCTTACATAAAAATAGCATTTCTTGTCAACACCGGAAGTTAAATGATCAAAACATTGCATAATCTCTTTACTAAAAGTATCTTAAAAGAGAGACGATAGGTTAATTAATTAGTTTCATTATGCAACCTGAGAAGAAGTTCAAAGCATGGATAACATCTCTAAATTTCTTTTCTTATTTTGTAGGAGAAGAAAGTAATGTGCTTTGAGTTTGAGGATTACAATGACCCTACGGGGTCACTCTTATGGCGTATCCTTCACATTATAACTTAACTAAAGACGAATTCGGTGTGGTCATATTATGCGTATTTTAAGGTAACCAGTATAGTCTATACAAAAGATTGCTTGCTTTTAGTTTCTTTTGCATGCCAGCGCATTATTACCATTGTCTGACTTGTTTTTTAATTACCTAGACTAACCCTGGCCTTCTATTCTTTGTAAACATCTCTGTCTTTAGTACAAGAAAATTGAGGCACGCCCACTACCTAATTTTGTTGTTATTTTTTGAAGGAAAGAATATTTCACTTCAATACTGCTTCTTTACTTTAATTTCGATGCAAAAAATGAAAAGAATCAAGAAGAAAACAGTTTTAATATCGTTGATTCTCTGCTTATTCATACAAACATTGAGAACTCTTTATACACACGATTTTCTTAATGTATGATTTATACACATGCATTTACTATACATCAGTTGCACACAAACGCGCGCGCGCGCACGCACGCACGCACGCACGCACACGCACACACACACACACACACACACAAGTTTTTATATTTGCATTGAACATGTATTTATTTGTATCTATATGCGCTGGAAATATTAAAATAAAGATTATAAATTAATTTAATTACACATTAGGCCTAGTTTTACTACGATGTTTAAAGTGTGCATGTTGTATTTAGCTTCTTTTCTTCTTATTTTGAAAGAAAGGAATATACTTTGGGTTTGAGGATAATAATGACCCTTGGGGTTAGTCTTATGGTGCATCCATCATTTATTAAAGCTAAATTTGATGTGGTCATAACTCATAAGTGTTTTTAAGGTAACTTTTATAGTTTCCGTTAATTTCTTTTGCAAATCAGTGAATTATTATCATATTCTGATTTGATAAATGCACAGACTAACCCTGGCCTTCTGTTCTTTCAAAACAGTTATGGCTGTACAAAGTACAAAAGAACTGAGGCGTGCCACATCATTTTATATTCTTGAGAGAAAGATTATTTGTTATTATTATTAACGCTACTTCTTTACTTTAATTCCAAAGCATAAAATTAAGATGCTGATACTGTTCTGTTTCTTTTGACACAAATTATATGCATGTATTTCTTAATATTATAAATAGTATGTACATGCATTTACTATGATATAATTGCATATATTTATTTACACACACACACACACACACACACACACACACATGAGTTTGTGTGTGTGTGTTTGTGTTTGTTGCCTTAGCATATGGACTTTTGAACTAGTTTTGGTATACATTTCTTTTTGCATCTGTTTCCTTAGAGCTGACAGTGTGAATGCTGAAACCTTGTGATTTAAGTAGGACTGGCTGGCCTCACACATATTTTGTGTCAGGATGCTGCGAAAGGACCACTAAACTTCACATTCATTCGTGTTCACTTGTATACACATTGCTATTCAAGTTCAGGAGCTCATCTCCCTACCATGGTTCAAGAAAATGTAGGAACACATTCTCCTGTCACACCACGTCCACATGCACGACCATATCGTGAGTATGTAGAGCAGCAGCGTGCTTTAATGGCAAAGCAGATCACAGGAGAAGGACCACAACTATGGCGACAAATGATGATTGGGTTCCTGTGTGCAGCATTGCTGGGCTTAATCATGTTTGTCTTAGGAGCAGTTTTCATTTCCAAGGCACTAGAAAAAAAAGAAAGCATAACTATAATGCTTTGCATCATGGGAATTGGTAAGGGTATTTAACTGTAATGACTGCAATGCTCATATTACACCAGTTCACTTATACATTTTCTTTTTAAAGCCATTTATAATGACAGAATACTTTTTCTTTTTAAAGTCATTTATAATGATAGAATACCTTTTCTTTTTAAAGCCATTTATAATGACGGAATACTTTTTTCTTTTCAAAGCCATTTATAATGATGGAATCCTTTCTCTTTTTAAAGCCATATATAATGACGGAATACTTTTTCTTTTTAAAGCCATTTATAATGATGGAATACAATTTGAATGCAATTGCTGATTGTTTGAAAATATTTGTTACTTAATAGTTTGTTCTGTTGTTTGCCCTTAAAATTCCTCACATTAACAAATATCCTGTTACTTGCAATTATGTCACTTTCTGTTTACACCCAGACTTCAGGAAAAGATGAAAGATCAAAAGCTGTATAATTTTTAATGCACATTTCTTCTCCACCCTTACCATGAACATATACCAATGTTGTATTGCGGGCCACTGGGAAAATCCGATTTTCTGGTAATCCCTCTAAGTTCAATGGGTTAATAACAAGATTGATGTAGTTGGCAGCACAAGGCACTTCCGTTTCAAAGGAAAAATGTAGAAGATGAAGTCTTGAAAGCCTTATGCTTTTGTTCATATCACATCATACCAAGGAACAATTCATGATGACAAATGTATATTCAAAAAAATGTAGTTGTTAAAGAAATTTTAAACAAATAAATGTCTTCCTTTTAATTTCCTTATCACTCTGGACAAATAAACCCTAGTTTTATAATAGAGGCACAGTATGAAGATGCAGCATGATATATCTTGACTGTTCATTGCTAGCCTTCACCTCTGTTCTCAGGTCCTCACACTTTTTATTGTTAACCTTCACTTCTTTTCTCATACTTCACACTACAATGGGATCATCCCAAAAACTCTAGCTGCAAGTTTAATGTGAGAAGACTTGTGTACATTACTAGCTTTCACATCTTAAATCAGCACTCTTTACATTACTAGCTTTCACATCTTAAATCTGCACTCTTTACATTACTAGCCTTCACATCTTAAATCTGCACTCTTTACATTACTAGCCTTCACATCTTAAATCTGCACTCTTTACATTACTAGCCTTCACATCTTAAATCTGCACTCTTTACATTACTAGCCTTCACATCTTAAATCTGCACACTATGCATTACTAGCCTTCACTTTTCAAGTCCTCACACTGTGTATTACTAGCCTTCACTTTGTTCTCAAGTCCTCACACTATGCATTACTAGCCTTTACTTGTGTTTTCCTTTCACTATGCATTGCTAGCCTTTATTTTTCAAGTCCCCATACTATGCACTACTAGCCTTTATTTGTGTTTTCCTTTCACTATGCATTACTGACCTTCACTTTGTTTTCAAGTCCTCACACTATGCATTACTGACCTTTACTTGTGTTTTCAAGTCCTTTCACTGTGCATTGCTGGTCTTCACTTCTGTCCTCAGGGTCTTCAAGTCCTTTCACTGTTCATTGCTAGCCTTTCTGTTCTCAAGTCCTTTTACTGTTCATTGTTAGCCATCACTTCTGTTCTCAAGTCCCCACATTGTTTATTGCAAATCCCCATACTGTTCATTGCTAGCCTTCACACTGTACATTGTTAGAATTTGCTATTCTCAAGGCTTCACACTACAGTGGGATCATACTCAGTAATCAAAAGCACAGTACAGCAAGTTTAATGGAGAAAATGATTTGAAAGGATGACTACAGAAAAGTTCTACAGGAATTGAGCAGCAAGTTTAGAGAAAGTGATTTGAACGGATGGTTACAGAAAAGTTCTACAGGAATTGAGCAGCAAGTTTAATAGAGAAAGTGATTTGAACGGATGGCTACAGAAAAGTTCTACAGGAATTGAGCAAGTATTTTGCTCATTGTGCAGAAATAATTTTTCAGCTGAATAAGGTGGGGAAAATGATATAAATCATCACTTGAAATGGATGCACCACACAAAACTTTCAAATTTGCAAAACAAGCAGTCCAAAGTTAATGAGTTTTTCATCAATACATTTAAAGAAGGTAAATTATAATTTATGACTTTCAGTAACTGCAGTGAATTATGGTATACATTTGCAAGCACTAAAAGCTCTATGAGGCTATTCATTGTCATTTCTTTTATTTATTCAAAACTGAGCATCTTCTTTTAGCATTTGCAGTGTTTAAACAGTGCAATAAAGACTGGAGTTAATTTAACTAATCAGTTATGGTTATATTCTTTTTGGAAAATTCCAGAAAAATCTACACGTTCCATCATTTAAAAATGTACTTTTTATCTTTATACTTAGTGACATAACTTGGTTAGTTACTGTATTTTGTACTTTTATATCTTTACACTTAGTGACATAACTTGATTAGTTACTGTAATTACGAAGATCTTTATTCTCATCCCATTTTATGTGCAGGTTTTGCACTTTTCTTTATTTAAGTTAGCTGTTTTCTTTACTTTATAAAAAAATAGCACACTCTATGAGTTCTATTAATTTTGTTTATTCATTACTAATTATTCTCTTTTTGTTATGTACTGTGCATGCAGTATGGTAAAGACTGAAAGTTTTTTTCTCTAATTTTGTGGTGGAACACAAACCTTTATAGTTGCTGATCACTTCACTGAACTGTTTAAGGAGTTGTTTCCAGACAACAACATTGCATTCAAATTTGGAAGTGATCAGACAGACTATGATTGTCAAAAATTTATTTGCTCCAGTTGCATTAAAAATTCTTTGAATATGCAATGTTTATTTTTAATAAAACTTGGTTTGTTATGAAACATGCTTAGATTTTTTTTCATAGTAAGAATGTTTCTGGGGAAAATGTATATTTTAAAATAAAAATGCTTTGATGCTCCAAAAATAAAATCTCCTTCATTGACATTTCCAAAGTTGACAGATATGTAACAACTTCTCGCCTAACAACATATTAACATCTCTTTACCAGTAACCTTTCCTTAATAACACCTTATTAAAATCTGCATTTTACCAGTAACCTTTCCTTAATAACACCTTATTAAAATCTACATTTTAACACTAACCTTTCCTTAATAAAACCTTATTAACATTTACATTTTACCAGTAACCTTTCCTTAATAAAACCTTATTAACATCTACATGTTACCAGTAACCTTTCCTTAATAACACCTTATTAACATATGCTTTCTACTAAAACTGTTTATCAGTAACACTTCTCCCTACTAACATTTCTTTCTAACAGATTCTCTATATTGAAACTATTTCTTCCAACTAAGAGCCTCTCCTTACTGACTAACTTCATATTTCTCCTTACTAACACTTCTTTCTACTGACATCCTTCCCTGCTTATACTCATATCTACTAACCTTTTACTTTAACCCTCTCTTACTAATCTTTTCTACTAACCTTTTACTTTAATCCTCTCTTACTAATCTTTTCTACTAAACTTTTACTTTATCCCTCTCTTACTAATCTTTTCTACTAACCTTTTATTTTAACCCTCTCTTACTAATCTATTCTACTAATCTTTTACTTTAACCCTCTCTTACTAATCTGTTCTACTAACCTTTTACTTTAACCCTCTCTTACTAATCTTTTCTACTAACCTTTTTTACTTTAACCCTCTCTTACTAATCTTTTCTACTAACCTTATCCTTTAACCCTCACTTACTAATCTTTTCTACTAACCTTTTCCTACTCAACATTTTTCTCTTACTAATAGCCTCTACTTACCATCAACTGCTTTTAACAGCCACTGTACCATTTCTCCTTACTAACAATCTATTTCTACTGATCACATTTCTTTATACTAAAACATTTTTAAAACTAATCTTTCCCTACTAATGACATCGTCTTTTATAGCTGGATGTACTATCTTCCTTCTAACAACCTCTTTTTGCTAACAACTTTCTTTCTTTTAATAATGTTGTTATCTATATAATAACCTTTCCTTACTAATTACATCATCCCTTATAACTCCCCCCCCCTCCACTTAACATATGACCTTATGATTTCAGGTTAGTATCTAGAAGCAGACTATTTTTTTGTTGTTGTAGATTTTTATTTATTTATTCACAACTGAGGGACATAGAGTTGCATTATAATATATGTACATTCAACTATATGCACTCCGTAAAAGGAAAAAGAAGAGATAGAAAAATAATTTAAACACTTCTGCCTGCCATTCTACTCACTGATTGTATGAGTGAGATGGGAGGCATGATTCTGCCATTTTTATTTGGTTTCAGTTCCCATACACTCCCCCCCCCCCCCCCCCCCCCCGAGTGTGAACATCTCACTGCACTGTGTAATTCTAGTAGTTCCCATATAGTCCTCACCATGTGAGCATCTCACATCATTGTGTTTAATTCTATATCTAATATATTATACCTATTCTAATTCTCATCCCCCAGTGTGTGAGCAGCTCAATGCACTGTGTGTAATTCTAGTAGTTCCAGGAGTAATTTTGACTGTATATGATTTTTGCCCTATACTGCCCCATATGTAAAATGTTTAATTGGATATACTTTATTTTCTTATGTTTAATTGGATATACATTATTTTCTTAAGAAAGATAAAAAAGATTTTAAAAAATACTTCAAAATACTTGCACTTTAACCTACTAATTTTTTATTGTTGTAAAGCTTGTGGCTTGATAATTGTTGTGGGTGTTGGAATATTGGGAAAGTTGCTAATTTCACGAAAACATCAGAGTTGTCGAGGGAGACAACCACAACACCCTCCCCAGGCTGCCTGCTTTCATACGTGCTCAGGTCAGTATTTAATTTTTTAGCCATAACTCTAATCATAATTTTAGTAATAATGTTTAGCAGCAATGTTAACCATAACTCTAATTACAAGTTTAGCTACAATGTTAGCCATGAGCCAGGCTGAAGCCAGAATTTTGGAGACTGGTATAGGTACTGGGAATTCCCACTCAATGTTTTAAGAACTTTAGATATAACTAAAATATCCATAGTTTACATCCAGAATGAGGCTTCTTATAGCTTCCAGTTTGAATGAAAATCATTGATCAGCTCAGAGGTACTTTTTTTTTTTATGCAGCTTCTATATTTTTTGCTTATACAAGCAGAAAAAAAAAGGGCTGCCAATCCTTTATATTAAAAATTATTATCAGATACAATCTCAGAGGATGATTTTGAAGAATTTGTATAAACAAATAACTGGAGAAATAAAAAGCTAATTGATAAGGAATCAGTCATGTGTGGACAATAAAAATAATAGTATTTGACCTCTTCCAAACTGATGAGAAATATAAAGCAGTTTATGATCTCCATAGATCATATAATGACAGTCATGGATTTTGAACTTTGACAACTGGACTTTCAGTTTTGATTTATATCATTTTATTTTAAACTATAAGGTAAGATAATAATTAATTATATTATTCTATAAGTGTGGTCCAGAGTGAGAAATCCTGTTAATGCTTTAGATGTCACACTAATGAAATACAAAATTATCTGCATCTAATAAATATTCATGGTCAAGACATAGGCAAGGTTTCTGCTAGCAGTTTTATTTGCCAGATACTTTGGATGGAAGCTTTTTAAAAATTAATACTGTTTCTAATCATATACATATAATATTTTTTAGAGTAGTGTAATCATTTATTTTCTGTAAATTTGAATGACATCAAATTTTAAACAGAAGGACCATGATAAAGGCCAGAAGTACCTAAATCTGGATAAATATGTGCACTTTTGAAATGACTAATTCTAAAATGATTTATTATACTTTTAAATATCTTCAAATACCCAAAATGATTAAGCACTTTTGAATATACCAGTGTTTCTCAAAGTGTGTGATGTGGGATTTATCTAATCACACTAAGGTAAATGCAATTGGTAGGTGTTTTCTGACTTTGGGTGCCATGGGAAAAAATCTTGATACACTAAGGTTTGCCATACTAAGAAAGTTTGGGACACTGGAATATACAGTTAAACAATAAATCTGAATACTGATTCTATGTCCCTCACCTGTGTGTGTGTGTGTGTGTGTGTGTGTGTGATGATTGCTTGCATAAACATAATCACACAAACCTTTACAGACTTCTTACAAACAGGGCCCCTCTACATCAAAGGCTATAAAACCATGTACTTAGGCAATCTACAAGTATCATTTTATTTTTGAGAAGATCAGTTTACATTAATTAATACATGTATTGCATAATTCAACATCAACATTATTTTTAAAGTATGATGGATAATTTTTCAAGACATAATTATTACATTCAGTAAATATTTGTGAATCTTTTTGATTCATTACTCATTAAAGTTTTATTTGCCATTTAAGAAACACTATAGTTTGGAAATAATGTCTAATAGTGTAACTACATATATTGATATGCTATTCTGAAATAAAAATCATATTAGTTGTTATGATACATTTGTTGCAAATCAATTATGAGAATTGTTAGTGTGTATAATGATGTATTACAACACTAGCCATGTCACTTTACAAAAATTGTAAGTTTGTTTGTGCAACTCTATTATCACCATATTGACAATACAGTTACAACAAGAATTTGTAAGTTTGTGTGTGTAATTTGTAGCCATATTGACAATACAGTTACAACAAGAATTATAAGTTTGTGTATGTAATTTGTAGCCATATTGACATTACAGTTACTACAATAATTGTCAGTTTGTGTGTGCAATTTATAGCCACATTGGCTATGCAGTTACAAGAATTGTAAATTTGTGTGGGTAATTTGTAGTAACACTTTGGTAGTATCAGTTACAAGAATTGTGTGGATAATTTGTAACAATTCTTTGGCAATATCAGTTTTGAGAATTGTAGGTTTGTGTGGGTAATTTGTAGCAACACTATGGCAATATCAGTTACAAGAAATGTGAGGGTAATTAATTTGTAACAATTCTTTGGCAATATCAGTTTTGGGAATTGTAGGTTTGTGTGGGTAATTTGTAGCAAAATGGCAATATGGGTTACAACTTACAAGCATACTTGAATGCTCATTCACACATATTTTTATGTCTTACAACTTACAAGCATACTTGAACGCTCATTCACACATATTTTTATGTCTTACAACCTACAAGCATACTTGAATGCTCATTCACACGTTTTTATGTCTTACAACCTACAAGCATACTTGACTGCTCATTCACACAATTTTTTTTTATGTTAGTCTTAAATTTATGAACAGATCATTGTCAGACAAGTTGACCAGAGGACTGTCTAACTGTCATTCATCTGACTCCTTTTAAGAATTTAAAATAGTCAAAGGAGAGTCAGACTTATATTTGAACAGTAATTTGAACATACAGAAGTTTTTTTCTATATTTACCTCTATTTAAAAAAAAAAATGATTTGAATTGCCAATATACAATATAAAGTCAGACAAATAAACATATTGTGTACTCTGCTTTCTTCTCAATGTTTTATCATTTATAATTGTCGTATTATTGAAAAGAGAGAAACATTATGTCCATCTACCTTTAAATTTTTCAGACATTAAATTTTTAGAATCATCAAACCAATGCCATAAATTTGTAGTTAACAGAAGCTCTGCATAAGTACAAAAATTCTTCACAAATAGTTGTGACATTTCAAATTTAATATTATATAATTTATATAGCCTTTACAAATAGCTTTAGCCAACAAAAAATATTTACAATGTGTTTAACAGTGATAAAAGTTTTTATGATTTAATTTGAAAATTTAGAGAAATATATTTTTAAATCAGTGTGAAAATTGACATGTGTTGCTCAATCTGTCACTGCTAAAAATAATCCACTAGACTAAAAGTTAATCAAAACTATCATCATAATATTAGCCATACCATTAATGAGAAATTTAATCAATTCTTAAGCCATAACTCTGATCACATTAGCTATCATTAATGTGTATATCTGAATCCAAGAAAGAGAGAGTGTGCATATTTAATCCCTGAAAAGATCAACCATGCATATATAACTAAATCCTGGAAGATAAATTATGTACCTAAATTTTGGAAAAATAAACTGTGCACACCTAAATTTCGGAAAGATAAACCATGTATCTGAACATTGGAAAGACAAACTGTGTATATCTGAATCCTGGAAAGATAAACTCTGCATACCTAACCCTGAAAAGATATACTGTGCATATCTAAATCCTAAAAAGATATAATGTGTATACATAAACCTAGGAAAGATAATATAATCTGTGCATACCTAACCTGAAAAGATAAACATTGGAAAGACAAACTATGCATATCTTAACCCTAAAAAGGTAAACTGTGCATATCTAAACCCCAGAAAGGTAAACTTTGCATATCTCAACCCTAGAAAGGTAAACTGTGCATATCTAAACCCCAGAAAAAGGTAAACTGTGCATTAAACCCCAGAAAGGTAAACTGTGCATATCTAAACCCCAGAAAAAGGTAAACTGTGCATATCTAAACCCCAGAAAGGTAAACTGCGCATACCTAAACCCCAGAAAGGTAAACTGTGTGTGATGATGGACATTGGGGCAAATTATGCTGACTTCTTTCATTATTTTAATATATATATATATAGTGTACCGGTTGTTGTGACCTGATGAGTATCCAGTAACCCACCTACATACAGTAAAGGATTTAGGTAAGTTCATTGATCACACTTGGGCAGTTGAGAAGTAGAGAGAGGGGAAGGTGACACGTAGAGGGGGAAAATCAACAGGATGCGCCTTGACCAAATATGGAAGTTTGCATTCTGGTCAGTGACATGTGAATCTGTGATTTGGCCCAGAGTTATTCTTATATATTTTCCAATAAACCTACATATTCTCATGCAGGTACCCTGCACCAGTCTTAATGGTTGACAGTTGCATAGATGAGAAAAGATTTTGCACATTACAGAGATTGGTAAATGTATATTGACTTATCGGAAATTATTGTAATATATTATCGATAGAATGTGTACAATGTTCATATATTTTTATTAATGATTGTTGTATGAAACTAATGCATATCTCTTTCACAGAAGGTACTGTGGCATTAGTGATAATTTATGCAGTATGTATAAATCATGAAATTGAGATAAGTGCATGTTGTGCACTATGCTTTATTTATTATAAAACCATCTTTAGCAAGTGAAACTAAATGGGAGATTGACATAATCATTTAATGTGAATTTAATATAAGCCATTCATTGATTATATAGTTATAACTATTGAGATTTATGTAAATGTGGAAATGGGAATATTATTGTCACATTTGTAAATATTTCTCCATGTGGAGAATTTTGTAAATTATAAGTTAGCATGTAGCTAATTTTTGATGGTGTAAAATTATAAGTCATCTATTGATGTCATAGAGAACCTTAACATTGTTTCTTAATTATCAGCTGCTACATAAAGAGTATGAGTATTATTGCAGCTGGCCGTTTTTATTGTCAGGTGATTTTCTGTTGAACTTGGGTTTTTGTTCACTATGAAATGCACATCTTACTCCTGTCAATTGTCATGTGGTCAGAGGACATTGTTACAGAGGCAAAAAGACACTGTTTGAGTAACAACGACACAACAGAATTCATCTCTATCGACATGATGGTAGAGTTATTTCGAGCTGCACAATCGGTTTGACCAGGAGAACCATAATCAGATAAACAAACGTTAATAAATAGATGGTCTCGGTTGACCTGTTTTAAGAAATTGAATTTTATTGTTCCCCTCATATTGTTATTAAATATTCTTTGTTCTTGTTATCTTAAACCCATATTTTGGTTAATTTGTTTGTGTGACCAAGAAGAGTTGTCTGGGGGTTTGAGCCAAAAATATGTGTTGGAAAGCTAAACAGTACATTCTAAATCTTGGAAAGCTAAACAGTACATGTCTAAATCAATGCTATATTACTTATGTTGCATGAGTATCGGGCTAATGAATATTGCTGCAGGATCTTGGAAAGCTAAACAGTACATGTCTAAATCTTGGAAAGCTAAACAGCACATGTCTAAATCTTGGAAAGCTAAACAGTACATGTCTAAATCTTGGAAAGCTAAACATAACATGCCTAAACCTTGAACAAGATAAACTGTGCATACCTAAACCTTGAACAAGGTAAACTCTCTATACCTCTAAATCCAGGGAAGTTAAAATGTGAGTGTCTAAACTCTGGAAAGGTAAATGTGCATTCCTAAACTCTGGAAAGGTAAAATGTGCACTCCTAAAACTCTGGAAAGATAAAATATGAGTATCTAAACTCTGGAAAGATAACTTGTGCAGAACTAAAACTCTGGAAGGACAAACAGTGCATAGCTAAAACTCTGGAAAGATAAAATGTGCAGAGCTTAAACTCTGGAAAGATAAACTCTGCATAGCTAAAACTCTGGAAAGATAAACTCTGCATAGCTAAAACTCTGGAAAGATAAACTCTGCATAGCTAAAACTCTGGAAAGATAAACTCTGCATAGCTAAAACTCTGGAAAGATAAAATTTGAGTGTTTCAACTTTGGAGAGATAAACTGTGAGTATTTAAACCCTGGGGAAAAAACATTGCAAAATACTAGTTAAAATGCTGCTTTGAACAAACTTTGCCATCGATACATAATCATAATCACAGTATCATAGAATATGATTTTATTGGTTATTTGAAATAAAAAGAAATGGGTCTGTTTTTCATTTCAGTGATCTACACACCATCCCAAGATCCGCTTCCATACATATGTGACCCTCCTCCAGCCTATGACACAGTTGTCGCTATGGTTCTGTCCCCTTTGAATCGGGCTGTACCAATGGATAATTTGACTGCTGATGATTCTGATGCAGAAAATGGCCAGTCTGTCATGGTATTGCCACCTAAATATGATGAGGTTACTAGGCCTATTCCTCCATATCAGGATGCAATTTTGTCTTAGGTGACATTTCTCAGTCATTTGTAGATTTGCAGATTCTGCAAAAGTACAAAGCTTTATTTGACCAGGCTGTGAAATTATGTATTTATTTCCTTAGCTCCAGAGAACTGCTATTGATCCAGAAACATTAATTTGCATTTTTTTTTACAGCTTTTACAGCTTTTTAGGCATTTAAGAAGTGTTATTTTAATTCTGTGTACCCATTGCTCATTGTGTATGTGAATTATCATGTACATATTTGAAGTTTTTAATACTCAGAAGTTTGACAGTGGAGAGAAAAATGTGTAATACTATTTTGGTTGTAATTTGTTCTTTCCTTGTTGAACATGTATTTAAATGAAATTAGCTGTAACATTTGTTTTAAGTTTTAGAACTTTGATAAAATGTATACATGTGTATTTGATAAAATGTATACACTGATCTCTCCTTGGAAATCTTAAGTGGTATGGCAAATGTAAATGTGCTAGCGGTAAATGTTATTTTGCAGTTTATAGGTTTGAAATTTTACTGTTTTATTTTAAACTTTGAATATTTTGAATACTTTTTGAAAAGGCTTACTGTAGTAAGAAAGATTTAAGAATGTAGTTTTTGTCAGACATGAATTTGTTTGATCTGAGAGTATGTTGTTTGTAGTACTAAATGAGAGTGTAGGTTACCTTGTGAGAACTTTCTTGATAAAGACTATTTCTTTTGACTATATATCTCACACATATGCACATGCATGCACAACATGCACACACAAACACACACACACACACGCACGCACGCACACACACACACACACACACACACACACACACACACACACACACACACACACACACACACACACACACACACACACACACACACACACACGTGGAGTGAAACTATGCTAATTGACCTTGATAGTTCAGATGTCACCTAATTTGGATAATGTATTAACAGCAGCTGCACATAACGTAGTTGCATTTGTCTCTTGTTATCACTTAAAATGATATAAATATCAACAAACAACTAAGTGAGGGACAAATTATCGAGAGTGATAAAATGATATAAATATCAGAAAACAACTAAGTGATAATTATTAAAAGTGATAAAATCAATTGACTAAACAAGGGACAAATTATTGAGAGTGATAAAAACACATGACTAAACAAGGGACAAGTTATTGAGAATGATAAAAACACGTGACTAAACAAGGGACAAATTATTGAGAGTGATAAAAACACGTGACTAAACAAGGGACAAGTTATTGAGAATGATAAAAACACATGACTAAACAAGGGACAAATTATTGAGAGCGATAAAAGCACGTGACTAAACAAGGGACAAATTATTGAGAGTGATAAAAACAAGTGACTAAACAAGGAACAAATTATTGAGAGCGATAAAAACACGTGATTAAACAAGGGACAAGTTATTGAGAATGATAAAAACGTGACTAAACAAGGGACAAATTATTGAGAGCAATAAAACAAGTGACAAATTATTGAGAGTGATAAAAACACATGACTAAACAAGGGACAAATTATTGAGAGCGATAAAAACACGTGACTAAACAAGGGACAAAATTATTGAGAGCGACAAAAACACGTGACTAAACAAGGGACAAATTATTGAGAGTGATAAAAACAAGTGACTAAACAAGGAACAAATTATTGAGAGCGATAAAAACACGTGATTAAACAAGGGACAAGTTATTGAGAATGATAAAAACGTGACTAAACAAGGGACAAATTATTGAGAGCAATAAAACAAGTGACAAATTATTGAGAGTGATAAAAACACATGACTAAACAAGGGACAAATTATTGAGAGCGATAAAAACACGTGACTAAACAAGGGACAAAATTATTGAGAGTGATAAAAACAAGTGACTAAACAAGGAACAAATTATTGAGAGCGATAAAAACAAGTGACTAAACAAGGGACAAATTATTGAGAGCGATAAAAACAAGTGACTAAACAAGGGATAAATGATCAAAGTGTTAATAAACAAGGGACAGATTTTCAAAAGTAATAAAAACACTCAATAATTTGTCCCTCAATTATTAGTTGTGTGCAGATATTTATATAATTTTTACCATTCTTGATAATTCATCCCTCAAGTATTAGTTGTTTGCAGATATTTATATTCTTACTGATATTTATATAATTTTTATCACTCTTGATAATTTGTCCCTCACTTAGCAGTTGTTTGCTGATATTTATATAATTTTTATCACTCTTGATAACTTGTCCCTCACTTAGCAGTTGTTTGCTGATATTTCTATCATTCAATAATTTGTCTCCAGATGACTAATTTTCATTTCTCCTAGAAGTGCTAGAGTTATGAATAATGGCATCTTCTAATCTTGAGTTTTGCCTTATTGCCTAACAGACTCATTTTAAGTAAGTTTCACTGTGTGCAAGTGTGTGTGTGTGTGTGCGTGTGTGCGTGCGTGCATGCATGTATTTGCATGTGTGTGTTATTTAGTACACACCTAATTTCTAAAAGTACAGATACAACACATTTCATTATTGTGCAATTTGATTTAGTATAATCACAGAATTTGCAGCTTATTTGCATCATATATTGAAATTTGCAGCCCTAGATTAAGACTCAATCATTGCCCCTCAGATTGAACAAACTGCTAGTCTGAGAGTTAATATAACGTGTGTGTGTGTGTGTGTGTGTTCAATGAACACATGCAATGGCCTCAAGAAAGTTGGTTGTCTTTAGTGCTGGATATATTGGTATCATTTAGTATTTTATGTAAAGTAACGTGTGTTTGTGTGATCGGTATCATTTGGTATTTTATGTAAAGTAATGTGTGTTTGTGTGATCGATATCATTTGGTACTTTATGTAAAGTAATGTGTGTTTGTGTGATCGGTATCATTTGGTATTTTATGTAATGTGTATTTGTGTGTGATCGGTATCATTTGGTATTTTATGTAAAGTAACGCGCGTTTGTGTGATTGGTACCATTTGGTATTTATGTAAAGTAATGTGTGTTTGTATAATAAATGCATGATGGTATATTAAGAAATGTTTTTGTATAATTATCATTTTTACCAGATTCTCCATTTTATTTTTTAAAAACAACTTACCTTTCATTTAATTATTAAAATTCTAATTTCATACAAGAATGCTATTTAATACCATTGACTTTGTTTTAAGTCAATACACCTAATACATGCCTCAATTTGGTTTGAAGATGTCTTATGCTGGCTAAAACTCAGATGCAATTATACACAAAGGTTCTCATTATTCTGCTAAGATATTGGATGTTTATTGTGATCAAGATATATCTTAAGTAAAGGTTTCAATTTTAAATTTGGTGCAAGTTTTTTTTTTGTAAGTGGTGACTATGGAACTTGTTCTGTAACTGCCATTTTATATTTTATAATTTTATTGCTTAAATAAACAAAATTTGTAAAATCTAGATTAATTCTGTGCTGAATGGTTTAGACTTAGCACATAATTTA
This sequence comes from Sinotaia quadrata, assembly GCA_028829895.1. Taxonomy (NCBI): domain Eukaryota; kingdom Metazoa; phylum Mollusca; class Gastropoda; order Architaenioglossa; family Viviparidae; genus Sinotaia; species Sinotaia quadrata. Next base: position 77,349,462 of record CM054182.1, read on the forward strand.
ATATTAGTTAACAAAATGTTATTAACTAGTTTATGTTTAATTCACTTTTTATTTCAAATTTGAACTTTTACAGAGATTTCTTATTATTCTCAAAACATGCTGAATGAATTTCTACTGGATATATGCTATACCTTTTCTTCAAACAATTATTGTTTTACCTCCATATTGCTGTTATCACTTGCAAAGTCATTAAAACTACATTGAAATCTATAAATGATTTATTTTCATTGTTTAGCACATTCCAATAAGACAATTGCTTCCTCTTAAAGTCATTATGTTGCTCTGAACTCTAGGAATGATTTATTCTCATTGTTTATCACACACCATTATGGTTATCACTTTTTCTTTCTTGTTATTAAGCTCTCTCTATATGATTATTACACATGCATTTATTATACTTATTACATGACATTCAAGAAATTAAAAAATACACAAACATATGTTCTATTTCATTATACTTCTCCAGATTATAAAGGCAATTAATGATAGTATTTATTTATTTAATTAATATTTTTAGAATTTATGAGTATTTTAAAAATATGTACTAAGAAAGAAATGTTTTTGGCATAAACTAGTATAAAATGTATTTTCATTCTCAGGCCTGTGATGTGCATTAAAGAAAGGTTGTGATTCTTTATTTGCAATTTGTATTTATATTTTAATTTTAAGTTTGTCTTTGTTTGCAATTTGTATTTATATTTTAATTTTAAGTTTGTGTGTCTTTATTTGCAATCTGTATTTATATTTTAATTTTAAGTTTGTGTCTTTGTTTGCAATTTGTATTTATATTTTAATTTTAAGTTTGTGTGTCTTTGTTTGCAATGTTATGCATTTTAAAGTTTGACAATCTTTCCGTGATGAGCAATATTCAGTAATTTAACTTTAAGTTTTCTATCTCTGTAGGCATTCCTGTGATGTTAGATTGTTTACATAAGGTTTACTCTGAAAATTTAATTAAAAAATAAATACTAATTTGTCTTTCACCTAAGTAACTAGAATGATATATTTGTAATTCATTGTATGCACTGCATGGAAATTGATTTTTTTAGAGATAAAAATGCTTAATAATAATGATAATAAAACAATTGAAAGAAAATATTGTTCAAGAGAAGTGCATATTCCTGAATGATTTGCTAAAAATTAAATTATGAAAGGTTTTCTAGTTTCAAGCCTCCTTGTATTAAAAAAAAATGTCTGTTACAGCCGGTCAAGTTCCTGCGTGACGTTTTTGTATGTCTTATTAGCTTTGTTTATCATGTGATAAACACTACGTCCGATAGAGAAATGTGTGACGTTTTTGTATGTCTTATTAGCTTTGTTTATCATGTGATTACCATTACGTCCGATAGAGAAATGCATGGGCATGCTGGGCAGTTGCCCGGGGGCCCCATATTATTCTATGTATTTTGTGACTTGCTATCAAGTTTTATTTTTGTGAGTGGTTGTGTAGGTAGGGGCCCAGTGCACTGCTTTGCCCGTGGGCCTATAATAATTGCCTTTAAGACGGCCCTGGTCGTAATGTACATGTTTATGTACTTCTTAACTTCATCCTATGAGTGGTTGTGTAGGTAGACGGCCCTGGTCGTGGTGTAAATGTGTATGTACTTTTTAACTTCCTTCATCATATGAGTGGTTGTGTAGGTAGACGGTCCTGGTCGTGGTGTAAATGTGTATGTACTTCTTAACTTCCTTCATCATATGAGTGGTTGTGTAGGTAGACGGTCCTGGTCGTGGTGTAAATGTTTATGTACTTCTTAACTTCCTTCATCATATGAGTGGTTGTGTAGGTAGACGGCCCTGGTCGTGGTATACATGCTTATGTACTTCCATCCTATGCTTACCGCCATGTCCGATAGAGACACGTGAAATGTCTCCTCGTTTGTCACGTGACTGACTTGGAGGGACAGGAATTCCTCAAACTGTAAACAGATCAAATCGTACATATGACCACAGTCCATACACGTCTTAGAAGTTAATATCTTTGTTGGACTCTAAAAACTAAAGTAATTTCACATCACTTATATCAAAATTAATTCTTCAAAACTTGTATTAAAACGCTCTTTAAATACAGTACATATTTAGCTTCCGGCAGCCTTTTTAAGATAGCACGCGAGGAATAGGCGCCGAATACTTACAAAAACAAACAGTTTTACCCAGTAGGGATACGTTAGTCCGCAGATTATCCGGTCAAGGTCCAATGTTGATAAAATTTTTAATTCATTTCTTGCTTTATCCCATAGGTTTATCTTCGTTCCCAGTTCTATCCGCAATATACATTATTGCCAGACTAGTGATGATGTGTTTATAGTTGACTTTAATAATCAAAACCTGAATGACTGTCAGCTGTCTTATAGTCGACATTAATAACAATATTAGACTGCAGACAGCTATACGAATATACTTTGAAATGAGAAATCTTAGCATGAAGAATTCTAGTCCTCGAGACTCTCCCAACTTAATTGTTAATGCAGTGCATAAACTTCTGTCAAGACCTCAAATACTATAGAACGCACTTAATGTTTATGAGACACCATTTGTCTTAATAAGAAAGCTGTTGTTTTTTTTTGTATGCTGAATGTTTATGAGACACCATTTGTCTTATTAAGAAAGCTGTTGTTTTTTTGTATGCTGAATGTTACATCATTTGTCATATTAAGAAAGCTGTTGTTTTTTTGTATGCTGAATGTTTATGAGACACCATTTGTCTTATTAAGAAAGCTGTTGTTTTTTTGTATGCTGAATGTTATATCATTTGTCATATTAAGAAAGCTGTTGTTTTTTGTATCTGAATGTTTTAATGTTTATGAGACACCATTTGTCTTATTAAGAAAGCTATTGTTTTTTGTATCTGAATGTTACACCATTTGTCTTATTAAGAAAGCTATTGTTTTTTTGTTTGCTGAATGTTACACCATTTGTCATATTAAGAAAGCTATTGTTTTTTTGTATGCTGAATGTTTTTAATGTTCTTGGAATTGGAGCATTTCGCTCAATATTCACAGAACATTAACAAACAAAATACCCTCCATTGCACGTCTTCAACAGCAAACCGCACTGGGAGCAGAAAAGAACACCACTCTATATTTAACTTTTACTAAAAGATCTAGCCTTTTATGGTCAGTAAGTCTAAGCTGAGCAGAGCATGCTATTTATATAACAGCCAAATAAAAATAACTAAAGAGACTTCTTATTTTGGTTTTGGAATAAGGCTGACCTAAGCACACTTTACAATAGCGTTTTGTTGTTTAAGAAAGTACACCTGTAAAGATAATGTGTTATCTAGTAATGCACTATAGATTTTGATTTAATGTAGGGGACGCTTCCGGCTTCCGCCGCTTTCGCGCCAATGTACTAAAGAAAATTTTACAACATTAATGAATAATAATACCCACACAAGTGAAAGCACCTTAGTACAGGCAATTCTGTTTGAATATAAATATTTACAGCTCTACAGGAAGAAAGGGTAGTGGTAATGAGAATAATGTTCATTAGGAAGAGTTAGACAAAAATACATATCTCTAAATAAATCGAACGCATAAATATGTCACAAGTCGAACTTTTTAAATCAATGGTCTTGACCACCTTAGCAAGATAAACACATTCTTATGGAGTTATATTAGGTCACAAAAATGTATCACCGGACAATAGATAAGCATTGAGCAGTCCAAACAAATTTACGAATTATAGCGGACAGGCTAAAATTAACATTTCAGCCCAGTTTTTAGCATATCTAAAGGCATCAAACCCAAACTCACAGGTCCAAAACTACCACCAATCACTGCTACTCTTAATGTCCAGTGTAAACCAATTGAACAATTGGTTACAGGTCCAAAACTACCACATTTTGTTCCCGCTAACATTTCCCCTCAGAAGCAGCATTAGACGTTTTATCGAAAGATTATCTCAGTCTTGGGTTGCTTCAGGAGGACTTTCTCACTCACTGGATTCTGGAGAGGGTAGACTGGTGTTGTGTTGGGGGAGGTGTGAGTAGCATGTCTTTTGTGAAGTCATGATGTAGATTTCCTGTTTACTGTAGGGTGACCGTGTGTGTTGCTGGTTGACTATGCGGCGTTGCGTTTCGTAGTGCGCTCGTCCATTGTAACAACATGTCTGGTCGACAAAGGCGAGCTTCAGTCCAGAAATCCTTGGACTAAAGCACTGTTGTGTGTTGTTGTCACCATTCTTGTTGGGGCGGGGGTGGGAGTATTTTACAGAGCCAGACTAGTGGCACACCAAGTCTGCACTTAGTGTGTATGTGCGCCCGGGATGTTCATCCCCTGTCCTCCTCACCAGGGGTGTCGTCGTTGTTGTTGCTGTGGTTGTTCCCGGTGTCCATTGGGATGAATGAAGGTGGGTGCTGGTGGCCAGTGAGATGGTCGAGTAGTAGTTGTATCATGTCTGCAATGGGGTGATTGAAGTAGCCCATTGCATGTAGTTTCTTTCACTGGCCCGCCATTGTTCTTGTTGTTGTCGGCTGTTGTTTTATTGTCGTTTGTCACAGGTCCGGTCTACATTTAACGACCCTGTCCTATTTTAGGTTCCAGTTATAAATATTGGTTTATTGAATAATCCCTAACAATAGCGACAGCCGGATGGCTTGACTTATCTTCCACGAAATGCCACAATATTTGGCCAATTATTCACGACACCTTGCCAGATAAATCAATTGACTTGGCCCAGTTGACAATGTTATCTCCCCTTTATTTATAAATTAAGATTTATAATTCTTTATCCCTTTATTACGGCTCGCCCCCAGTCAATTGGATCTCATGGTTGTGTTACAAACAATTATGTAACAACATGTAAGATAACAATAAATTTAATAACAATTAAAAGAAAAGAAAATGAACAATTACGATTCACAATTAACAATAGAGTACTATCGAGAGGCCCAGTTAATTAACTAACCACACAGTCTCTGAGTTTTGTCTTTGTTTGGACCATTGACTTAACTTATTCTTTATTTAGCAGTTGAACATGCTGCACGTTGTTGTTGATCATTCAATGCGGCATTGACGTCAGGTAACAAATCTTCCAGTGGCCTCTCGGGGTTCTTTACAACTGCAGATGGTGCTGCCAGTGTAGAAGATTACAGATCTCATCAGTCCACCTCTAGGCTCCTGTCTCCATGAGACTGATGATTTGTCAGGCTTGGATTCTGACTTTCAGTGGTGACTCAAAAATTGATACTTGAGACTCAAGACCGGCACTATGTGAAGTTATGTGCAGTCATAATAGGTGGACACAATTTTCCCTTTACCCCTGTACGATGGACACTCTTCGTCAATGTATGCGTGTCTAACAAAATCGATTCATTCAGGTGGTTATATGAATAAAGTGAGGTCGACTAGCGGCTTAGCACTACGTCACTAAGCGGAAAGCAAATAACCATATATGGGTGTTTAGCATCTGTTTCTCAACCTGTCCTTCACTTCTGGCTTGCTCTACACTTTCCTAACATGTAAACAACTTATTGCATCAGCCTAATCTTAATCGCTTAACAGAAGTCTACTCGATAATTATACAGACAGTAGAAACCGTTAATACAATGAATGATTAAAATTATGAAAATATGTATCAAATAAGCATAATTTGTTTAATATATTCTGACACCCCCCAAATCAGGCACACATTTCCATAATGAGTGCTCAACTACAAATTATGTGGGTATTGGTTATGGAAAATATTCTAACTCAATCATGAATGGTGGGTCTGACTACGACTCATGCAATCTGCCCCTACGTTAGTGCTTCCTTTGATGTACCGAATGTTCACATCGTACTGCATAAGTAATAGCGACCAGCGCATCAGTCTGTTGTTTGTGTATTTGGCTTGACCTAGGAATGCTAGTGGTTGATGATCACATTCTATCACAAAAGATTTCCCTTATAGGTAACTTTCGAATTTCTTTATCGCCCATACAATGGCGAGACATTCTTTCTCACTAGTAGAATATGCTCTTTCCGCTCTCAGAAGTTTACGGCTAGCATATGTGACTGGGTGTTTCACATCTCCGTGTTCTCAATAATACGGCTAGCATACGTGATTGCGTGTTTCACATCTCCGTGTTCTTACAATAATACGGCTAGCATACGTGACTGGGTGTTCCACATCTCTGTGTTCTTGCAATAATACGGCTAGCATACGTGACTGGGTGTTTCACATCTCCGTGTTCTCAATAATATGACCTCTAAACCTGTGTTGCTCACATCTCCGTGTTCTCAATAATACGACCTCTAAACCTGTGTCACTCACATCTCCGTGTTCTCAATAATACGACCTCTAAACCTGTGTCGCTCACGTCTCCATGTTCTTGCAATAATACGACCTCTAAACCTGTGTCGCTTACGTCTCCGTGTTCTCAATAATACGGCTAGCATACACGATTGGGTGTTTCACATCTCCGTGTTCTCAGTAATACGGCTAGCATACGTGACTGGGTGTTTCACATCTCCGTGTTCTCAATAATACGACCTCTAAACCTGTGTCGCTCACGTCTATTCGCAATAAAAAAGGTTTTGATAGGTCAGGCAGCTTGACAACAAGATTAGATGTCAACTGTGTCTTTAGTGTGTCAAAAGCTTTTTGACATGATTCGGTCCATATTACCTTGGTGGGCATGTTTTTTTGAGTGAGATCAGTTAACGCAGTGGTCCCCAACCCCCGGTCCGCGGACCGGTACCGGTCCGTGGACCATATGGTACCGGTCCGTGGACCAAATGGTACCGGGCCGCCTAATTTTATTTTTACTCTGGTGTATTTCTTTCGGGTTTGTGCGACTTTCCATGGACGAGATTGAGTCTGAGCATTCATTCTCCCAGTTGGTGCACGATCATCTGTCTTTGCTTTTAAAGAATTCGAGCTCTACTTCCCAACCACACCAACACACTTCGCTTCGGACTACCGACGAACGCACTCCATCCATTGGACCGCCGGGAGGAGAGTCATGTCAAAGCGCCACACCAGACAAACCAGCACTAAGACTCATCAGCCCTTTTCAGGGCTGGCAAAAATGTCACTACTGCCCACTCCACCAAGTGACATTTTACGCGATTCTGAGTCAGTCACAAAGATGCGGACGGCCCTTTCTGTTTCACAAACGAGCACATAGCCCAGCTGAGACAGATACGGCAAAAGAGGCTTGAAGAGGTGCAAACATTAAGAAGTACAAAGGAGAAGACTGGACAAAATACTGCTGTGAAATCAGCAAACCAACCGAAAATGGGGGCATACGAAAAGTTACCCCCTTCACCTTCACACTAGAAACTAAAAACGTTGAACTAAAAAATGCGTTCACTAATTTGCTGTTGACCCTCTTCCACACAAAAACAGAAGATGAACTTACACTAGACAACAAGCCATCTTAACCGCAATTGGTCTCCATAAGATTTTAAACAAGCACCTGACAAGACAACCCGAAAAAAAAAAACTACATCAACAGACTGTGAAACACAGATAGACATCTTCTGGAAAATAACGCCGACAACAAAAACACGCTCTTCACAAACGGAAAAGGAGGAAACAACGCGAAAACCCACACAGGAAGACGGCACAACTCAAACAGTCTTTGAAGGAAAAAGTCACGTTTCCACCCAAACTCTACAAGCTACTACAAGAGAAAGTGGAATAAACACCATCATTTGGAAAATTCCACCTACGGCCAAAATGAATTCAACTCAAACAGCAAAACAAGAAATCAGCCAGGCATTCTCGCAAACTCCAAAACCAACAACAGATAATAAGGAAACTCAGACTACAAGCTCTATCAGCAAAGAAAAAGAAATGAAAACAACTACCACCGAAAATAAGAAGAAACGCCAAAAAATCTCCAGCACACAAACGGTACATATCAAGACGCAAGAAAGAAAAATACAAACAGAAAAAGAAGTGAAGACAACTGACGCACAGACCGAAACAGAAGTCGACAACGCTCCAACTACACCACAAGAAACAACAACGACTAAACCAACTGCCCCCAATCCACAGCCAGAGTCACCACCAGGGACTGCAACAAAGACAACCACAACAGATACACGAGGAAACACTACAGAACGGAGCCCCAAATCAGAAGGCGCCCGCCACAACACATCAGATGACAACAACAGTATCATCTACTACAGCCACAACAACAGAATCCACAACAACAAAGGCAGCGCTGCGACAACAACCACCGCCGACAACAACAACAACGGTGGCAGCACAGGGAGCAACATCACATGCAGTGGGGATATTATAATCACCCCATTGCGGATCTAATTCAACTAATGCTTGCCGCCAACACCCACCTGCATACAGTCCAACGGATACCGGGGACATCAACAACAACACTGCCAACGACAACAACACCACTGTTGAACATTACAGGGTGGGGAGTGAACATCCTGGGCGCACATACACACTAAGTACAGACGATGTGGTATTATCCTGGGCTCTGTAACCACCCCCACCCCCCTATCTGCCAATACAACAACGGCCACCACAGCACTTAAATCCGTATTGCCATTTCCGAATCCTATTTGTGTGAAGCGGGGTTTTCTGCAGTGACAGCAACCAAAACAAAACAACGGATGGACATAAGCAACTCACTTCGGGTGTAATTGTCTCCTATTACCCCCAGATGGAACCGTCTCGTTACAAAGAAACAAGCTCAGGGTTCTCGCTGATTTAGCGTTATAGTGAGTTGAAATGTTAAATCACTTTATATTAATTTTTTGGTGTAACTGTATTTTAATTTGAAGGCACGTTTAAATACAATTAAATTAAAATTATTAAATCAAAACAATCTAAAATATAAACAATCAACGTCCCCCCACATCATCGGGCCGCGGTAAAATTATCAAGCGTTGACCGGTCCGCGGCGATGAAAAGGTTGGGGACCACTGAGTTAACGGACTAGAAATCGCACTAAAATTCAGTAAGAAATTGCGGTAATAGTTTGCAAGTCGTAGAAAACTTCGAACCCGTGTTTTCGTTTCAGGTTTTAACGTCTCTCTCAGTTGTTCAATCTTCGCCTCATTTGGCGACATAGATCCTTGACTGAGTTTATGTCCTAAGAATTCAAGTGAGAAATGTGCGATTTCACATTTAGTCGGATGGGCAGTAAGATTTGTATCTCAGTCTGAGTGTCAGTTGTTTTGACATCGTCGGCTTCTGTTTGTATTATTTTTTCTTTTGAATCTGTTGTGGTTGTTTGGGTGCTGGTGATTCTGTGGTTTTTCTTTTTGTCTTCTGTCTTTATTGAGATTGTTGCTTGTATTTTCTTTTCATTGGTTGAAATTACTGAAGTCTGTGTTTTTTCCTCTGTTGTAGTTGTAGAGGTCTGAGAATGTGCCAGTCTTTGTTCCTGTTTTGTCGTCTGTGTGGAGTTAGTTTTTGTAGTTGGTGGAATTTTCCATAGAATTAGTATATTTGTCTCCTTCTCGGCTGTCCTCAGACTGACTATTTGCATTTCGCTCGACTACAAAGTAGATTTGCACAATGAAGGGAGGTGAGTTTCTAGAACCTGGAATAGTGATAAAGAGCAAACATTAGCGTCCGTAATTTTCTCGTTATCTGAGTTAACCCCTTCTGAGTTCTTGTCAAAAAGGGCCCAGAGTAGGGCGTTGAAAGCATTGTTGATTGCTTGATGTTCTGTTCCAAGCTCAGTCGTATGGTGTTGTTGATTGCTTGATGTTCTGTTCCAAGCTCATAGTCATATGGTGTTGTTGAACACGTAGTGGTGGTCCCATTGTTGCTGGTTTCGACACCTTGAATTTCGGATTGCTGATCCTCTTGTCTCTTCTTAGCCCGTTCTTTCAGTTTTGTTATTATGTCACGGGTTAGAGTGAATCGTGACTGGTTATATCGTTTCTCCTGCCCTGGAAAAGGCCTTGGTGTAGGCAGTAGGGCAGTTGTCCCAGTATCGCTGGTCAATCTCTTGGTACGGGTGCTTCTTCTCTCCATCCTAAATTCGGTGAACTGATGAAAAAATGTGGAAGACATCACACGAGCTTCATGGAGATACATCGGAACAGCCAAACCCTACTTACTTCCCCTTATGTCTCTGTCTTAGCCCGCACTTGTGACACTCACCCAAACAGTCATTAATGCTCACCCAAACATCATTAGTGCTCACCCAAACAGTCATTAATGCTCACCCAAACTGTCATTAATTCTCACCCAAACATCATTAGTGCTCACCCAAACAGTCATTAATGCTCACCCAAACTGTCATTAATTCTCACCCAAACACCATTAGTGCTCACCCAAACAGTCATTAATGCTCACCCAGTCATTAATTCTCACCCAAACAGTCATTAATGCTCACCCAAACAGTCGTTTGCAAAGGGTAAAGAATAGAATTCCCATCCTGGTTTTCTTAGACATGAAGCCACGCCCATCTCTACTTAGACCCACACTTTTACTCAATCAATTTTAACAATCCATCCACCCAGAACTAATTAATATTTATGACTTTCTCACTTTTTACACACCCACATTCTACATTCTGCTAACGCACGTCATCTACTTAAAAACAACTTTAAAAATCCACCCACCCAGAGCTAATTAATATTTATGACTTTCATACATCTTCCACACCCACATTCTGCTAACGCACATCACCTATCCAACAAAAAACAAGTTCAAAATTCCATCAAGTTGCATAACACATAAACAGGTGAAAATCAAGACTAGAGAGTTAACGTTTAAGACGACCTTGCTACTGCCTAGATGCCAGAGAGCTAGCGTTCTTACAAACAATAACGATAATCCTGCCCCACTGTTACTACTCTATGCGAATCACCCACTCAAACAGCTTATCTCCCCTCAACCCCATTCCATCCATAAAAACCTGGACTTTCACTTCAGAAATAAACTTTATACATTTCCAAATCATACAAATTACAAATAACATCTCATAAAAAATTATAGATCAATGTTTATTACATATTTTTCTGTAAATCGAAATAAATCGGTAAATATTTCGTTGTATTTGTGTTTATTACTTATAAGTAATAAAGAATAATTTAAATTATTCTTCTACAAGTAGAAATAAATACGTAAACGTTTTATAGTATTTATGTTTATTACATATTATTCTATAAATAAATCTCTAATGTTTTGTAGTATTTATATTTATTACGCATTTTTCTGTAAGTCGAAATAAATCCGTAAACGTTTCGTTGTATTCATTATGTATTTTTCTATAAGTCGAAATAAATCTCTTAACGCTTAGTAGTGTTGTAGTGTTTACGTTTCTTACGTATTTTTCTATAATCTAAATAAATCTCAATTTTTATTTTTGTACAGCATTTATGTTTATTACACATTTTCTATTATCTAAATAAATTTACTCCACCACACATACACGTGATAGAATTACGAACACAGGGCGAATAAAATACATACCCGAGATATAATTTCTAAAACAGCGCAAAGATACACACACACACACACACACACACACACACACACACACACACACACACACACACACACACACACACACACACACACACACACACACACACACTCACAGGTTTACTAACACAGCGCACAGATACATAACATACATGCATACACACATATGGCTACTAACACGGTGCACAGATACACACATACACAACATTGGGTTACTGACACAAATCATAGATACATACGTACACAAAACAGGGTTACTGACACAAATCATAGATACATACGTACAAAAAACAGGGTTACTGACACAAATCATAGATACATACGTACGTAAAACAGGGTTACTGACACAAATCATAGATACATACATACACAAAACAGGGTTACTGACACAAATCATAGATACATACGTAAACAGAACAGGGTTACTGACACAAATCATAGATACATACGTACACAAAACAGGGTTACTGACACAAAAAATACATATGTACCGACAGAGTGCTCAGATACATACATGCACACATTGGTTACTAAGACCACACATAAATTGACAAAATAGGGAAACTAACACATCGTACAGATACATACATATACACATAAGCTACTAAGACCAGATACACATATACAAAATAAGGAAACTAACAGTGCACAAATACATAGCCTACTAAGACCAGGCATACATAGACAAAATAGGGAAACTAACATAGCTCACAGATACATACACAAAGATGTGACTACCATGACTATGAACGATATATATACATGTCAAAGTGGGACTACTATGAAGCGAACAGATATGTACACATCAAAGTGGGACTACTATGAAGCGAACAGATATGTACATATCAAAGTGGGATTACTATGAAGCGAACAGATATGTACATATCAAAGTGGGACTACTATGAAGCGAACAGATATGTACACGTCAAAGTGGTCCACTAACACAGCGAACACATTTGTACACGTCAAACTGGGACTACTATGAAGCGAACAGAAATGTACATGTCAAAGTGGACCACTAACACAGCCAACACATTTGCACACGTCAAAATGGACCACTAACACAGCACACATCTGACTCTTTGTGTCTGCATGTGTCTTTGTAGTTGAATCTCTCTCGCAGTTGTCTCCAACTGTTTGTGTGTCTGTATCTGTATCGCGTTTGTTTCTTTTTGTTTGACTGTCTCTATCTTTGTGTTTGCGTGTCTGTATTTGCGTTTGTTTCTTTTTGTTTGACTGTCTTTATCTTTGTGTTTGTGTGTCTGTATCTGCGTTAGATTCTTTTTGTTTGACTGTCTCTTTGTCTGTCTGTCTCCTGTCTTTGTCTGATTCTCTTTCTCTCTCTCCACACGTACACACACATAAATACACGTTTTCTCATATACACTCACACACATGTAAATGTCAAAGTGGTGCTACTAGAGTAGCACGCACCCCACCCCCATATATACACCGATAGATAAGGTGGAGTTTCTAAAACAGATGACAGATACACATGTTTCTAAAACAGATGACAGATAAGTAGGGGCTAGTAACACATCGCACAGATACATGCATACACAAGATAGAATTACTAACACAGCGCACAGATACATACATACACAAGATAGAATTACTACCACAGCGCACAGACACATATGTACGATAAGGGGGTAATATAAAGAAGACGAAGGGTTTCACAGTTTCTTTGTTGTCTCAGACTTGTTCTCTCTCAGGTAAAGACATTGAATTACGCTTTGTTCTTTGTTATCTCAGACTTGTACTCTCTCAGGTAAAGACATTGAATTACGCTTTGTTCTTTATTATCTCAGACTTGTTCTCTCTCAGGTAAAAACATTAAATTACGTTTTGCTCTTTGTTATTCATTTGATTGCCAACATTTACAAATTAAGGGTTATTTTCGAAGTCAGCTTCAAAATTATTTTTAATGATACGTACTCACAAATTTATACTTTGATGATTGTTTTGCATATATGATTTCAAGACGAAACTTGAAACCCATTCATACTTTAATGATTGTTTTGCATATATGATTTCAAGACGAAACTTAAAACCCATTCATACTTTGTTAAAACAATCTTCTCCACTTTAGGAAAGTTGTGATGTATGGATAAAATGGCACTTTCCATTGTAGAAATGTTGCGACGTAGGGTTAATCAATCGAGGAAAGTTATTTATGTATGGATTAAACACCCCAGGTACATTCTAAGAAAGTGTTTATGTATGGATTAAACACCCCAGTACATTCTAAGAAAGTGCTTATGTATGGATTAAACAGCCCACGTACACTCTAAGCTATGATGTATGGTTAGAACATGACTCTATTATTCAATGAAAGTTATGATGCATGGTTAAAACATGGCTCTGACATTCAATGAAAGTTATGATTCATGGTTAAAACATGGCTCTGACATTCAATCAAAGTTATGATTCATGGTTAAAACATGGCTCTGACATTCAATCAAAGTTATAATTCATGGTTAGAACATGACTCTACTATTCAATGACAGTTATGATGCATGGTTAAAACATGGCTCTGACATTCAATGAAACTATAATATATGGTTAATACATAACTCTGACATTCAATGAAAGCTATAATGTATGGTTAAAAATTGGCTTTGCATTCAATTAAATTATGTCATATGGTTAAACACGGCTCTGCATTCAATGAAAGTGATGCTGTAAGTATAAAACAGTTAAAAAAAACATATTCAGAAAACATGGTTGGTAAAGTGGAAAGTGTCTATAAAGGCCTCTTACAATATAATAAAATATCAATGTATGTCTACAAGGTCCTCTCTTAATACAATAAAGCATCGATGTATATCTAAACAACCTGTAAGTATAAGAAATATACACCACCCACCCCAATACACTAAAGTAAGAATATCGTGTCTAATCAGTCCTCTCCCAATGCAATAAAGTAAGAATATAGTGTCTAATCAGTCCTCTCCCAATGCAATAAAGTATCGACGTAAGTCAAAACAACCTCTTAGCACAATAAATATTGATGCATATCTTTGCAGCCACTCCGTCCCAATACACTAAAGCAAGATATCTGTCTAATCAGTTCTCTCCCAATATACTAAAGCAATATATCTGTCTAATCAGTTCTTTCCCAATACACTAAAGTAAGATATGTGTCTAATCAGTTCTCTCCCAATACACTAAAGTAAGATATGTGTCTAATCAGTTCTCTCCCAATACACTAAAGTAAGATATTTGTCAAATCAGTTCTTTCCCAATACACTAAAGTAAGATATCTATCTAATCAGTTCTCTCCCAATACACTAAAGTAAGATATCTGTCTAATCAGGTCTCTCCCAGTACACTAAAGATATCTGTCTAATCAATTATCTCTCAATACACTAAAGCAAGATATCTGTCAAATCAGTTCTCTCCCAGTACACAAAAGTAAAATATCTGTCTAATTGTCTCTCCCAATACACTAAAGTAAGATATCTGTCTAATCACTTCTTTCCCAATACACTAATGTAAGATATCTATCTAATTAGTTCTCTCCCAATACACTAAAGATATCTGTCTAATCAGGTCTCTCCCAGTACACTAAAGCAAGATATCTGTCTAATCAGTTCTCTGCCAATACACTAAAGCAGGATATATGCTTAATCAATTCTCTCCCAATACACTAAAGCAAGATATCTGTCTATCAGTTCTCTCTCTATACAATAAAGTAAGATATTTGTCTAATCAGTTCTCTCTCTATACAATAAAGTAAGATATTTGTCTAATCAGTTCTTTCTTTATACAATAAAGTAAAATATGTGTCTAATCAGTTCTCTCTCTATACAATAAAGTAAGATATTTGTCTAATCAGTTCTCTCTCTATACAATAAAGTAAGATATCTGTCTAATCAGTTCTCTCTCTATACAATAAAGTAAGATATCTGTCTAATCAGTTCTCTCTCTATACAATAAAGTACTAGTGCATGTCTATATCTCTTCCACCATTGCGACAACGCAGTCCCCTCCTTATATCATAAAGTAAGAATATATGTTTAACCAGCCATTCACATAAAAAAAAAAGTAAGAATATATGTTTAACCAGCCATTCACATAAAAAAGTAAGAATATATGTTTAACCATCCATTCACATAAAATAAAAGTAAGAATATATGTTTAACCATCCATTCACATAAAAAAGTAAGAATATATGTTTAACCAGCCATTCACATAAAAAAACGTAAGAATGTATGTCTAACCAATTCCCTCCAAACATCATAAAGTAAGAATGTATGTCAAAACAGGCCTCTTTCAAAACAAGACATTAACATTATTTTTGCGTACAGTCTTCTCTCAATACAATAAAGCAACGACATCATAATTTTATTGTCATCCAATAAAAGACAATACTAATATATGTCTAAAATGTCCTCTCCAATAAAATATAATAATGTAGCCTTAGATTTATCTTCTCCCATACAAGATTTTAAAAGTGAACGTCAAAAAGATACTCTGACTGGACAGAAAGTGACGTTTCAGTTCTCCCCCAACAAGAAAATACTGATGAATGTCATTGCATCATCTCCCCTGCAAGGCATATAATAAACAGAATGTCATCGGTAATTGTGTCTTCAAGTGGAAAACGCTGTGAGCAAAAGCACACTACACGTTTTTGTTTCTCTTTAAAACTGCAGGCACGCCAGAAGATCCCAACATGAGAGTCGCCATCTTGTTGCTGGTCACGGTTGTTACCGCATCCGCCCATCCATTTCCTGAAAAACGTCTTCTCCTTGACACGGTTGTCAATGTATTCAATTGTGCATCAGATGCCTTGCAAGCCGTCTTAAACACAGCCGAAAACGCTTTCAACGTTCTCATTAGTCCTTTAGGGGGTAAACGTTTTCATTAGTCCTTTAGGGGGTAAATGTTTTCATTAGTCCTTTAGGGGGTAAACGTTTTCATTAGTCCTTTAGGGGGTAAACGTTTTCATTAGTCCTTTAGGGGGTAAACGTTTTCATTAGTCCTTTAGGGGGTAAACGTTTTCATTAGTCCTTTAGGGGGTAAACGTTTTCATTAGTCCTTTAGGGGGTAAATGTTTTCATTAGTCCTTTAGTGGGTAAACGTTTTCATTAGTTCTTTAGGGGGTAAATGTTTTCATTAGTCCTTTAGGGGGTAAACGTTTTCATTAGTCCTTTAGGGGGTAAACGTTTTCATTAGTCCTTTAGGGGGTAAACGTTTTCATTAGTCCTTTAGGGGGTAAACGTTTACAGTCACACTTGGGTGGATGGGTGTGCACTCAGTTTTCTCTTTCATTCTCAGGAATGCAAGCACGTTCATGGTTTGATTCAGCTTCTGAGGATAAATATTTAATGATTTGATTCAACTTCTGGGTACAAACATTTAATAATGATTCTGGGTATACATATTTATTGATTGATTGATTCATCTTCTTGGGTACAGGCTTTTAATGGTATGATTCACTCTGGTGGTGGTTGTGGGAGGACAAACATTTTACAGTTTGATTCAACCTTTGAGGACAAACATTTAGTGATTTGATTAGACCTCTAAGTATGCAAGCATAATGGTTTGATTCAGTCATGGGAACAGGTATGTAATAGTCTGTTTCAGTCCTGGGGACCAGTATTTAATGGTTTCATTCTCTCTGGGGGACACATTTAATTGTCTGACTCAATCCTGTTGACAAGTATTTAATGATCGGATTCACTGGGGACGAACATTTAATGGTTTGATTCAGTCCTGGTGTGAGGATTCACCTATTTTATAAGGCAAATTACTGCTTAAACTCTGAAAATATATCTTATTTATCCTTTGACATATATCACTGTCATTGTAGTGAGTGTACTTATTCATTCTCTAGAGTAACTCTGCAACAGCAATATAAATACGAAATTAGAAGCAAGAAGAGTAACTTGCAACAGCATTCAACAAAAGATTAAAAGCAAGCAGACAATATTTCAACTGTCTGCTATAATTTTTGGTTATTTCGTCAATATTTTATTGAATGACGTCAACATTCCTGAGTTTGTACTACTTACGCACTATTTGAATCAAAACGTTGAATGATTCTGAATATTTCTGAGTACTTCCTAACATCCTGTCTGAGTTAGATCATGCTTGTTCCCAGTGTTGAATCAACCATTAAATTTTTGTCTAAGTTAGATAATCAAATACTTGTTGCCAGGGCTGAATCAAACCATTAAATTTTGTTCCCAGGGCTGAATCAAACCATTAAATTTTGTTCCCAGGGCTGAATCAAACCATTAAATTTTGTTCCCAGGGCTGAATCAAACCATTAAATTTTGTTCCCAGTGCTGAATCAAACCATTAAATGTTTGTTCCCAGGGCTGAATCAAACCATTAAATGTTTGTCTGAGGTAGACCATTAAATGTTTGTTCCCAGGGCTGAATCAAACCGTTAAATGTTTGTCTGAGGTAGATCATTAAATGTTTGTTCCCAGGGCTAAATCAAACCATTAAATGTTTGTCTGAGGTAGACCATTAAATGTTTGTTCCCAGGGCTGAATCAAACCATTATATGTTTGTCTGAGGTAGATCATTAAATGTTTGTTCCCAGGGCTGAATCAAAACATTAAATGTTTGTTCCCAGTACTGAATGGTATTGCTTCTGTATAGTAGCTCAACTTTTACAAATTTCTCTTGTTGCTTTTGCAGTTTCCGTTAACTTCCATGAGGCGATTGACTTCTTGACGCCACATCTGACGAGAACATCTACGCAGGAAGAATGTCTGGCCATGTGCTACACAAGTTTGGACATTGGGGAAGCTTGTGCCCCGGCTTGCGAAGGGTAGGGTTATGTTGTCCCTCTCAGCACTACAACTTTCCCAGCTTACAACTACAACTTTCCCAGCTTACAACTACAACTTTCCCAGTTTACAACTACAACTTTCCCAGCTTACAACTACAACTTTCCCAGCTTACAACTACAACTTTCCCAGCTTAAAACTACAACTACAGCTTTCCCAGCTTACAACTACAACTTTCCCAGCTTACAACTACAACATTCCCAGCTTAAAACTACAACTACAACTTTCCCAGCTTACAACTACAACTACAACTTTCCCAGCTTACAACTACAACTTTCCCAGCTTACAACTACAACTACAACTTTCCCAGCTTACAACTACAACTTTCCCAGATTAGAACTACGACTTTCTTCATTACAACTTTATTATCTTACAAGTTACAAAACAACATTTTTACTTACATCAAAAATTGTCTTACAACTACAATTATGTTTATTTGAAACTTCAGCCTTACTACTTACAGACTACAATTGGCATGTCTTACAACTACAATTATTTTTATTTGAAACTTCAGCCTTACTACTTACAGACTACAATTGGTTGGCATGTCTCACAACTACAATTATTTTTATTTGAAACTTCAGCCTTACTACTTACAGACTACAATTGGTTGGCATGTCTCACAACTACAATTATTTTTATTTGAAACTTCAGCCTTACTACTTACAGACTACAATTGGCATGTCTTACAACTACAATCCTCCGACTTAAAGTTCCATTGCTTACAATTCCTATCTGTATGCTCACAAATGCAACTTTTTTGCGTACAACTATAGTTTTTCAAGCATGCAACAACTTTTCTTTTTACAACTTACTATAAGTTTCATATTTCACAGCTACAACTCACAGCTACAATTTCTCAGCAGACAATCTTTATAGCCTGATACAACTTTCCTACTTACGACACTCACCTTTTCAGCTTACAACATACTATTTTCTTGCATACAACATACAAATTAAGAATCATGAACGTAAAATATAGATTAGAATCCTGAATATAAAGTATAGATTAGAATGATGAAATTAAAGTATAGACTAGAATCCTGAATATAAAGTATAGATTAGAATAATGAAATTAAAGTAGAGATTAGAATGATGAAAGTGATTTAGAAATTAGAATCACGAAAATAAGGTAGAGATTAGAATGATGAGAGTGAGAAAGTGAGGTAGGGATTAGAATGATGAAAGTGAGATAGAAATTATAATGATGAAAATAATGTAGAGATTAGAATGATGAAAGTGAGGTAGAAATTAGAATGATGAAAGTGAGGTAGGGATTAGAGTGATGAAAGTAATTAGAGATTAGAATGATGAAAATAGAGATCATAATGATGAAAGTATTGTAGAGATTAGAATGATGAAAGTAAAGAAGATATTAGAATGGTGAAAGTAAGATAGAGATTATAAGATGAAAGTAAGTTGGAGATTAGATTGATGAAAGTAAAGTAGAGATTAGAATGATGAAATTAAGGTAGATATTTGGATGACGGAAGTAATGTAGAGATTGAAATGGTGAAAGGTAGAGATCAGAATGATGAAAGTAAGATATAAGTTAGAAGCATGAAAATAAAGTAAATTTTTCTGTGTTTCAGAGCTCTTGCGAGTTTCTGTCATATATTATAGACAACGAAGGAATGGAACGTTTGAGGACCACACAGCCACAACAATTGAGACTGAAATTTAAGAATCGAAATTGAAATGTAATAACCAAAATGAGATTCAATAATTGAGACTGAAATTTAAGAATCGAAATTGAAACGTAATAACCAAAATGAGATTCACTAATTGAGACTGAAACTTAAGAATCGAAACTGAAACGTAATAACCAAAATGAGATGCAACAACCCAGACTCTCATGTAATAACATAAACTCAAATGTACTAACCTAACTCCAATGCAATAACCCACTTGAAAAGTAACAACCCAAACTCAAACGTAACAATCAACAGATATATATCACAACAAAATTTCTTTTGCATATAATTAAAACGGTCTATGTATAGAAAAGGATATTAGATTGTTTGTTTGTGTGCTAAGAATCAGTAATCGCTCCTATTAAAACGATTTGACATTTTGGAACTTCGTTTACTTCTCCTTTCTTTCCAAATAAATACATATACTCAGATAAAGCTCAGCTTATGTAGATCAAATGTAGTTTTCAAAGATTAACCCCTAAACTATTTCATCATCATCATCATCATCATCACAACCAACCAACCAACCAACCAACCAACCAACCAACCAACCAACCAACCAACCAACCAACCAACCAACCAACCAACCAACCAACCAACCAACCAACCAACCAACCAACCAACCAACCAACCAACCAACCATCAATCAATCAATCAATCAATCAATCAATCATAGTATTTACTAGTCAAGTCACCACAATCTGATATGGAGTAGACACGTCACCACAATGTGACATGGGGTAGTCAAGTCACCACAATCTGATATGGAGTAGACACGTCACCACAATGTGACATGGGGTAGTCAAGTCACCACAATCTGATATGGAGTAGACACGTCACCACATAGAATTAACAAGCACCCACAGTCCCACCGGGACTGACTCAAAGGGAACTGACAAGTAATTACAGCCTGACAAGTAACAATCAATAACCATAGCTTGGTACGGAACTGGCAAATAACCACTGTCTCAAAGGGAACTGAGAAGTAATTACAGCCCGACATGGAACAACCAATAACCATAGCTTGGTACGGAACTGGCAAATAACCACTGCCTCAAAGGGAACTGAGAAGTAATTACAGCCCGACATGGAACAACCAATAACCATAGCTTGGTACGGAACTGGCAAATAACCACTGTCTCAAAGGGAACTGAGAAGTAATTACAGCCCGACATGGAACAACCAATAACCATAGCTTGGTACGGAACTGGCAAATAACCACAGTCTCAAAGGGAAATGAGAAGTAACCACAGCCTGATACGAAAAAACAAGTAACCACAGCCTGTCAAATAAACACAGCCTCTGGGAACTAATCAATAGCCACAACCTGAGAGAGAACTGATTAGTAACCGCAGCCTGAGAGAGAACTGATTAGTAATCACAACCTGAGAGAGAATTGATTAGTAACCGCAGCCTGAGAGAGAACTGATTAGTAATCACAACCTGAGAGAGAACTGATAAGTAACCACAGCCTGAGAGAGAACTGATAAGTAACCACAGCCTGAGAGAGAACTGATTAGTAACCGCAACCTGAGAGAGAACTGATTAGTAACCACAGCCTGAGAGAGAACTGATTAGTAACCGCAGCCTGAGAGAGAACTGATTAGTAACCACAGCCTGAGAGAGAACTGATTAGTAACCGCAGCCTGATACGGAATACACAAACAACATTAAACACACGTATGGAACACACAAGTAAACTTCATCAGACAGACTTAAAATCTTAAAGTAGCTCAAGCTGGCATATAATGTACAAGTAACATCAAACAGACATGGAATACAAACATGAAAATAAATGAACTATTAATGAGCCTTGAATAGAAAACAGATTGGATAGAAAGAGACTGTACCATTAGCATTTGAATGTATGACAGAATGGATAGAAAGAGACTGTACCATTAGCATTTGAATGTATGACAGAATGGATAGAAAGAGATTGTACCATTTACACTGAATGTACAACAGACACACTCCCTCATAAAAAAACAAACATAAAAATCTGTACTACACCCTTTGAATTTAAAGAACAAGTCTAAGATTTTAAAAAGTCACCAAGTTCAGGTTAAAGTGGACAAATCCTTCATACTTAATTTATAGAGAGCGCTTCCAGCCTAGGGGACTGGGGGTGGGGACGAGATGGACAAATCCAATGAATGGGCTTGGCAGCTCATCCCACCTGTGCTCTCATAGAAACTAAATTTGGTCAGGCTAAGATTCCATTGTGTGAAAAGTCTTGGGACAATTGTTAACCGCTAAGGCCCTCTGTCAGGATAATTGCCTTAGTCCCTGGAGAAGACAATCAATCAGGTCACGTGTGCAGTGAGTCGCGAGCAGTAATAAACTTTGAGCACTTTAAAATAGAAAAGGTGGTACCCTCTGGTGCTATATTCTTGTGCTGAGTTGAGAATATGTTAGAATGCTAGAAATTGCTGATGCAATCCAAACCAATTCCAACTGGATGAGTAATTTTTCTGACTAATAGACTCACACTTGTTCATAATAAACTCTTCCAATGGGGATGGACTGAAATTTTGTTTGTTGAAGAAATACTCCATTCTAAACACTTTGAAGTTGAACATAACTCCAGTCCGATCATAAAGGCGATCGTTAGCTTGTGGTAAGTTAACTGACTGATAAAGAAAGAATGGACTTAAGAATATTTCTTATTTGTTTGCTATTGATCTATGATTTGAATTAGAGAATGCTTATGTAATTGAACCATTATTTCTATGTTCATTAATTTGGCTGTGTTGTACATTATAGTGTGAATTTTGATTGATGCTATATTCCTTATGTTTTGTGTGTTTGTACATTATAGTGAGAATTTTGATTGATGCTATATTCCTTATGTTTTGTGTGGGTATCAAGCTAACGAAATTGTTGCAAGATTTTGTCAGTTGAGATTGTTTGTAAAAGAGAAAGGAGTTTAGAGAAGAAATATGCCTGAAATTTAGTGCTGTATTAATTTGACTTTTGCACAGAAAGTATGCCTTTTTCCCCTTTCTTGTCCAGCAGCGCTGACTACTTGCTTGGTTGTCTTCAACTTATCCGTAAAATACGCTGTAAATTGATTCCTGTGAATTCTATTCGAGAGCCCATGCAGCAGAAATAGTGGCATGAGTTTGGTCTTGAGAATTCACAAAGATTATTTTGAATGTTCCTTGTGGTATGGAAATTTGGGAAAATTTCCTCATGATATGTTGATAGCGCATGTGAAATTCAGGATGATTCTCTATTGTGTTCTTTGTGAGCACCTCGAAGAATGTGGAACAGTTGTGTTACTTGCCTCACGTGTGACGTCATATGGATAAGAAAGACGTTGACTTGTTGCAAACCGCATGATTGTGAACAACAGCCGCCATCTTTGAAAAGGTTATGTGTATTGACCCTCATTTATTATCTGAAACTCTTCTCTCATTTCCATGATGATATCCATGAACTTTATTATATATTTATGTTAAATGACTGCTAATGACTATGCCAGGATAAACTGAATGCTTGTCCAGTGTTAATCGAACATTGTTGTGAAGGGATGTAAATGTCAATGCTCTATTCATAAGTTGTATATTTGATTGTGGATTTAATAGATTTATTGACGTTCTTAAATATTGATAACCTTATGTTGGAGAAGAAAGTCGATGGAAATAGGCTCGCTAAATATAGATTAAAAGATAGATTTATCTTCTTCTTAAGTAAGAAGTTTTCCACCTTCGGATATATTGTGTGACAGTAAATGTTTGTCTTTAATGTTGTGGAGGAGGGAAAACGTTTACAGCGCCCTTGTATCAGCAATGAGAGGGACGAGTGGTGTCTTTTAATTACAAGTGAAGATTCTCTTCACTTGTAATTAGTTATGGATGATTAAATAATAATAATAGTAATAATAATAATAATCAATAACTATTGGTGTCATTTGTGTCACAGGAATAATAATAATAAATATAGTCTTGATTAAATTACTTCAATTTTCTCTGTAATGGATTAGCACTTACGAGAGTCAATAGGGGAGTTGACAAATAAAGGGAGACCATATCGCAATTTAGTTTCGAAGAGTTACATAAAGGAGTGTTTCCCCCTTTTCCAGCAGAAAACTGTTTCGTGACCGCCGATGAGATAAAATATTTTCACTTTAATTATTGAGTCTAAGATTGAATTGAAAAGTAAGTATGTATTGCACTGAATTTCGTTTCTTTTCATTGTGAATGGACCGAGTGTTACATCGCTATTGATTTAGTACTAGCGAGTGTTACAATAAAATTTGATTAGTAAAAGGATTGAGTGGTACGTCGATATTGATTTAGTACTAGCGAGTGTTACAATGAAATTTGATTAGTAAAAGGATTGAGTGGTACTTCGTTGTGTGATTTGAAAGTTATAGAATGGTACTTCGTTGTGTGATTTGTAAGACAGAATGGTACTTCGTTGTGTGATTTGTATGATAGAATGGTACTTCGTTGTGTGATTTGTAAGACAGAATGGTAAAAGCATATTTGATTAGGATTACCAAATTGCAAATCTCTAATTAGCAATATAGAATAATAAATTGTTATTTCATTAGTACGACTTAATGGCAATGGCTTTTGATTAGATGACGTGTCAAATAGCTGTCTGATTAGATGAAATGGCAAATAACTATCTGATTAGTTAGATGAAGTGGCAATGGCTGTTTGATTAGATGACGTGTCAAATAGCTGTCTGACTAGATGACGTGTCAAGTAGGTGTCTGATTAGATGACGTGTCAAATAGCTGTCTGATTAGTTAGATGAAGTGTCAAATAGCTGTCTGATTAGTTAGATGAAGTGGCAAATGCTGTCTGATTAGTAAGATAGAAAGGCAAATCACTGAGAATGGCAAATTGATGATTTACTAGTAAGCTAGAATCTCAAATGACTGTTTGATTAGTAAGAGAATTTCAAATGGCTGTTTAATTAGTAAACTAAATGGCAAATGGCTGTTTGATTATTATAAGAGAATAGCTGATGGCTGTTTGATTAGAGTGACACCAACGCCACTTAGTTAATGGATATTACTACAATTAATTTATGATCCAAAACCAACTACAAGTGATGAGAATCTTAATTTATTTTATTAATGATCCTCCAACAGACACCACTCTTCTCTTACTTGGCGGATATGCGGGCGCTGTAAACGTTTTCTCTCTTCCGCAATTTTAAAGACAAACGTTCACGGTCACATAATCCCTCTGTAGGTGGAAATCTTCTTACTAAAGAAGAAGACAAATCCATCTTTAATCTATATTTAGGGAGTCCCCATCCACCCACTTTCTTCTCCAACATAAGATTCATACTTCACGCGTTTCTACAACTAATAACAAAGCAAACAATCAGTTAATCTAGCTCTACATGCTCTTTCTAGCAATCAGTTAATCTAGCTCTACATGCTCTTTCTAGCAAACAGTTAATCTAGATCTACATGCCCTTTCTTACAAACAGTTAACCTAGATCTACATGCGTTCATGTAAACAGCTAATCCAGATCTATATGCTCTTCCTAGTAAAAAAGTTAATCTAGCTCTATACGTTCTTTCTAGTATTAAATAGTTTAATCTAGCTCTACATACTCTTTTTACTAAACAGTTAATCTAGATCTGCATTCTCTTTCAAGTGAACAGTTAATCTCTTTCCAGTAAATAGTTAATCTAGATCCATATGCTCTTTCTAGTAAATACTAATCTAGGTCTATATGCTCTTTCTAGTAAACAGTTAATCTAGATCTACATTCTCTTTCTAGTAAACAGTTAATCTAGATTTACATTCTTTCTAGTAAACAGTTAATCCAGATCTGCATTCTCTTTCTAGTAAACAGTTAATCCAGATCTGCATTCTCTTTCTAGTAAACAGTTAATCTAGATCTGCATTCTCTTTCTAGTAAACAATTAATCCAGATCTCCATGCTCTTTCTAGTAAACATTTTAATCTAGATGTATATGTTCTTTCTTTAATTGTACCACTTTTTCATATGATACTTTGAATTAATCCAGAGTGCTCACGTTTTTGTTACAGCACAATAAAAGTGGCCACAGAAAATGGGATTGCTTTTCTTTCTCGGTTTTGTAAACCAGTACTGTTATGTGGACTATAAATCTGTGTGCTTAGCTCGAGTGTGACAGATGTATGTATATGCGAGTATGTTTATGTGTGTGTGCGTGTATGCCTGTATGCGTGTGTGTGTGTGTGTGTGTGTGTGTGTGTGTGTGTGAGAGAGAGAGAGAGAGAGAGAGAGAGAGAGAGAGAGAGAGAGAGAGAGAGAGAGAGAGAGAGAATTTGTGCCAAGACCGGGCAGTTGATTGTATAACACATCCACTGATAAAGCTGTTAAAATTTATCTCGTAAACGAACTAAATTCTTTCTTATCTCTCCAAGCACTAAATGCTTCTAGACGTTTGATCTTGAACTCTGCTTATAATGCAACATTCACTGAGACTGCTCTCTGACGTCAAATTGAAGCAACTCTTGAACTCTGCTTATAATGCAACATTCAATGAGACTGCTCTCTGACGTCATATTGAAGCAAATCTTGAACTCTGCTTATAATGCAACATTCACTGAGACTGCTCTCTGACGTCAAATTGAAGCAAATCTTGAAAATGTGATTATTGATGACGGTTAAATATGATCACTTATCTGTGAAACCATAACAGACATTATAAATGGTTAATGCAAGCTGGCACAAATATTTAAAACGTTTCTTAAACAGAAAAAATCTAGCTGTCATCATATTCATCATCATCATCTTCATCACTGGGAGCTCTGTGGCTGTGAGGTCAAAGGGCAAGAAGCATGAGGTCACGAGTTTGAGATGTTGGGATTTGTCGATTGATTTTTACGCGCTTCTAGATCATGTGTGGAGCTCAGTGTGCTCTTGACCGTGGAGCTTAGAGTGCTCTTGACTGTGGAGCTTAGCGCTCATGACTGTGGAGCTTAGAGTGCTCTTGACTGGAGCTTAGCCCTCATGACTGTGGAGCTTAGAATGCTCTTGACTGTGGAGCTTAGCGCTCTTGACTGTGGAGCTTAGAGTGCTCTTGACTGTGGAGCTTAGCCCTCATGACTGTGGAGCTTAGCGCTCTTGACTGTAGAGCTTAGAGTGCTCTTGACTGTGGAGCTTAGCGCTCATGACTGTGGAGCTTAGAGTGCTCTTGACTGGAGCTTAGCCCTCATGACTGTGGAGCTTAGAATGCTCTTGACTGTGGAGCTTAGCGCTCTTGACTGTGGAGCTTAGAGTGCTCTTGACTGTGGAGCTTAGAGCGCTCTTGACTGTGGAGCTCAGAGCGCTCTTGAATGTGGAGCTCAGCGCTCTTGACTGTGAAGCTTAGCGCTCATGACTGTTAGAGCTTACAATTCTTCGGAGAATTAGTGCAAATAAATATTCTTTACCCTTCTCAACATCAACATTATGATCATGGTGGCCGTGTATACTTACTCTACAGTGGAATTTCCCCTATCAATAACAATGATGATAAATGATTAACAACTCGGAAGTTTCATTAATAAACAAAAAATGCATTAGTGAAGGATTAAACAAACACTTCAGAGTCTATTTTGTTTTGAAACTACAAAATAAATGAACGGTTTTGAAAATATCTTTTTTCAGATTCCAACTCTCTTAGCTTGGTACAACATTTAGGTACAACAATTCTTTTTAGTACACCAGAGTCCAACTCTCTTAGTTTGGTACTTTAGGTACAACAATTCTTATTAGTACACCAGAGTCCAACTCTCTTAGCTTGGTACAACATTTAGGTACAACAATTGTTATTAGTACTCCAGAGTCCAACTCTCTTAGTTTGGTACAACATTTAGGTACAACAATTCTTATTAGTACACCAGAGTCCAACTCTCTTAACTTGGTACAACATTTAGGTACAACAATTCTTATTAGTACACCAGAGTCCAACTCTCTTAGCTTGGTACAACATTTAGGTACAACAATTCTTATTAGTACACCAGAGTCCAACTCTCTTAGCTTGGCACAACATTTAGGTACAACAATTCTTATTAGTACACCAGAGTCCAACTCTCTTAGCTTGGCACAACATTTAGGTACAACAATTCTTATTAGTACACCAGAGTCCAACTCTCTTAGCTTGGTACAACATTTAGGTACAACAATTCTTATTAGTACTCCAGAGTCCAACTCTCTTAGCTTGGTACAACATTTAGGTACAACAATTGTTATTAGTACTCCAGAGTCCAACTCTCTTAGTTTGGTACTTTAGATACAACACTTCTTATTAGTACACCGGAGTCCAACTCCCTTAGCTTGGTACAACATTTAAGTACACCAATTCTTATTAGTACACCAGAGTCCAACTCTCTTAGCTTGGTACAACATTTAGGTACAACAATTGTTATTAGTACTTCAGAGTCCAACTCTCTTAGTTTGGTACAACATTTAGGTACAACAATTCTTATTAGTACACCAGAGTCCAACTCTCTTAGCTTGGTACAACATTTAGGTACAACAATTCTTATTAGTACTCCAGAGTCCAACTCTCTTAGTTTGGTACTTTAGATACAACACTTCTTATTAGTACACCGGAGTCCAACTCTCTTAGCTTGGTACAACATTTAAGTACAACAATTCTTATTAGTACACCAGAGTCCAAC
The DNA here is from genome assembly GCA_028829895.1 of Sinotaia quadrata. Taxonomy (NCBI): domain Eukaryota; kingdom Metazoa; phylum Mollusca; class Gastropoda; order Architaenioglossa; family Viviparidae; genus Sinotaia; species Sinotaia quadrata. Next base: position 77,377,995 of record CM054182.1, read on the forward strand.
TCTCTTAGTTTGGTACAACATTTAGGTACAACAATTCTTATTAGTACACCAGAGTCCAACTCTCTTAGCCTGGTACAACATTTAGGTACAACAATTCTTATTAGTACTCCAGAGTCCAACTCTCTTAGTTTGGTACTTTAGATACAACACTTCTTATTAGTACACCGGAGTCCAACTCTCTTAACTTGGTACAACATTTAAGTACAACAATTCTTATTAGTACACCAGAATCCAACTCTCTTTGCTTGGTACAACATTTAGGTACAACAATTCTTATTAGTACCCCAGAGTCCAATTCTCTTAGCTTGGTACAACATTTAGGTACAACAATTCTTATTAGTACTCCAGAGTCCAACTCTCTTAGCTTGTGTAAAATGTGTGTGTACGTCTTTTTGTTTTGTTTCATTGTAAAATGTGTGTGTACGTCTTTTTGTTTTGTTTCATTGTAAAATGTGTGTGTACGTCTTTTTGTTTTGTTTCATTGTAAAATGTGTGTGTAAACATAACTGGCTGTGCAATTTAAGACAAAGCGGGCGTTGACATAAATTTGTCGCTACAATGAAACAAAACAAAAAGACGTACACACACATTTTACAATGAAACAAAACAAAAGATTAATTTGATATGCTGTGTTAGAGTACATGCATTAATTGTTGTACAATGTTTTAGCGATTTATTAACTAAAGTTGACATTTACATATTTAGACAGGAAATAGTTTATAGGTTGTATTGATATATTTTTGTATGCTTGTTTATATAATTTATTTTATGATTTATGTGCGTAAGCACGGTTCCCCCTATCACAGGAATACATATATTTATTTTATTTTGTACTTTATGTTGTAATTTATATGTTAAGAAAGAGTTGTATTTAAAGAGTAGTTCTTTAGATAGTATAAACATTATATAACTCTAAGCAGTTTATGAGTAAGTTATATAGTAAAAAATAGTTGTATTTAAAGAGTAGTTCATTAGATAGTATAAACATTATATAACTCTAAGCAGTTTAAGAGTAAATTATATATAAACGAAAGTAGGAAAACACAATTCAGGTCATTAGAACACGTTTTATCATGTAACCCATGTGGCCGGAAAATGGGTTACTTGACGGCCAGCGCTTTCAGGTTATAACACGAGTGTGTGAGAGGAATTGGATGTGTACAGAAGAGAGAGAGAGAGAGAGAGAGAGAGAGAGAGAGAGAGAGAGAGAGAGAGAGAGAGAGAGAGAGAGAGAGAGAGAGAGGAGAGAGAGAGGGGGAGAGATTTAGTATATGTGTGTGAGAGGAATTGGTCGTGTACAGAAGAGAGAGAAACTTGTAGTGAAGAGAAGATGGAGTTTGGCGGTTGTGTCTGTTGTCATCTCTTGCTGTGGCTGTTATCAAGCGCGTGGCTCCTTGTCATCTCCATCATCATCGTTTTCATCTCTCATCCTGTGATGACTCATAACACTACACCCGACACCCCATCACACTTGGTACTTTAGGGACAACAATTCTTATTAGTACACCAGAGTCCAACTCTCTTAGCTTGGTACTTTAGGTACAACAATTCTTATTAGGTCTGGTAATTCCATTCGCTTTTTGCGCTAGCCCAAAACCTTATACTGCTTGCTTGGACTAAATATAACTGTTATAACTTTTGGTAAACCCATCACTCTCTGTGCTAGCCTAAAACCTTATACTGCTTCCTTGAACCTAAATATAACTGTTATAACTTCTGGTAAACTCTTCATTTGTGTACCATCTTAACAGGGTATACAGTTTGGACTTAACAAGAAAGAAAAATTCATTCATATTCTGCACAAGTTTGGACATAAATAGAACCGTTATAAAGTAAAAATCCATTCATGTTGTGCACAAGTTTGGACTTAAATAGAACCGTTATAAAGTAAAAATCCATTCATGTTGTGCACAAGTTTGGACTTAAATAGAACCGTTATAAAGTAAAAATCCATTCATGTTGTGCACAAGTTTGGACTTAATAGAACCGTTATAAAGTAAAAATCAATTCATGTTGTGCACAAGTTTGGACTTAAATTGAACCGTTATAAAGTAAAAATCCATTCATGTTGTGCACAAGTTTGGACTTAAATAGAACCGTTATAAAGTAAAAATCCATTCATGTTGTGCACAAGTTTGGACATAAATAGAATCGTTATAAAGTAAAAATCCATTCATGTTGTGCACAAGTTTGGACATAAATAGAACCGTTATAAAGTATGGTACGCATATTCATATCGTGCGTCGGTTATACAGCATATAACTGTTATATAACAGTTTATACATATTGTTAACTTGGACCCAAAGAGACCGCTCTAGCTCTAGTAAACGCATTCAACCCGGGTTTGAAACTTACAGTTAAAAGGTATTAGTCAGTGTGCTAAGGGTACATACTGACATCTTTAATAAGTATGTATATTTAGCTATGTTTAGGCGTTTGACTGCATCCTATACACGTGTAGAGTTTAGAGGCTTTAACTGGATCGATACATCACATTCTTGAAGGAAATAAGCGATTCTAAGGATTTCACTGGCTTTAGTAAACGTATAGCATACAGTGGTCGAGGTGATGAGCTATTCTAAAGATTTCACTGGCTTTAGTAAATGTATGCAAATTACAAAGTAAACTGAAGGTGAAATGTGCTATCAGTGTTTCTGCAACAGCACAATTCTTGTCCTGTGAAAATCTAACTTATCTCAATTTGTCCTATCTTTCCTTAAACATACTTGTCAAAATCTTCTTCTGTTAAATACATGATTTTAATTATCAGTTCTCTCAGCCTGGGCTGACTAATATTACGTCATTTATCGTCTGTAACACCCTTTATCAACTTAAATCGTACTATAAAATCCTTTCACAAACTTCTGTATAATTAAGCCAGTGTAGTGCTCTCTACAAATTTAAATTACACTACAAAATCTTCAAATAGCTACAAGTAATATTTACTAGAATATATTTCTGCCAAATTACACTACAAAATCTTCAAATAGCTACAAGTAATATTTACCAGAATATATTTCTGCCAAATTAAGTCACTGTATGAAAACGTCCTTTCATTGGCTTTGCACGTACAAATATACATCGTAACAATTCATGTAGCTCTCCTTACTGAATTAAATCACACTTTAAAATTTTCTTTAGTGGCCCAAGATAAAACAAATATAGGTGCATATTTACACAAAATTTGTATATTAGAACGTATTGCTTTTACCACTAACTGAAAAAGATTTACTGAAAAATTACAAAGTTCAAAATCTAGAATAACTGAATCTACTCACAGTATGAGCATTGACTAGCTTGCACACCTAGTGGAGATTTACAATGTCTTTTCACTTGGATGACAAATTGCAGAATAAATTTCGAAAATGTTTTTCCAAGCTCTGACTTCGGCCCTGGTACTGATCTCAATGTGTATATTAGTACTGCTCTTAACGTGTACATTGGTACAGCTCTTAACGTGTACATTGGTACAGCTCAACGATATTGGTACAGCTCTTAACGTGCATATTGGTACAGCTCTTAACGTGCATATTGGTACAGCTCTTAACATGCATATTGGTAAACTCTTAAAGAGCATATTGGTACAGCTCTTAACATGCAGGACGTATTTTACTATCATATGTATAAGTTATACGTACACGTAAAGCAAGAAAGAAAAAAATACAGCTATAAACAATATAATTCATACGTTACAAAATGAAAGGTGAAGGTAATCTACAGCTATGAACATTATAATTCATATGTTATAAAATGAAAGATGAAGGTAATCTACAGCTATGAACATTATAATTCATACGTTATAAAATAAAAGATGAAGTCAAATGGCGGATTATTGCCAAGTCGTGTATACTAACTAGATAATGACCTCATAAATTGTTTAGTTATTACTAATGTACTTACTAAATGATGACGATATAATTATGTAAGTACTTAAAAAGTGGAAGCATCGTTAATTACATTTGTTCCAATTGCTAAATAATTATACATTGCTTACAATTGCTAAATAATTATACATTGCTTACAATTGCTAAATAATTATACATTGCTTACAATTGCTAAATAATTATACATTGCTTATAATTGCTAAATAATTATACTTTGCTTACAATTGCTAAATAATTATACTTTGCTTACAATTGCTAAATAATTATACATTGCTTACAATTGCTAAATAATTATACTTTGCTTACAATTGCTAAATAATTATACTTTGCTTACAATTGCTAAATAATTATACATTGCTTACAATTGCTAAATAATTATACATTGCTTACAATTGCTAAATAATTATACATTGCTTACAATTGCTAAATAATTATACTTTGCTTACAATTGCTAAATAATTATACTTTGCTTACAATTGCTAAATAATTATACATTGCTTACAATTGCTAAATAATTATACATTGCTTACAATTGCTAAATAATTATACTTTGTTTACAATTGCTAAATAATTATACATTGCTTACAATTGCTAAATAATTATACATTGCTTACAATTGCTAAATAATTATACATTGCTTACAATTGCTAAATAATTATACTTTGCTTACAATTGCTAAATAATTATACTTTGCTTACAATTGCTAAATAATTATACATTGCTTATAATTGCTAAATAATTATACATTGCTTACAAAACGAAAGCATTACCATCTGCTCCTAACTATATGCGTTTACAAAATGTTAGCGTCATAAATTGTTTTATTGCATGCGTTTACAAAATGATAGCATCATAAACAGTTTTTTTGCATGCGTTTACAAAATGATAGCGTCATAAACAGTTTTCTTGCATGCGTTTACAAAATGATAGCGTCATAAACAGTTTTCTTGCATGCGTTTACAAAATGATAGCATCATAAACAGTTTTTTTGCATGCGTTTACAAAATGATAGCATCATAAACAGTTTTCTTGCATGCGTTTACAAAATGATAGCATCATAAACAGTTTTCTTGCATGCGTTTACAAAATGATAGCGTCATAAACAGTTTTCTTGCATATGCTGACGAGAGCGTCATAAGCCGTTTCCGTGCAGGTGCTGACAAAATATTATCGTCAAGTGCTAGCAAACTACAGGTATCAGATGTTTCTAATTTTGTCTTTACAAAAGGCAGGTATCAGATGTTTCTAATTTTGTCTTTACAAGATGCAGGTATCAGATGTTTCTAATTTTGTCTTTACAAGATGCAGGTATCAGATGTTTCTAATTTTGTCTTTACAAAAGGCAGGTATCAGATGTTTCTAATTTTGTCTTTACAAAAGGCAGGTATCAGATGTTTCTAATTTTGTCTTTACAAAATGCAGGTATCAGATGTTTCTAATTTTGTCTTTACAAAATGAAAGCGTCATGTATTTACAAAATGAAAGCGTCATGTACTTACAAAATGAAAGCGTCATTAGTCTTCAAGCGCACGTGTGTTTATAAAGATGGATAAATGGCCTCTTGAAGGAACTATGTGCATGAGTGCGCGCTTGCTTGTCTCTTTCTGTGTGTATGAATGTGAGTGAATACGTATGAGTAAATACATGTGCGTGAATACATGTGAGTAAACATTTTGATATTTGAAATTTATAAAATAAAACAAAACACAAGTCCAAAAAAAAAATAAAGAAGTTTAAGTGCTCTGACCTACTATTTTTTGTTTGTTTCTTCTTTCCCTTTTAAAAATTGTAATGGCATTTAGTACACGTGAATGTATTTCAGTCTTGATTAGCCGCGTGACACAGTGCTCGGTGAAGACACCTCGAGTTCGTCGATGAAGATGCTTTACATTTCTAGGACGCCAAACTTGATGTTTTCACTCCATGGATTTGTCTTTACTTTGCAGCTGCCAATGAAGTTCCGTTAACAAATGCAAAAAACTCCGACGCTGAATAATTGAGTGAGAACCTACTCAAACAAACCTCAGGATTCGGAGCACAGCTGTCGTTGTGTTCTATATGGAAAGTGCTAATTGCGGACAGGCCTAGAGAAACAATGACAAACCATCACCTCGCTGTGGTGTGGTATACCGGGAATGTATACCGGCTGATGTTTCATTTATCTACAAAATACACATTACTTTGGAATTAATTTCTCTTCTAAATACCAGTGCTTTCGCGCGTATGCAGCACCTAATCGATTTTGAATGTGTTTTTCTATTATATGGAGCTGAGCTGAGAGCGGACAACAACAACAACAACAACAACAAAAGCAAACAAACAAAAAAACCCAGGACACGCTGCGAGATGATAGCCACTGGCCAAGAGCTGATGTAGCGTAACGCTGTTTGCAGCCATAATGACGCAGGAGTGCCCTCGTTAGGCAAGCAAAGCCTAGACACAGGAGTGCCCTCGTTAGGCAAGCAAGGCCTAGGCAGAGGGATGACCCGTTAGGCAAACAAGGCCTAGACACGAAGTCCACAATTAAAAATAGAAAGCGGTTAAAAAAAGGTAATATCACTGAATTTGATGAAACGAGGAGGGAAATAAAACTATTACAACACAAGAATAAATAATTACAGAGACAAATAAAATACAAAAAGTAACAAAACTCCACACCTCTTCACAATCCGACCATAAACTCAGACAACACAAGAACAAATAATTACAGAGACAAATAAAATACAAAAAGTAACAAAACTCCTCACCTCTTCACAATCCGACTGTCACATGTTCGGTCTAACGACTCTGTCCTATTTTAGATCCCAATTATCAATATTGGTTTATTGTATAATTTCTAACAATAGCGACAGCCGGACGGCCTGATTCATCCACTATGAAATGCCAAGAGTTTCAGGCTATGGCTCACGACACCTCACTAGATAAATCAGTTGACTTGCCTCAGCTAACAATGTTATCTCCCCCTTATCTATAAATTAAGATTTATGATTCTTTATCCCTTTATTATGGCTTGCCCCCAGTTAGCTGATCTTTCAGTCATGCTACAAACAATTATGTAACAACGGGTAAGATAACAATAAATTTAATAACAACTCAATTAATAAAAAAGAATGAACATTTATGAATTGCAATTATTAGAATAATCTATACTGTTCAGCCCAACACTGTCTATACATGCGGTTTACTAGTTCTGCTTTTCGGTGGAACACAACCAACTTAACTTAGTGTTTATGAAGTAGTTGAATATGCTGTCATCGAACGACCGGTGCGGTTCTGACATCACATGGTGAATATCTTCCAGCTGGCCTTTCCACTGTGGGTTACGGCACTCAGCCTTCGAACAATGTCTCCAGAATTGAAGATGCCAGGTCGATGTTCCAAGCCAACTTCTGGGTTCAAATCTCTCCACAGGACCACAGATTCCCAGGCTCTCAGACTCCCAGACCAGCTGTAAATGAATAATATCTTCCTATAGTATCGAGTTGTAATAAGCAATTATAAGGGTTTTGTGGTGACAGTGATAGATTACTCTTTACAAATTCCACTAATTAGCTATAGCTAATTCATAGTTCCAGATCAGTGAAAATCTTTAAATGAATAAATGATTTATCTTTACAATATATAGTTTCTCCATTACAATACAATTTAGCTTGTAGTTCATGCAGCATGAGTTAACTATTGTTACCACTTTTCCGTTAAATAATTTAACAGTGGGAATATAGCAACATACATTGGTTACTCTAACTGATCATTTTACAAAATGTATCAATCGCTAACGCCACTTAGCTTCTGTGAGAAAAATACATCAATCACTTAACAATCATTTAGCAATCTCGTAAATATTTTACACAATATTTATAATAAAAGATACAACAATTCTATGAATGAGAAATACACAATCTAGAGAAGCCAACTATATTTACCACTAAGTGAAGTTAATGAGCGGTCAAAGGATGGTGGACACAATCTCTCTATCCCTGGACAATGGGCGCGGTGTACGAATATCTGCATATCTGATGAATTCGATTCATTCAGGCGTATATATGAATGGCTCGAGGTCAGCCGGCGGATTAAAGCTACGTCACGAACGGAACGCAAGTGACCAAATATGGGCGTCACATATCTGGCTAACGACCTTTCGCTCACCCTCGGCTTGTTCCATATACTCCTAACCCGTAAATAAGTTTGTGGCACCAGCTAAGCCTAGTTGCTTAACGGAAGACTTCTCATAAATTATATAGACAGTAGAAATGATTAATAAGTTTGAACGATTAAGAATTATGAAAAATATGTTCTATAATTCAGCATAATTTGTTTAATATTCTCTGACACCGACTCTAAACTCAGACAACAACAATCTGTATCCAGATGCACTCGTAAATACGTACACGCACACCCCCATAAATGCACATATCAATACATACATACATACACACACAAACATATACACTCATAAATAATTAAAATTAAGCAAAGTGCTATTCCAAAGAAAGTGATATTTGTACTTAGCAAGTCGATAACATATTTTCATTTGACCATGTGATCTTCTGTAATGCCCTCATTGCTCCGTTTGTTAATGTGTACTGGCCGGCATTGATGTGATGGCATACGACAAAACTCATTTTTATAATGTTCACGATGAATTCAGCAAAATTATATGGCAACTCGTTTCTGTAGCGTTCACGATGAATTTAGCGTAATTATACTGCAACTCATTTCTGTAACGCTCATGATGAATTTAGCGTAATTATACTGCAACTCATTTCTGTAACGCTCATGATGAATTCAGTGTAATTATACTGCAACTCATTTCTGTAACGCTCATGATGAATTTAGTGTAATTATACTGCAACTCATTTCTGTAACGCTCATGATGAATTCAGTGTAATTATACAGAAAGAATCGAAGAGCTGTTCTGAATTTATTTAGATAAGAGTTGCGCATATAATGTTATCGATGAATTGATGGTATAACTAGAGATTATGTTGATTAATGTTATAAACAATGACGGAAAGTATATCAAATCGTGTTGATGAATCGGTGATTTAACTAGAAATTATATTGAATGGTGTTACAAACAAGAAATACATCAAATAATATTGGTGAATTGATGAATAAGCGAGAAACAAGACATTACATTGCAACTATTCTACTGAGGAACAATGTGAAAAATTTAATACAAAGATATAAGATACAAAGATATAAGATACAAAAATATAAGATACAAAGATATAAATAGCAATTGCAGATTAAAATGCACTCGCAGAGCGATATTCTTGATATACTCGAGAAGAGATAAGATTAGTGTGTTTGTATGCGCGCGCTCGTGTGTGCATATGTCCAGAGAGTGAGCTATGCATTAGCACGAATCTGTAAGAGGAAAGAGACATTCACATGTGGATATTTGCATTAGTGAGTATTTGAGGATAGGGACAAAAATGAGTGACTGAGTGTTCTTTTCTTGTGTACAGAGTGAATAAGGAAATGTTCGATTGGCAATTCAAAGATCCTTTGGGATCTATTTACAATTGACAAGCCAGACACCGTAATTATAAGAACTGGAACTTGAAGACCATTGAGGTAATTTGTGTGTCAGCCAAAGTTTGGTGAAAAAGTTCGTTCTTACCATGTGTTTCTTGACACGATTCGGGAAACATCCACTGCCACAAAGCACATTACCAACTTTTATAAGGAACACGGCTACATAAATATTTTTGTTTCTTGACACAAAGCACATTATCAACTTTTATAAGGAACACGGCTACATAAATATTTTTGTTTCTTGACACAAAGCACATTACCAACTTTTATAAGGAACACGGCTACATAAATATTTTTGTTTCTTGACACAAAGCACATTACCAACTTTTATAAGGAACACGGCTACATAAATATTTTTGTTTCTTGACACAAAGCACATTACCAACTTTTATAAGGAACACGGCTACATAAATATTTTTGTTTCTTGACACAAAGCACATTATCAACTTTTATAAGGAACACGGCTACATAAATATTTTTGTTTCTTGACACAAAGCATATTATCAACTTTTATAAGGAACACGGCTACATAAATATTTTTGTTTCTTGACACAAAGCACATTATCAACTTTTATAAGGAACACGGCTACATAAATATTTTTGTTTCTTGACACAAAGCATATTATCAACTTTTATAAGGAACACGGCTACATAAATATTTTTGTTTCTTGACACAAAGCACATTATCAACTTTTATAAGGAACACGGCTACATAAATATTCTGTTTCTTGACACGATCCAGGTACACACAAATAATAACATTAAGGCTACATAAATGTTTCTGTTTTAGGCTACGGGAGTATTATTTTTCATTCTACAAGAGTGATTCATTTTCAGGCTTCACGGACGGTTAAAAACAGATTATAAGGGCGGTTTTGTTGCTGGTTACATGAACGGTTGTTACAGACTAATTCAGTAATTGTTACAGGTGATATGAATGGTTGTTACAGACTAATTCAGTAATTGTTACAGGTGATATGAATGGTTGTTACAGACTAAGGTATTAATTTTATTACAGGTAATGTGAACAGTTATAGCAGACTACTTAAGTAATTCTATTACAGATGACCTGTGTGATTATGAAATAGACTATTTATGTAATTTTGTTGCAAAGTTACATTAATGGATGTGTTTTACAGATTACGAAGTAATGATATGAATACATGGGTTACAGTTTACTGAAAATTTTTGTTGCAAGTTACATTAATGGTTGTGTTACAGATTACGAAAGTAGTGATGGGTTACAGTTTACTGAAAATTTTTGTTGCAAGTTACATTAATGGTTGTGTTACAGATTACGAAAGTAGTGATGGGTTACAGTTTACTGAAGATTTTTGTTGCACATTAAGTAATGACTGTACTATAGATCACGATTAAGTCTGTTATAGGTGACATTAAACGCAACATGAATGGTTACTACAGAATATTTAAGTAATTCTGTTGTATGTTATGTAACGGTTGTGTTTGATTATAATTTGTTACATTTGACATGAATGGCTGTTACAGAACACGATTACGTTTATGGCTAAAAAATCTGTTAAGGTGACCGAGTGTTTGTATTACAACCTTCTCTAATGATTCTACATTTTATAAAAATATCCATGACACTGACCTGGGAATGATTCTACATTTTATAAAAATATCCATGTTACTGACGTGGGAATGATTCAAACAGTTTGATTTTTGAGTCTTTTACAAGGTACATAGTTGATGATTTTGTGAATTTATACAAACTACATGTGATTCTGTTACAGGTTGTATTTTGTGTGCTTTTTATTTATACAAACTACATGTGGTTCTATTACAATTAAGTATTATTTTCTGCATTTAATTTATTCAACAACTTGTGGCTCTGTTACAGGTTGGTTTTTCTAATTTTGTTAATTTCATTTATACAAAGTATGTGGTTCGATTACAGGTTAATTTTTTGTACATTTTATTGATACAAACTACATGTGGTTCTGTTACAGGATTTTTGTTTACTTTGTTCATTTCATGTATACAAACAAAAGATATGGTTCTGTTAGAAGTTGTTTTTTAATATGCTTTTATTTATACAAACTACATGCTTTTCTGTTACAGGTTGATTTTTGTGCATTTTATTTATACAAACTACGTCTAGTTCTGTTACAGGTTTAAATACTATTTTGCGTCTTTTACTTATACAAACTACATCTAGTTCTGTTACAGGTTTAAATACTATTTTGTGTCTTTTACTTATACAAGCTACATCTAGTTCTGTTACAGGTTTAAATACTATTTTGTGTCTTTTACTTATACAAACTACATCTAGTTCTGTTACAGGTTTAAATACTATTTTGTGTCTTTTACTTATACAAACTACATCTAGTTCTGTTACAGGTTTAAATACTATTTAGTGTCTTTTACTTATACAAACTACATCTAGTTCTGTTACAGGTTTAAGTACTATTTTGTGCGTTTTATTGATACAAACTACATCTAGTTCTGTTACAGGTTTAAGCACTATTTTGTCTTTTACTTATACAAACTGCATGCAGTTCTGTTACAGGTTTAAGTACTATTTTGTGTCTTTTACTTATACCAACTGCATGTAGTTCTGTTACAGGTTTAAGTACTATTTTGTGTCTTTTACTTATAAAAACTACATCTAGTTCTGTTACAGGTTTAAATACTATTTTGTGCGTTTTATTTACTAAAATCTATATGTGGCTCTGTTACAAATTACTTTGTTTTGTGCATTTTATTGATACAAACTATATGTGGTTGTTTTACAGGTTAAGATTTTTTGTGCATCTTATTTTTACAAAAACATGTGATTCCATGATTTTTTGTTTTACTTATACAAACTATATATCATTCTGGTGGTTTTCGTTTTACTTATACAAACTACATAAACTTCTGTTTCTGTTTTTATCTGACATATACAAAACTACATACGATTTTTTCTCCCTTTTTACATATACAAACTACATAAACTTCTGTTTTTTTCTCCCTTACCACATATACAAACTATACGAATCTTTTTTTTATCTTCCTGTTTACATATACAAACTACATAAGATTTTTTCTCCCTTTTTACATATACTAACTACATAAGATTCTGTTTTTTCTTCCTTTTTACATATACAAACTACATAAACTTCTGTTTATTTCTCCCTTTCCAATATACAAACTATACCATTCTGTTTTTTTCTCCCTTTTTACACATACAAACTACATAAGATTCTTGTTTGCTTCTCATTTTACTTAAACAAAGTATATTTGGTTCTGCTATTTATTCGTTTTACTTATTAAACAAATTACATGTGATTCTGTTTCTTTCGTTTTACTTAAACAAATTACATGTGATTCTGTTTCTTTCGTTTTACCTAAACAAATTACATGTGATTCTGTTTCTTTCGTTTTACTTAAACAAATTACATGTGATTCTGTTTCTTTCGTTTTACTTAAACAAATTACATGTGATTCTGTTTCTTTCGTTTTACTTAAACAAATTACATGTGATTCTGTTTCTTTCGTTTTACTTAAACAAATTACATGTGATTCTGTTTCTTTCGTTTTACTTAAACAAATTACATGTGCGGTTATGTTTTTTAATCCGTTTTACTTGTTATACAATCTACAAGTGTTTCTGTTACAGATTAATTTGTTTTTTTTGTGTCTTTTAGTTATACAAACTATATTTGGTTTTGTTGCAGACATAAAATTGATTTTATTTTAGCTACAAGTTTTTATTTTACAGGCTGAGTTGATGCCTTTAAAATTTATTTACAGATTACATATGTTCTCTTGCAAACTTAAAATTACATTTAATAAATTACATTTAATTCTTGTAATGTTTAAATTTATCTTGTCTTATTTTTGTACATTTTCTTTTACATACTGCATGTTGACGGCTTTAAGTTGGTTCTAAATTATTTACTACCTAAATATAAATTTCGTGCACTATAGCCACATTGCTCACATTCTGAGAGAGATTACTCGTTAAATTTTTTGCACTATAGCCACATTGCTCACATTCTGAGAGAGATAACTCGTTACATTTCTTGCACTATAGCCATATTGCTCACATTTTGGAGAGATAATATTTAGAAAGCAGTGTCCGTTTGTCTTTAAATGCGTTGCTCCTTAACTGTACTTTTATTTCAGACATTTGCACTGGAAACTGTTTTGCATTAAAAAAAATAATTTGCACCATTAACCTCTCACACAACACCGTTCATCTAAAGTGATACATACATTGCTATGATTAGATTATTCAATATAAAGTCAATACAATAATATGCTAGGGACATTTTTGAAAGGCAGTGGAACTGTCAATCACGCAAGCTCAGTTCTGCTCAAAGGCACAGGCATCCAACGGATCAAACAAACAAAACGGAAGTAATCAACTTCAGACGAGACTGCAACTGTTTCATCTTCAGCCGAGACTGGAAATGTTTCACTTCAGCCGAAACTGAAAAAAAAAAGCTTTGAAAATAATAAAATAAATACAAATGAAATAAAATACACTATAGCTAGGACGTAAGTATACGGATGTACTATGACTGTGTATGCTTGTATGTTCATGTAAATGTATGCAAGTGACTGAGTGTATAACACCTGTGTAAAATGTGCACATATCACTTATGCATACATATTTTTCTCTTATTCTCTGATCCTTCCTCCCCAACAAAAACATCAAAACATCAGTGACAACAAATGCTCTTTTGAAAGAGTTCATATTTGGGACTTCCATCGTGATGAGAGACAATAGTATACTCTCTACTAATCAAATAATTCAGAGAAAATAGTATACTCTCTACTAATCAAATAATTCAGAGAGACAATAGTATACTCTCTACTAATAAAATAATTCAGAGAGACAATAGTATACTCTCTACTAATCAAATAATTCAGAGACAATAGTATACTCTCTACTACAAATAATTCAGAGACAATAGTAGGCCTATACTCTCTACTAATCAAATAATTCAGAGACAATAGTATACTCTCTACTACAAATAATTCAGAGACAATAGTATACTCTCTACTAATCAAATAATTCAGAGACAATAGTATACTCTCTACTACAAATAATTCAGAGACAATAGTATACTCTCTACTAATCAAATAATTCAGAGACAATAGTATACTCTCTACTACAAATAATTCAGAGACAATAGTATACTCTCTACTACAAATAATTCAGAGACAATAGTATACTCTCTACTACAAATAATTCAGAGTGTCTCTCATCACGATGGAAGTCACAAATACATCGTGTTTTACCGGAAGATATCTTTCATCTGAATTTATTTAAGAAGAATTTGACCGTTAAATTTAAACAGGTGTCGGATGTTGTAAACAGTCCTGAGACAACATAACAATATCTACTACTCGTGGTAGCATGCAGTCCACCCAGTATTGATTTCACTCGCTACGATCCCCGGAACTATTGATTTCACTCGCTACGATCCCCGGAACTATTGATTTCACTCGCTACGATCCCCGGAACTGTTGATTTCACTCGCTACGATCCCCGGAACTGTTGATTTCACTCGCTACGATCCCCGGAACTGTTGATTTCACTCACTGTAATGCCCGCAACTATTGATTTCACTCACTATAATCCACGCAGATATTGATTTCACTCACTATAATGCCCGCAACTATTGATTTCACTCACTATAATCCACAGAACATTGGACGCCAGCAAGAGGTAGTTATTCTGTTTAGCTGGTTGCCATAGTTTCTTTGGGAAAACTACTTCCAGGAAGAATTGCTCGCAGTATCATTAATTATTATCTGTTTAAGGCTTGTTCCCTGTTAGTGTGTTTTATAAGGCTGGATCCCTGTTAGTGTGTATTATAATGCTTGTTCCCTGTTAGTGTGTCTTATAAAGCTTGTTCCCTGTTAGTGTGTCTTATAAGACTTGTTCCCTGTTAGTGTGTCTTATAAGACTTGTTCCCTGTTAGTGTGTCTTATAAGACTTGTTCCCTGTTAGTGTGTCTTATAAGACTTGTTCCCTGTTAGTGTATCTTATAAGCTTCAAGTATCTCTGTTTTGCTTTCAGTGTCAAACAAGTTCGATGTGTGTGTGTGTGTGTGTGTGTGTGTATGTGTGTGTCTTTTATAAGCTTCAACAACTCTCCCCTGTTTTTTTTTCAGTGTCAAACAAATTCGATGTGTGTGTATGTCTTGAGAGAGAGAAAGAGGGAGAGGGAGAGAGAGAGAGAGAGAGAGAGAGAGAGAGAGAGAGAGAGAGAGAGAGAGAGAGAGAGAGAGAGAGAGAGAGAGAGAGAGAGAAAGAGATCATGAAGAGAATGAAACTCAAAATTCATTAACTCATAAAAATATGTTGATTTGATTCTGCACTCAGTGCATCTTTAATAATAAATATTTATCACTCTCATACGTGATATCCCTGAGAATATTTGTTATCATTGAGTATATTTGTTATTACTGTCATATGTGTTATCCCTGAGAATATTTGTTATTACTGTCATATGTGTTATCCCTGAGAATATTTGTTATTACTGTCATATGTGTTATCCCTGAGAATATTTGTTACTACTGTCATATATGTTATCCCTGAGAATAAAATGTGTTATCCATGAACATATTTGTTATCCCTGAGGGTTATATGTTTATTTTTTCACATTAAGAACATTGTAGTATTGGGGAATGTTGGGTAGTGTTGGGGAGTGTTTTGGAGTATTAGGGAGTACAGAAAAGTAGAAATCGACACAAGCACTTGTT
Source organism: Sinotaia quadrata (assembly GCA_028829895.1). Classification (NCBI taxonomy): domain Eukaryota; kingdom Metazoa; phylum Mollusca; class Gastropoda; order Architaenioglossa; family Viviparidae; genus Sinotaia; species Sinotaia quadrata. The sequence goes on from CM054182.1 coordinate 77,394,142, forward strand.
TCGAACATATTACCTCCAACGCAGTTCTTTTCAAACTAAGGAAACCACTCAGTAATTATTTTATCAGTGGACACACTGTTGCCTAAAATTGAAAATGATCTTGAATGATCACACTTAATTTGAACTTGGCAGATTCAATAAATTTTGAGCTGAATGAACACAATACTCCCTACTTGGACTGGTACGTCAATGGAGTACCAGTGGTGCTTTCGTTAGGACAGTGTTCAAGTAATAGTTAGGACAGTGTTCACGCAATAGTTAGGACAGTATTCACGTAATAGTTAGGAAAGTGTTCACGTAATAGTTAAGACAGTGTTCTCGTAATAGTTAGGACAGTGTTCAAGTAATGGTTAGGACAGTGTTCACGTAATAGTTAGGGCAGTGTTCACATAATAGTTAGTACAGTGTTCACGTAATAGTTAGGACAGTATTCACGTAATAGTTAGGAAAGTGTTCACGTAATAGTTAAGACAGTGTTCATTAATAGTTAGGACAGTGTTCATTAATAGTTAGTACAGTGTTCACGTAATACTCATTACAGTGTTCATTAATAGTTAGTACAGTGTTCATTAATAGTACAGTGTTCATTAATAGTTAGGACAGTGTTCACGTAATAGTTAGAACAGTGTTCACGTAATGATTAGGACAGTGTTCAGAAAATAGTGAGCACAGTGTTCATTAATAGCTAGTTCAGTGTTCATTAATAGTCAGGGCAAAGTTCACGTAATACTTAGTACATTGTTCATTAATAGTTAGTACAGTGTTCATTAAATAGTTAGTACAGTGTTCACGTAATAGTTAGTACAGTGTTCACGTAATAGTTAGGACAGTGTTCACGTAATAGTTAGGACAGTGTTCACGTAATAGTTAGGACAGTGTTCACGTAATAGTTAGGACAGTGTACAGGAAATAGTGAGCTCAGATGGGATATCATTTACAATTACATGCCTGCGTTTGAGCACAGATGCTAGCGTTTATAACAAATGCTATTATTTAAGATAAAACCAAAACAATATCTATTGTCCATTGCGTGTTCACTTGACAGAATGTTTCTGTTATTGGCAAGCTGTTTATTACTCCGCTAGATTTTAGTTTGGCTCAAGTTTTGATGGTTGTTTGGATGTAAAGTTATGATAATTTCAACAATAGTCAGAAATCAACAATTTAACCATAACTCTTGATTTCAAAAGTGGTCACAAATCAACAATTTAACTAAACTCCTAAACAATTTTGTCTTTTGTCAAAATCAGGGATTTTATAGCTATTAACTTTGAAAATAAAAAAATAAAAATACTTTGTTGTTTTGAAACCACACTTGTCAAGATCCCTATTCACCATCGTTACAAGTCGTCACACATGTCAAGATCTATACTCTCTATCTTTACAAATCATCACAAATCGTCACAAATGTCAACATCCCTATACCCCAATCGTTACAAATCGTCACATATGTCAAGATCCCTATCTCCGTCTTTACAAATCGTCACCTTTGTCAAGATCCCTATCTCCGTCTTTACAAATCGTCACCTTTGTCAAGATCCCTATCTCCGTCTTTACAAATCGTCACCTTTGTCAAGATCCCTATCTCCCTCTTTACAAATCGTCACCTTTGTCAAGATCCCTATCTCCGTCTTTACAAATCGTCACATATGCTGGAACTTTCCACCTCCTCACTGCGTGATGTTCAAGTGACACATAAAACAACTGTACAGTTAGAGATGTGGTTCAAGTGACACATAAAACAACTGTACAGTTAGAGATGTGGTTCAAGTGACACATAAAACAATTGGACACAAAGATGTGGTTACACGTACAAACTTAAAAGATATTGGTGAAATGTATGTAATTTAACGATATACGTACAAACTTACGAGATAGTGGTGAATTGTATGTAGTTTAACGATATACGTACAAATTTAAGAGATAGTGGTGAATTGTATGTAATTTAACGACACACGTACAAATTTAAGAGATAGTGGTGAATTGTATGTAATTTAACGACACACGTACAAATTTAAGAGATAGTGGTGAATTGTATGTAATTTAACGACACACGTACAAATTTAAGAGATAGTGGTGAATTGTATGTAATTTAACGACACACGTACAAATTTAAGAGATAGTGGAGAATTGTATGTAATTTAACGACATACGTACAAATTTAAGAGATAGTGGTGAATTGTAGTAATTTAACGACATACGTACAAACCTAGGAGAGACATAGAGAGATTGAGGAACGTGTAAAACATAAAGCCGAAATTCGATACCACTGTTACATCCAGTCTAGTCCCTGAAGGGGGGTCACTGACTTGCCCGATAGCGCAAACGATTTCCCATTGCTGAGCAGACGCACGAGTGTGTAGACACGCACGCACGCACGCACACACACACGCATACCCGCACACGCACGGAACTCATTGAAAACGGAATTACCGAGCTTTGTGTGAACATGATCCCTTAATTTGTCGCCCGACTTTCATTTGATATTCCATAATACACAGTACACCTTTATCGTCAGGATATACACATCAGACAAGAAGTAATACGCTAGAGACACAAAACAATAAGATAAACATAACAACGAGTCAAGACAAGAGGGAAAAGCAACAAGACAACCAATAATAATACAAAAAAATGCAAAAACAATAAGATAACCATAAAAACGATTGAAGACAAGGGAAAAGCAACAAGACAACCAATAATAATACAAAAAATGCATCAAGACAACATACATCTACACATCAAGACAACCAATTACAAGACAAAAAGGCAACAAGACAAAATACAGCTACACAAGACAACCACTTACTAGACAAAAAAGACATGACAATGATACAGCTACACAACAAGACAACCAATTACATCACAAAAAGCAACAAGACAAAATACCCTACACAACAAGACAACCAATCACAACATAAAAAGGCATCAAGTCAAAATACAACACAACACAAAGATAACGAATTACAACACAAAAAAGCAACAAAGAAAACACACAACAAAACAACAAATTACAACACAAAATGGCAACAAGACAACAGTACCCTACACAACAAGACAACGAATTACAACACAAAAAGGCAACAAGATATCAGTACCCTACACAACAAGACAACCAATCACAACACAAAAAGCCAACAAGACAACAGTACCCTACACAACAAAACCAATCACAACACAAAAAGGCAACAAGACAACAGTACCCTACACAAAAAGACAACCAATTACAACACAAAAAGGCAAAACAAGACAACAGTACCCTACACAACAAGACAACCAATCACAACACAAAAAGGCAACAAGACAACCAATTACAACACAAACAGGCAACAAGACAACAGTACCCTACACAACAAGACAAAAAGAAGCAAGGCAACAAATAACCCCAAACACTAAAAAATCGAAAGAGAGAAAAGTCAAGAAGATATATACAAAACTTAAGAATAAATAAAAAAAACATAAATCAGATAGCAAAATAACAAAGCAATGTAAAATATGCGAATAAGCAACAACAGATAAGAGCACAAACAAATACAGCCTGATAACGCTCAACAAAATACAAGTACACACAACAAAACATAAATTCTCCAACAAAACACGAGAACACACAACAAAACATAAATTCTCCAACAAAACACGAGAACACACAACAAAACATAAATTCTCCAACAAGACACGCAACACAAAATAAAATATTCACAAGACAGCGTGATAACACGCACCAAAACACAAGTACAACACAAAATGCAAGAACACACAAGACATCGTGACTACACGCGCCAAAACACAAGTACACACAGTAAATGCAAGAACACACAAGACATCGTGACAACACGCACCAAAACACAATTGCACTGAACCAAATTTAAACCACCAAGACAACATACATCTACACATCAAGACAACCAATTACAAGACAAACAAGTACACACGACAAAATATAAAACCGCCAAACACAAAGACAAGAATAATAATAAAAAATAATAATAATTTGTGGATTTCTCCTCAAATTTCTATTAAGGGAAAACATCTCTTAATTTTCTTTCTATAATATCACTGTTTCAAATAAATGAAATTTGACTAGTGAGTGCTTTGAGCAAGTTGATATTTCAGCATTTTAGAAGTCCATATTTTCTTACATCGAAGTCTCATCAAGTTATTAGAACATTACCAGATCATGTTGTCTGAACATGGTAGAATCAAAAGCAGTGAACTTAAAACACTGCGCACAGAAGCAGACAAAAAAGTAATTGAATTAGCGTGGGCTTAGTACTGAGGATTTTTCGGTTGCCAGCACAATGGTTCGATTGCTTGTTTCCTTTAACGCTTTTACTTTCGTTCAGCTGCCAACACACTGCTTTCTTCCTTGCTTGAAACTGTCACTCACTGCCTCCAGACAGGTAGGAATTAGCGAGCAAAGAAAGAAGTATTAGTCATCGTCCCCAGTAAGTAAATAAGAAAGAAAAAGAAAGCAGCTTTTAAGAGACGCCCTCTGTTACGATATAGAAAGAAAAAGAAAGCAGCTTTTAAGAGACGCCCTCTGTTACGATATAGAAAGAAAAAGAAAGGAGCTTTTAAGAGACGCCCTCTGTTTCGATATAGAAAGAAAAAGAAAGCAGCTTTTAAGAGACGCCCTCTGTTACGATATAGAAAGAAAAAGAAAGCACTTTAAAATCGCCTCTTGTTAATAATAATAATAATAATAAATGAAATGTCTGTTAGCCGCTATGATATTTAAATAACAAAGAAATCAAGCAGTGTTATTTATCGCCCTTAGTAAATATAAAGAAATCAAGCAGTGTTTATTTATCGCCCTTAGTAAATATAAAGAAACCAAGCAGTGTTTATTTATCGCCCTTAGTAAATATAAAGAAATCAAGCAGCATTTATTTATCGCAATAGATAATAAATAACAAAGAAATCAAGCAGCGTTTATTTATCGCAATAGATAATAAAAAGCAAAGATTTCAAGCAGCGTTTATTTATCGCAATAGATAATAAAAAGCAAAGATTTCAAGTATTTAGTTATCGCACTTGGATAGGAAATATCTAACACATCAAGCAGTGCCGAATCATAACCCTTAGATAGTAAAAAAGCAAAGAAATCAAGCAATGTTTATTTATCGCCCTTAGTAAATATAAAGAAATCAAGCAAGGCTTAATTATTCTCTTGGAGTAAATAGCACAGAAATCAAGGAGTATTTAATTATCGCCCTTCGATAGTAAACAACATATGAAAAAACCCATTCAGTTACTAAAATGTTTCATTGAAGAATATGCAGCAAGAAACAGAGAGCAGTACTCAAACAGCAAACTACTTCCATTAACTTTTGTCAGCTTAATCCATTAACTTTTGTCAGCTTAATCCATTAACTTTGGTCAGCTCATTCCTTTAATTGAGCGTACTCTCTTGTCAGCCTTTTCTATTAAATCAGTGTACTCTCTTGTCAGCCTTTTCTATTAAGTCAGTGTACTCTCTTGCCAGCCTTTTCTATTAAGTCAGTGTACTCTCTTGTCAGCCTTTTCTATTAAGTCAAAGTACTCTCATGAGCTTTTCTATTAAGTCAGTGTATTCTCTTCAGCTTATTTCATTAAGTCAGCGTACTCTCCCTTAAGTTTAATTGTAGATGGCACAAACACTACAATTATGAATTTTATACAAAGTGAAGATGATAAGGAACGAGACAAAGAAATGCCTTACTACATATGTAACAAGAACAAAGATGGCACAAACACTACAATTATGAACTTTACACAAACTAAAAATGATAAGGAATGACACGAAGATAGATGAAAATTTAACAAAGAATTTACACAAAATAAATAAATAATAATAATAATAATAATAATAATAATAGAAATACAATAGAACAATCCAATCTCAATTTACAAATTCAATTTACAATCATTAACCTGTCTACCTCAGAGAGATTTAACCTTCCCAACGGTTCATCTCCCTATCTCCTAATATTTTCTCCCAAAGAAAGTTCATACTTCTTTTATACTTTCTCTCTCTCTCTCTCTCTCTCTCTCTCTCTCTCTCTCTCTCTCTCTCTCTCTCTCTCTCTCTCTCCTTTTATTTTTATTCACTCGACTGTTTCTCACAAGAGTTCATAACTAGAGTATACACTGAACTGTTTCTCACAAGAGTTCATGATAACCAGAGTATACACTGAACTGTTTCTCACAAGAGTTCATGATAACCAGAGTATACACTGAATTGTTTTTTACAAGAGTTCATGATAACCAGACTATACACTGAACTGTTTCTCACAAGAGTTCATGATAACCAGAGTATACAGTGAACTGTTTCTCACAAGAGTTCATGATAACCAGAATATGCACTGAACTGTTTCTCACAAGAGTTCATGATAACCAGAGTATACAGTGAACTGTTTCTCACAAGAGTTCATGATAACCAGAGTATGCACTGAACTGTTTCTCACAAGAGTTCATGATAATTAGAGTACTGCAATTGTTCATAGTGTACTTATTCACTTTCAGGTGACCTTCCTTTCCTTTTAAACTGCTAGGAAAGCACACACCGAGGTGCTTACACCAAGATTTATCATCTGTTCTTGGACATGGTTCATTTGAAATTTTGTCATAACCCAGTTAAGAAAATACTTAGACTCTAGGCTAGATCCAGCAACAGCAATTTCAACCTAATGATCTTAGAAGTAATACTCCCAGTAATTTCAGAGGTAATATTCATTTCACAAGATTATTTCCAGTAATCCCATTAAGAGATAATACTCCCAGCAATGTTTTGTAAGAGATAAGCACAATGACTCTCGCACGAAGCATCGAGTTAAACAACAACAACAACGTATTAATTGAAAAACAGTACTCTAAATTATAAATTACATTCAGCTCTCTATGTAACTATTTATTTTATTGAAGTCGTTTATTGCGGTAAAAGAAGTTGCCGACGGCATTGACAGTAGTATTTTTCGAACGCCAGCTCGAACTTCTCCCTAAAGATTGGGTCAAACGTCACTTCCGCCCCACACAAATCGTGGAAAGTTTTAATTACATTTGCTTTTCTAGTTGAGCTATAGTTTTGAAACATATGGAAATGAATTGCTAAATTGCCTCGTCTTCTTCCAATCTCGATAGACAATATTTTACTAACGATTTAGTAGTTTACTTTATTCTTTCAGAAATGACACTAAAAATAAACAAACGAATAAATGACACTAGAAATAAAGAAGGGAATATTAGGATGTCTGAGAGAGCAGAAATGACATTATAAATAAACAAGAGAATATTAGGGTGTTCCAGAGAACAGAGGTGCATTTGCATCAACAACTTTGCGACTTGTCCATTTGTCGATGAAACTAAAGCTGCCCCCTAATTTGTGGCGAGACCCATGTCCGTGGCCTGTCCAAATAGTTTTACTCGAGGGATGGCTTAGCATGCAAACATTATTTTCGCGATGCCAGCTCCTCGCACAAGATGGCGGGTGTTAATGTCTGCTGGGGCGACTTTGCTAAATGCAGCTTACACTCTGCCCCATTGCTTGTTTATGAAAAGAAAAAAGAGCGAAGAAAAGAAGAACGAAGAAAAAACCTAAAATATCTCATAAAAAATAATGGAGGCAGAAGGCTAATTGTAATTTTGAAATAATATCGTACGTCAGCAGGAAGTTAATTGCAGTCAGGAGAGTGATACTGGCACTAAAGAATGGCGGCTGAGAGGGTCAGGATCTTGAAAGCACGAAAGAGCATACACGCATCAAATTCAAGATTGATACCGAAGCAAGGGAACAAGTACATTTACAAGTCAATACTTGTTATGGTTGATTGCAATGTAGGTAAGGATTGACTGAAGAAATTAATATGAATAAATGACTGCAGGGGATTGTAAATAAAATAACAGGCTACAGAATGAAATGTTGAAAGTAATGTGAACTGACCCCGTGGAATGATATAGATGACTCCATAATATGATGGAATATGACTGCCTACAGGATGAAATAATTGTCTGTATGACACTAATGTTGTCTGTAGAAGTCTATGAATGCCTATAAATTACTTCCTCTGAATATGAGTTAATATGGTGTTATATAAGTTAGTATGGCTGACTATAAGTTACTTTCAACGGCTATGTTACTTCCACTGACTGTAAGTTAGTATATTTTGCTCTAGGTTACTTCCACTGACTGTAAGTTAGTATATTTTGCTATAGGTTACTTCCACTGACTGTAAGTTAGTATATTTTGCCAAAGGTTACTTCTACTGACTGTAAGTTAGTATATTTTGCTATAGATTACTTCTACTGACTGTAAGTTAGTATATTTTGCTATAGGTTACTTCTACTGACTGTAAGTTAGTATATTTTGCTATAGGTTACTTCTACTGACTGTAAGTTAGTATATTTTGCTATAGGTTACTTATCCAGCATTTGTTGACATAGGAATGGAAACGAATGGGATTGCGAATGGTGAGTGGCATTAACATTAATATCAGCTTTTAAAATCGCATAATCAGCAGTAACATTGCATAATTAGCAGTTAACAATCCATAATGAGCAGTAAGTATTGCATAATTATCAGTTAATATTGCATGTTTAGCAGTTAACATTCCATAATTAGCAGTTAACATTCCATAATCAGAAGTTAACATTCCATAATTAGCAGTTAAAATTGCATAATTATCAGTTAACATTCCATAATTAGCAGTTAATGCGCGCAAACTGAACTTTGTAGCTAAATTAAAAACACTAGTAAGAGTGTCACATAGAACTTTAAGACTGTATTAAGAATGTATTTTGCTTTTAAATATTGTTAACCTCTCAGTATCGATATTCAGTAAATCTGTATGGTCCTCATAATCTCAGTACACCTTTTTACCCAGACAGTAATCTTTCTAGCGCCAGCTCCGTTCTTTCGAAGTCGGCAATCAGATCCTTGTCCGAGCAGATCCATGTCTCGCTGGCCCCTGGCGTTCCATCCACCAATATTAAGGCATCTCGCTGGCCCCTGGCGTTCCATCCACCAATGTTAATGTATCTCGTTGGCCCCTGGCGTTCCATCCACCAATGTTAACGTGTCTCACTGATCCCAGGCTCACCAGGCTCACCAGGCACTAATGGTAATGAGTCACCAAGCGAATCGCTGAATACAAACAACTATATAATCTCTACATACAGGTATTTTCTCTTCTCATTTGCACTTTCTGACATCATGCGGATGGACCGCCACAAGGGATGACATCCAGGGTAAATAAATGTCTGATATAGGCTGAGCCACGTGACAATCTGGGAATAAAGATCAGACAGTGCGACTACCCAGAGCGCGTTGGTTTATGCACGAATTCTGACATTTCCAATCCACAGAAATATATATACTATTCCCTTAATGTGCACAGCACAGCGTCAGCTGTGGAATTTCTTTGATGTGAAATTTATCAGTCACGATGTGAACAGTCAAAATTGCAGGCAAACAGGAGTTGGGCCAGGATGACCACTGCAGGCATAAAGAATCTCCAGAAAATAAATTTCGGTAAAGATAAACCCTTAACGAATCATAGCAATATAAAGACACATTGGCAATTACCTGAAGATGAATTGGAACAAATAAGCAAAACTCGTAAACTGCAGAAAGTTTCTTGTAGAGGAAAGAAACAATGGCCCAGTCTTACAGACACTGACATGAATACACTGGCCCAGTCGTACAGACACTGACATGAATACACTGGCACAGTCTTACAGACACTGACAAAAGCACACTGGCCCAGTCTTACAGACACCGACACGAAAACACTGGCCCAGTCGTATAGACACCAACATAAATACACTGGCCCAATCGTACAGACACTAACACGAATACACTGGCCCAATCATACAGACACTAACATGAATACACTGGCCCAATCGTACAGACACTAACATGAATACACTGGCCCAATCGTACAGACACTAACATGAATACACTGGCCCAATCGTACAGACACTAACATGAATACACTGGCCCAATCGTACAGACACTAACATGAATACATTGGCCCAATCGTACAGACACTAACATGAATACACTGGCCCAATCGTACAGACACTAACATGAATACACTGGCCCAATCGTACAGACACTAACATGAATACACTGGCCCAATCGTACAGACACTAACATGAATACACTGACCCAATCGTACAGACACTAACATGAATACACTGGCCCAATCGTACAGACACTAACATGAATACACTGGCCCAATCGTACAGACACTAACATGAATACACTGGCCAAGTCATAGAGACATTGTCACTATATCGTAGAGTTACGAAAATCTATTTCATACAGACAATCAGAGAAACTTCGTGCAATCATTGGAAACTATTTCAAAGAACTTGCCATCTATTGTTCTCTGCGTAATACATAAAAGGTAGTTTGTTTATTGTTCTCTGCGTAATACATAAAAGGTAGTTTGTTTATTGTTCTCTGCGTAATACATAAAAGGTAGTTTGTTTATTGTTCTCGCAATAATTCGTTGCACTTAGTTGTAATTTGTTTGTTTATTATATTACCATTATCCTTATTAGTATCAATAGACTTTCCATGCTATTGTTTAATTACGTGTCCCTGCTAGTATATCAATAGATTGTCCCTGCTAATATACCATTAGACTGTCCATGCTAGCATATCAATAGACTGTCCCTGCTAATATACCATTAGACTGTCCCTGCTAGTATATTCTCATTAGAGTGTTCCTGTAAGTATATTATTAGATTATCCCTGCTAGTACATTATTAGACTATCACTGATAGTATACTATAATAATCATCATAATTATAATTATCATTAGATTGTCACTGTAAGTATATTATTAGACTAAGCTATCAGTGCTAGTACATTATTAGACTATCCCTGCTAGTACATTATTAGGCTATCCCTGCTAGTATATTATTAGACTGTTCTTTTTATATTATTAGATTGTCCCTGTTGTTGTATTATTAGATTGTTCCTGCTGTTGTATTATTAGACTGTTCCTGTTGTTGTATTATTATTATACTGTTCCTGTTGTTGTATTATTAGACTGTTCATGTTGTATTATTAGACTGTTCATGTTGTATTATTAGACTGTTCATGTTGTATTACTAGACTGTTCCTGATGTTGTATTATTAGACTGTTCATGTTGTATTATTAGACTGTCCCTGATGTTGTATTATTAGACTGTCCCTGCTAGCTATTATTAGATGTTCCTACTGTTGTATTATTAGACTGTCCTTGCTAGTTATTATTAGACTGTTCCTGTTGTACGTTGTTAACAGCGCTGCGAAATTCTATTTTACAAAGTCGTTTTTACAAAAGAATTTGTGATTTATCGGAATGATATGTTTTATTTATTGGTTGTCATGATGCACCACGTTTTGGTGACTGTTGTAAATTATTTTACACAGTTATGTAATATTGACAATATTTATTCCTTGTTATATATTATTTGACAAATTTAATTCCTTGTTAAGTATTATTTGACAACATTTATCCCTTGTTACGATTATATTATAATACAATATTTAATTCCTTGTTATGTATTATTGGAAAATACTTATTCCTTATTACATCATATTTTACTCCTCCTGTTCCTTATAGTATTCAATTGGACGTTTTCAGTTCTTGCTAATTACTAATGGTCAATGCATTCCTTGCTCTGTATTAATGGTCAATGCATTCCATGCTATGTATTAATGGTCAATGCATTCCTTGCTAAGTATTAGTGGTCAATGCATTCCTTGCTATGTATTAATATGTCGTCGCTGTACCCTGGTGTGACTTTGTAATAATGAATTATATCAAATATGAGTAATTAGTTATGATACAAGACATCTACAAGTGCCGATGTAGAGTATGGGTCACTGGTTAGATATATATATCTTCAACTGTCACGCCAATATACTGGTAGGCCGCCAAGTTTGGCTCCAGCCCCCAGTCAGATCTCCCTGAGAATCAATGTTTATGAATAAATATATATGACGATTATAAATAGACGAACAGAGGACAAGACGTAATCATTAGATTATCACTTCGGACTACAGACAAACAAATGATAGAAATTACTTCACTAACAAATATGTCTTTAAAGTAGTAACAAGAAATTTAATAAAAGAAAAGTTAACAAGATTTAGAAAAATAAGTTCATCTTAAGCCAGTTCATACACTGTAGTCAGTTCACAATGAGCACTTAAGACATGCACTGGAATGACGTCATAGTATGACACAGTCCTCTGTAATAGATCAGAAGTCCCAATCAAGCCAGAAACAATTATTACACAGAGACAGTTAATATGGTAACCAGGCAGCTACAAACAAGCAGTAAAACACACAGCAGTCAAAATAAAACCCTGAAACACAAACAATTGCAAAGCCTAAGTGTCCAGTCAATTGCTCTATTAATAAATAAGTTTGGCATAAGACTCTGAAAGAAAGAAATGTTAACATGTTCAAAATAAAACATAGCATATAACATCCTAATAAGACCTAACCATTCATACAATACAAAAACGTTTTACCTTTAACGTTGCAGCCAAGGATTTTGCTCTCATAAACAACCCACTAGGGAAGGACTATGATTTCCAGTTGCCATCCAAAGACAAATTTCAGAAACGAGTAACGATAAAATTTTACTATCGCCCTTTTATCACCCTTGGAAGCACACCTGCGTCTGTTAGACACGCTTTTGATTTGGCCAATTACTTAGCGCTAATACGATTATAACATTCTAAATGCACGCGCCCATCTAGTTAACAAGGCTTCCCATTGTATACCAAAACACACACACCCGTCGCAAAAATAATCTCTAACTAGCTTATTGGCCATTGACCACGCAACTTATACAACAAACACTCGATCACCTATCTGCCGCAAACATCAAACACCGGTCAATAAATCTACCACCATGAACACTCCATCACCTATCTGCCGCAAACATCAAACACTGGTCAGTAAATCTACCACCATGCACACTCATTCGTTCAGGACCTCACTTGTAAACCAACATGATGCAATACACACACGTCATTCAAATTACAATAACGTTCAATTTAAATGCAACAATGAAGATTTATATAAAATATATGGGAAAATTCCCCATCATACAACATGCATTCCTTGCTAAGTATTAATGGTCAATGCATTCTTTGCTAAGTATTAATGGTCAATGCATTCCTTGCTATGTATTAATGGCCAATGCATTCCTTGCTAAGTATTAATGGTCAATGCATTCCTTGCTAAGTATTAATGGTCAATGCATTCCTTGCTAAGTATTAATGGTCAATGCATTCCTTGCTATGTATTAATGGGCAGTGCTCACTCAATGTGTTAATAGGCAGCACTCAATCCTTGCTATGTATTAATTGTCAGTGCTCATGTATTTGCTATGTATTAGTGGACAGTACTTATGACTTGTTATGTATTAATGAGCATTGTATATTTCTTGCTATGTATTAAATGGACAATACTCATCACTTCGTATGTGTCAATGGAATTGCTCATGACTTGTTATGTACTAATGAGTAGTGCATATTTCACTTGCTATGTATTAATGGATAGTACTCATGACTTGCTTTGTATTAATGGACAGTACTCATAACTTGCTATGTATTAATGGACAGTACTCATGACTAGCTATGTATTAATGGACAGTACTCATGACTTGCTATGTATTAATGGACAGTACTCATGACTAGCTATGTATTAATGGACAGTACCCATGACTTGCTATGTATTAATGGATAGTACTCATGACTTGCTATGTGTCAATGGACAGTACTCATGACTTTCTCTGCATTAATATATAATAAACACGGTATGTTAAAATTTAAGATGACAAATATTTAAACTTAAAATCAAAGAAAATTATTAATAGCTCATACATGTATAGGGATATGTGTTAAAGGTGTAGAATAAATAAATTTAATTGGTAATTTTTAGCGTGGTAGTAAATATCTTGATTTTAACTCACCCACAGGTAATTTTTAGCGTAGTAATAGATATCTTATTTTTAACTCACCCACAGGTAACTTTTAGCGTAGTAATAGATATCTTATTTTTAACTCACCCACAGGTAATTTTTAGCGTAGTAATAGATATCTTATTTTTAACTCACCCACAGGTAATTTTTAGCGTAGTAATAGATATCTTATTTTTAACTCACCCACAGGTAATTTTTAGCGTAGTAATAGATATCTTATTTTTAACTCACCCTCAGGTAATTTTTAGCGTAGTAATAGATATCTTATTTTTAACTCACCCACAGGTAATTTTTAGCGTAGTAATAGATATCTTATTTTTAACTCACCCACAGGTAATTTTTAGCGTAGTAATAGATATCTTATTTTTAACTCACCCACAGGTAATTTTTAGCGTAGTAATAGATATCTTATTTTTAACTCACCCTCAGGTAATTTTTAGCGTAGTAATAGATATCTTATTTTTAACTCACCCACAGGTAATTTTTAGCGTAGTAATAGATATCTTATTTTTAACTCACCCACAGGTAATTTTTAGCGTAGTAATAGATATCTTATTTTTAACTCACCCACTGGTAATTTTTAGCGTAGTAATAGATATCTTATTTTTAACTCACCCACAGGTAATTTTTAGCGTAGTAATAGATATCTTGTTTGTAACTCACCCACAGGTAATTTTTAGCGTAGTAATAGATATCTTATTTTTAACTCACCCACAGGTAATTTTTAGCGTAGTAATAGATATCTTATTTTTAACTCACTACTAGGAAATGCTGAGCATAGTAATAAATAGACTGGGTTGAACTTGCTGTAGAATTTTTTTGTAATGTAGAACTATATTAGAAGAGAATATTATCTAGATTAGGCATGGATGCTTTTAATAAAAGTTATTCAATTTTTGAATGAGTTGTTTTTTTAATGAACGCTTTTAGTGCGGTGTTGGAGTACAATATCTAACTCAGGAACAACGATCTTGTTTTCGCTACCGATAAACGTATCTCTTGGGGGTGGGTGGGGTGGGGTAATAAATTATCTAAGACATTTTCCAAAATTTCTTGCCAAAAGCTTTATTGATTGACGATATATATAGAAGAAAAGTTAACGATCCTACCACGAGACATAGAAAGGATTAAATTCCTTGGGTTGTATTTCAAGACAAACTCAGCTCGAAATACCAGATGGCGTTGCGTTCCTGAGTATGTCTCACTTTGTATAACAGGACAAACTGAATTAGATATATCAGTTACAGTGCACGTCTCGTTCTGTGTGTGTGTGTGTGTGTGTGTGCGCGCGCGATCATGCATAAAGTCTTTTATTAAGAAACAACTTAAGCATATAAAAGACTGTACCTGCACATGTGTGTGTGTGTATATATATGAAGACAGAGAGAAAAAGATGTGCACATATATATATATATGTGTGTGTGTGTGTGTGTGTGTGTGTATGTGTGTGTGTGTGTGTGTGTGTGTGTGTGTGTGTGTGTGTGTATGAAGATAGAGATAAAGAGATGTGCATATGTATATGTGTGCATGCATACCTCATTGAAAAGTTGAAGTGCATCTTTTCTAAGATACGTTATTTTAGAAAATCCAGACCACTTAATTCCCGTGAGTATGTGTCACATGCCGGGTTTTATTTAATGACCATGTCGCAGAATCAGACTAAAAATTATTAATCGTTAAATTTATTATATTAGCTTTAAGACTGACAACATCCCAGACAGCCTAATCTATCCTTCAATCTCTATGTCAGACCCGTTCTTTGGGACCCTAACTCGTCTAACATAGCTAGCGACAGACAAATTAGCTGACGTGCCTCAAGTTGGCAACATTATCTTTCCCTTTGATTAATTATGACTTATATAACATCCAAATATTTCTAGCTCAGAACCCCTAGCCAACTCTTCTTGGTCACACTAACAATTAACCAAAATGTGGGTTTAAGATAACAAGAACAAATAAGAGTTATTAATAACAATAACAAATTTAACAAAATGTGGGTTTAAGATAACAAGAACAAAAAAGATTTAATAATAGCACCAAAAAGAAAACAATAGCGTTTGATTTCCGAAAACGCAATTCAATCGAGTTGAAAGACACTTTGTAGAATCGAAAGACACTTTACAAAGCAACAAAACAATTTACATAATTGAAAGACACTTTAGAAATTGAAAGAACTTTACAGAGCAACAAGACACTTTACAGAATTGTAAATAACTTCACAGAGCAACAAGATACTTTGCTGAATTGAAAGGCACTTTACAGAGCAACAAGACACTTTACAGAATTGTAAATAACTTCACAGAGCAACAAGATACTTTGCAGAAATGAAAGGCACTTCACAGATTGGATAATTGAAAGGCACTTCACAGAGCAACAAGACACGTTTCAGAATTGAAAGAGTAACAGGGCACTTTGCAGAATTAAAAGTCACTTCACAGATTGGATAATTGAAAGACACTTTACAGTGCAACAAAACAATTTACAGAATTGAAAGACACTTTGCAGTGCAACAAGACACTTTACAGAATTGAAACACTTCACAGAGCAACAAGTCACTTTACAGAATTGAAAGACATTTTACAGAGCAACAAGAATATTTAAGAATTGAAAGCTTTACAGAATAGGATGACGCTCGCAGGACAAAATAATAGAATGATACAAAAGAACTATAAAACTTACAGATTCCAAAGATGGAATGATACAAAAGAACTATAAAACTTACAGATTCCAAAGATATGGAATGATACAAAAGAACTATAAAACTTACAGATTCTAAAGATATGGAATGATACAAAAGAACATAAAACTTACAGATTCTAAAGATATGGAATGATACAACAGATGAATAAAACTTACAGATTCTAAAGATATGGAATGATACAACAGATGAATAAAACTTACAGATTCTAAAGATATGGAATGATACAAAAGAACTATAAAACTTACAGATTCGAAAGATATGGAATGATACAACAGATGAATAAAACACTTCACAGAACAGAAAGATACCGAGTTATTCTAAAAACAATAAAACACTTAATTGAACCAAATGGCACAAAAACTTCACTGTACGTAAAGATACAGAATGATGAAAAAGAACATAAATACCCTTCACAGAATTGAAATATACAGAATAATATGAAAGAACATAATGACATTTTATAGAACAGAAAGATACAGAATGATATGAAAGAACATAATGACATTTTATAGAACAGAAAGATACAGAATAATATGAAAGAACATAATGACATTTTATAGAACAGAAAGATACAGAATCATATGAAAGAAAATAAAGACATTTTATAGAACAGAAAGATACAGAATGATATGAAAGAACATAAATGACATTTTATAGAACAGAAAGATACAGAATAATATAAAAAAACATAAATGACATTTTATAGAACAGAAAGATACAGAATAATATGAAAGAACATAATGACATTTTATAGAACAGAAAGATACAGAATGATATGAAAGAACATAATGACATTTTATAGAACAGAAAGATACAGAATCATATGAAAGAAAATAAAGACATTTTATAGAACAGAAAGATACAGAATGATATGAAAGAACATAAATGACATTTTATAGAACAGAAAGATACAGAATAATATAAAAAAACATAAATGACATTTTATAGAACAGAAAGATACAGAATAATATGAAAGAACATAATGACATTTTATAGAACAGAAAGATACAGAATGATATGAAAGAACATAATGACATTTTTAGAACAGAAAGATACAGAATCATATGAAAGAAAATAAAGACATTTTATAGAACAGAAAGATACAGAATAATATAAAGAACATAAATGACATTTTATAGAACAGAAAGATACAGAATAATATAAAAAAAACATAAATGACATTTTATAGAACAGAAAGATACAGAATAATATGAAAGAACATAATGACATTTTATAGAACAGAAAGATACAGAATGATATGAAAGAACATTATGACATTTTATAGAACAGAAAGATACAGAATGATATAAAAGAACATAAAGACATTTTATAGAACAGAAAGATACATAATGTCATTTCACAGAATAGAATGATTTTTTACAGCATGCACACGTAACGGACATACTGTTAAGAGAGTGACATTTGGACAATTGAAGGTATCATGGTTTTGTTCAATGTTCACAGAGTTCTTTTAGGCACACAACACTTGTTAATAGGCACCCCAGGCGTCGTCTTATTTGTGTGCCTATATTGTGGGTGCTGATTTAGGTATATAGATACTGTTTCTGGAGTTCAATACCGAAATTAGTTAGTGACAAAGATGACACGATTTGTGCAGCGCAGACTGAGCTGAGAGAGAAACAGATTATCCGTTACCGGACCGCAACATCGTGCCTACTTAATGACAAGATAACCTTGTTACTGGACTCGTAACGAGGTGAGACAGTTTGACGTCACACTTTGTCACATATGACAAGCATTAGATTTCCTCCCTTTCCCCTCCCCCCCCTCCTTTCGCATATCTCATCATGCAACAAACGCACTCACAGTTTCTCGATTGAAGGAATGAGTTGAATTGTCTTCATACTTCACCCATGACGTCCATTATCGCCTAAAGTGCTTTTGGCAGGCACACATAAAAAGTAATTTAACTTAGTTCTCTGAAACGTTTTCTTCTTATATCAAAGCAGAGCCGTCTTTTTATTTAGCTAGCTTTATTTAAATTTGCTTTTTATGAGTAATCTCCCTTTGTAACGAAGACTGGGCATTTCAGTGTAAGAACCTACAGCAAAATGTAACATTTGAAGTAAACAAGAAGAAGGAAAAACCCAAACTCCTGAAATATAGAGCGTTTTCTGTCCATCAATATGGTGCTTTTGTCAGGTAAAAGTCTATAATTTCCTTATAATTATATTTTAATAAAATTAGTGTAATATTTATGTTTACCTTTGATATACCGACTTTTATAACTGCAACTTGCATCAATGCAGTTCATTTCGCACTATGAGGGTTTTCACATTTAGGGATATTTTAATGACTCAGTTACAGCATTAATTATCCAAATTATTACTTATGAATCTAGTTTTAATACTGATATCAGCTCCATGGGGTAACTTACTTTTTCAGCTACTATATTGAATCCTACCACTTATGTTTTATCGGATAATTAACATTCAACATTGCAGCAAGTAAATTAGATGACGTTTTATGGGACAATTAACATTCACACTGCAGCAAGTAAATTAGATGACGTTTTATGGGACAATTAACATTCATACTGGAGCAAGTAAATTAGTTGATGTTTTATGGGACAATTAACATTCACACTTGAGCAAGTAAATTAGTTGATGTTTTATGGGACAATTAACATTCACACTTGAGCAAATAAATTAGATGACGTTTTGTGGGACAATTAACATTCACACTGGAGCAAGTAAATTAGTTGATGTTGCCTTCTAGGATCGATAGCATTATCCCTCCCTCTTAATTAATTAGTAATTATCCATCCATATACAGCTTGCCCACCCCCACCCCCGCCGATTCAATTAACAGTCATCCCAAAAGAATTAATTAAGATAATGTATAAGATAACAAAGATAACAAAAAAAATAGTAATAGGAAGAAAGTAATTTCATGATCCATATAAATACAAACGAGGCGTTTATTGTCACTGTTAGTTCACTAATGAGTTTATAAAATCAGATTGTCATTGAGGAGTGGCTTTGAGGTGTGGCTTTGAGGAGTGGCTTTGAGACTAACTAACTTCCGCCACAGTGATGAACAGTAACGACTTGTGCTGCTAGAATCATGTCCATATGATCTCAACTGAAGACAAATTCCACTTCTCTAGGACTACAGACCGGACGTCCTAGACTTGATTTCAAATCGAGATTCATATCAAGAGAAGATAAGAAGGACCCAGAATATCAAAGAAAACATTTTTCCTTTGTAGCTGGCTAATTATAATTATTGTGATAAATCCTAGGTATATGGCAACAGTGGGGTTTTATTACTGTCACACAATATTCCTCAGGTAGAAAACGACTTACTAAAGGAGAAGACAAATCCGTCTTTAATCTATATTTAGCGAGCCTCCATCCACCAACTTTCTTCTCCAGCATAAGGTTATCAATATGTGTAAGAAGGTCAATAAACGTAACAATAAATTTAGTAAATCAACAATCAAATATATATATTAGAAATTAATCCAGATTTATAAGTGACTGGCTAAATTTAATATTAATTCAATCTGGCAGAATAAGAATTTAGACATATTTTAGGAATAACAAGCATGACTATACTTTTTATTATCAATCATTTACAACAGATTACTCATCATTGACAATTAGAAAGACTTGCCTCTACATTGCAGGTGGCAGAAGCATTTCGGCAACTAGATTTGTCCTGATGAGTACCATCAGCCCACACTTGGGTCGCGAGATGGTGACATAGGATCGATCACATCTCTCTATACAGATTTAATAAAACTGCTCCAAGAAAAGACCCTGAATGAGTGAATGCAGCTATAGATGTTGGTATCGGGTGCTAATTCACGTCACTCACATTCACTGCTCAAGTGCTACACACTATCTAATCAATGTAACTATCAACTAAGATCTTAGTGTTAGGCACTCTTTCTCACAATATCTAATCTTAATGTTAGGCACTCTTTCTCACAATATCTAATCTTAATGTTAGGCACTCTTTCTCACAATATCTAATCTTAGTGTTAGGCACTCTTTCTCACAATATCTAATCTTAGTGTTAGGCACTCTTTCTCACAATATCTAATCTTAGTGTTAGGCACTCTTTCTCACAATATCTAATCTTAGTGTTAGGCACTCTTTCTCACAATATCTAATCTTAATGTTAGGCACTCTTTCTCACAATATCTAATCTTAGTGTTAGGCACTCTTTCTCACAATATCTAATCTTAGTGTTAGGCACTCTTTCTCACAATATCTAATCTTAGTGTTAGGCACTCTTTCTCACAATATCTAATCTTAGTGTTAGGCACTCTTTCTCACAATATCTAATCTTAGTGTTAGGCACTCTTTCTCACAATATCTAATCTTAGTGTTAGGCACTCTTTCTCACAATATCTAATCTTAGTGTTAGGCACTCTTTCTCACAATATCTAATCTTAGTGTTAGGCACTCTTTCTTACTAAAGGGGGTGAGTGTCGGTATTTGTTCATGACCTAGTAATAACTCTGCCCGTACGAGTTCTTACAAGTAATCTGACCTAGTAATAACTATAATTTGTGTGTTCCCACAAGTAAGCTGATCTAGAAATAACTCTGACTGTGTGTGTTCTACAGTAATAACTGACTTAATATGATTCTACAAGTAAGTTGATTAGTAATAACTCTGACTTATATGTTCGTAGAAGCAAACTATTTAGTAATAACTAAATCCATGTGTTCCTACAAATAATCTGAGCATAAATATTTGTCGTTTTTTTCTTTACAATCCATCCTGTCCTAGTTTACGTGTTTGCAAAGCGCCTAGACAATAGCATTATGATTTGTGGTTATGATTATACAGACAGGATTATGTTTTGTGGTTATGACAAAAGGTAGGAGAACAGTATTGTGTTTTGTAGTTATGATAACAGTTAGGAGAAAGCATTGAGTTTTGTGGTTATGATAAACAGTTAGGAGAAAGCATTGCGTTTTGTGGTTATGATAAACAGGAGAACAGCATTGTGTTTTGTGGCTGTGACAACAGTTAGGAGAAAGTGATACCGTTAACTTAAACACTTTATATAATTCAAATATTGAAAGATGTTGCAGTACAAAGACCAAAACATGATACCACTAAATATAAAGCCGGAGACATGGTACATAGCAAAGACCTAATTGCGATGAGAATGACTGAGACAGAGTCCTTGATATACGACTGAGACAATGTTCATGATACAAAAGACTGAGACACAGACCTTGATACTAAGATTGAGATACAGTCCGTGATACAAAAGACTGAGACACACACCTTGATACTAAGATTGAGATACAACCCTTGAAACAAAGAATGAGACACATTCCGTGATACAAGAATTGAGACACAGTCCAAGATACAAAGAATGAGACACATTCCGTGATACAAGAATTGAGACACAGTCCAAGATACAAAACTGAGACACAGTCATTGATATAAAGATTAAGACACAGTCCTTAATACAAAAGATTGAGAAACAGTACATGATACAAAGATAGAGACACAGTCGTTGATACAAAGATTGAGACACAGTCCTTGATACAAAGATTGAGACACAGTCCTTGATACAAAGATTGAGACACAGTCCAAGATACAAAAATCGAGAAGTCTTTGATACAAAAATTGAGACACAGTCCTTGACATAAGGACAATGTGGCGAGCAATAGAAATTGAGAATGTGAGTTGCTTCCACAACACAACGACTAAGAAGAATCATTAATGCGAAGACAAGTGCAACATGCAAAGACATTGCAGTAGTACTAGTAGTAGTAGTAGTAGTAGTAGTAGTAGTAGTAGTAGTAATGCCAATAATAATAATAATAAAAGACTGTGTTTCTCTAAAGATATCGAAGACATGCCGTGAAATACGATAATTGCGATGAGTTGATACCCTTTATCACAAATAAACTGGGACAGTGTATTGGATTTCTCTCAGGGTCTGTCAACAAGATACTTATGATAAAGTGCTGACATTCGTAAAGTGATTTATAAAAGACAGCATGCTGATGTCTGCAGTCATAATTTGATTTGTTCAATACTTTTCTGTTGAATAATGTGTTTTTATTAACAGTTTTCACTATCGTCAATTATCTCTGTGGCCAGTGTTTCTTTATGACGTCAGTGTTCTAACTCCTGTTCCGCAAATACCAGCATTATTGTAACGACCATTATTTTCTGCAGTTTCCGTTTTCGTGATAAATTTGTGTGATGTCAAATGCTATATAATTTACAGTTTTCTGTTGACCAGTGACATGTGATTTACACAGTACTGATGACCAGTGTTATAGTATATATATATATATATATAGTTCTGGTAATCATTTTATATGATTTACATATATATGTAAATGATGATCAGTTTTAAGTGATCTACCTAGCTCTAATAACTAGTGCTGAGGATTTGTTTTCTATCATGATCAGAACTGTAGTATTATCGATGTTATCTGATTTATAGTATTTCATGATGACCAGCGTTTTCAGAGTGTTATATAATCAAGCGTATTCTGTAATGAAATGTGTTGTTGATTAACAGTGTTGTATGGTGAGCAATGTTTTGAGATCTACAGTATTTTCATGAAGATCCGAGTTCTGCATGATCACTGTTGTATGAGTAACAGTGTTGTATGGTGAGCAATGTTTTGAGATCTACAGTATTTTCATGAAGATCCGAGTTCTGCATGATCACTGTTGTATGAGTAACAGTGTTGTATGGTGAGCAATGTTTTGAGATCTACAGTATTTTCATGAAGATCCGAGTTCTGGATGATCACTGTTGTATGAGTAACAGCATTTATGAAGATCAAGGTTCTAGGCTCACCCGTTATATGGGTAACAGTTTGTTTTTAAATCAAGGTGAGCGCTCTTCGATAAACCGGTAATGCTGTACGATAAACACTGACAAATGCGTTTGTTTCATTATCATTACTCGGAGATAACCAGTGTTGTGTGGCAACCATTTACAACGTATTTTCCATAACCAGTGTTGTGTGGCAACCATTTACAACGTATTTTCCATAACCAGTGTTGTGTAGCAACCATTTACAACGTAGTTTCCATAACCAGTGTTCCACACGCAATTTGGAAGACGTAGGGCATTGGCGTCAGTTTATATCGAATTGTTATGAGCAATGAGAGAGTTTGGATAGCACAAAGGTATTAGCCGTCATTTCATTTTATTTTCATGAAAATTCAATTGCTCTTGCATTGTTTAAGACTGAACTTAAGCAAAATGAAAGTGGGAAAAGCTTTAGCTCATTGTTTATTTATGAGTCTCCTTGTTGATAGTTTAGTTCAAGGCCACCCACAGTGTTTAGATTTTCGACCTCCTTTTGACCCGGAAGCTGTACTGCCATTTTGTAGTAACTATTCCAGTTTTGGTTGTTGCTCAATGACAGATGACTCCAATCTCCGCGAAAAATATCTAGCACTACAGAGAAAACTGACCAGCGTTGACTGGAACCGTTGCCATGGATACATTGGGGAACTCCTGTGTCAGCGGTGTTCACCGTATGCGGCTCATGTCTACGATGCAGAACGAACCATGCTGGCCAGATCGTTCCCGGGTCTCTGCTCCAATTACTGCCATGAGTTCTTCCAAGCGTGCAGTAATGTCATTCAGTTAGTAGATCAAAGTTTCAACGGAAGTCGTCTGCTACTCCACGCTGACTCATTCTGTGCCCACGTGAGTCTGACAGACACCGATTACTGCTACCCAGATCTGCTCGGCAACTCCATCTTCAACAATCAACTCCAGCGCCAACAGGAGACAAAGGAAGGATGTCTGTGTCTAGAGGAGGTCGCCAAAAATATGACGTCACCACTTCTGGCTCGACATTCTGGGGATGGGAGTGGTCGTGTTTTCGTTGCAGAACAAAAAGGCGTGGTCTACATTCTGTATCCTAAGACTCGAACACGTCTTTCTGTACCGTTCTTAAACATATCGTCCAGAGTGAAAACGTCATCACGGGCTGGCGACGAGAGAGGTTTTCTCGGACTAACATTTCATCCGAGATTTTCCGAGAATGGACGATTTTTTGTATACTACTCCACCGCTTTGACAGACAACGATGAGTTGACCGCAAGTGAATTGGCTCAAGGTGTGGACACTTTAGACCACAAGACACGCATTAGTGAGATGAAAATATCGGATTCAAACCCGAACGTTGCTGATGACAGCTATGAAAAAATTATATTAGAAATCAACGAGCCATACTCCAATCACAATGGCGGAGAAGTAAGTTTGTAAATAATTAACTGGACTAACAAAAGACTGGAATTAAAAAAAAAATGTTAGGACCTATCTGGCATTTTGAAACGGGGGCAACATGGATAGTGTTTTACTATCAAAGCAGAATTTCATGTTTTCTTTGTAAACTTCCATTAAATGTATGGATATTATTAATTTACATAATGACATTTCATTATGTACAGAACTATTATGACATTCCATTATGATAGAATTAATACAACATATACCATTTTTTCCTGGTAAAAACTGTCTCTGAATATTTATTTACCTCACTTCTGCATAATTTACATACATTATAAACACACACACCTGGACAGCTTTGTACATTAGGCACTCAAATCCAGTCATTTACTTGAAAAGCTAACACCCAGGCATTTTCTTACAAAGCTCACATCTAGACATTTAAAGCTGACATCTAGACATTTACTTGTAAAGCTGACATCTAGACATTTACTTATAAAGCTGACATCTAGACATTTACTTGTAAAGCTGACATCTAGACATTTACTTGTAAAGCTGACATCTTGACATTTACTTGTAAAGCTGACATCTAGACATTTACTTGTAAAGCTGACATCTAGACATTGACTCATAAAATTCACTTCTAGACAGTTACTTATAAAAGTCGCATTTAGACAGCTGCATATATTTATACGCTCACATCTAAAAATATCTATAAACTCGTATGCTGACATTTACTTATAATAATAAACTTATATTTAGAGAAATGATTAGGATCTTACAGCTTCCCATTTACATATAAATTCACATATAGACATATATTTACATAAATTTATATTTGGACAAATTATAATTGACATCTAAATACCTACTTATAATTATAAACTCCCAGCATGTCATTTTCTTATAATTATAAATTCACTTCGCTAAATTATTTTTATAATTATAAACTAACTTCTTGAAATTTTCTTATAATTATAAACTCGCTTCTTGACATTAAATTTTTATAATAATGAATACAAAGCTTTACAGTTTTGATATTGTATACTTACATCAGAACACTTATGTTACTGTACACTTGCATCAGAACAGTTTTGATGTTGTACACTTGCATCAGAACAGTTTTGATGTTGTACACTTGCATCAGAACACTTATGTTACTGTACACTTGCATCAGAACAGTTTTGATGTTGTACACTTGCATCAGAACAGTTTTGATATTGTACACTTGCATCAGAACAGTTTTGATGTTGTACACTTGCATCAGAACAGTTTTGATGTTGTACACTTGCATCAGAACAGTTTTGATGTTGTACACTTGCATGGGAACATAATTGGCAAATTATGCACATATTATTAACTCACATCTTGACATTTATTAGGCTGCATTAAATAATCGATTTGTTATCGAACTATCTGGGCATTTGTAATGTTCAAAACTATTTGGAACATATTTTATTGTGTATAATTAAACATTAGGATATTTACTGACTGTGCGATAACTCTTTGAAAATTACTTTATAGTACATATCTATTTGATTATTTCTTTATATTATATAGCTACTTGAATATTACTTTATAGTACACCCAAGTTATTGGTTATGATTATTATTATAATTAAATTATCCATAACTAACTACAAGTGATTAGAATCTTAATTTATATTATTAATAATTCTCCAGAAGACACCCCTCGCCTCTCTCACTTGGCGGATACGCGGGTGCTATAAACGTTTCCTCTCTTTCATAACATTAAAGACAAACACTGTCATAATATTTCCTTAGGTGTAAAACGTCTCACCAAAGGATATAAATCCGTCTTTAATCTATATTTAGAGAGCCCTCTATCCACCCACTATCTCTACAACATATGGTTATCAATATGTGTAAGAAGGTCAATAAATTTAACAATAAATTTATTAAATCAACAATCAAATATACATATAAACACAATGAAAAGATTATTTGACATCAATATTTCCACAAAACCACGTTCAAATAATTTCAATGCTCATACGTCTGAAATCCTAACATTTAATTCAGCAGTCCAGTTAGTGTCATTATGAATCATAGGATCGTTCTTATACGTCTTAAATCCTAACACATAATTCAGCAGTCCAGTTAGTGTCAATATGAATCATAGGATCATTCTTATACGTCTTAAATCCTAAAACATAATTCAGCAGTCCAATTAGTGTCAATATGAATCATAGGATCATTCTTATACGTCTTAAATCCTAACACATAATTCAACAGTCCAGTTAGTGTCAATATGAATCATAGGATCATACGTATACATCTTAAATCCTAACACATAATTCAGCAGAATTGTGTCAGTATATATCATAGGATCATTCTTATCAGACAACAGAAATGGAGTTATAGAGAGATAAGCGATAATAGTTTGTACATGACCTTGGACGATGCTGCAATGGTGATTCATGCGCTTTCATAACAATATTACAAATTTATTGTTCACAACAGAATTGTCAATTCTTCGTGTTTCTCTAACACACTGTAGAATGTTCCTTGAGCCGTTGTTCTTTTGAGACTAATCTGGCACTCATAAGTCTTAGTTCCCTAAACAGCAATGTAGCAATTTCAGTAACTTCCTTATACCAGAAATTCCAAATTGTAGTCGAGTACTCCTTGCCATCATACAATTAACAGAGTGTAGTGTATCCTTACACTTACACACTAATCTACCACAGTCGTAGTGGTTTATAAACCAATAAATCAGGATATTCTGGAATTTCCTGAGATTCTAGAATAAAAAGCGGTTTCTCTAGTGTAAAATATAACCATGGAACAAACACTAAGTTTTCCAGTTTATTAATCTCTAAATCCATTCTTTCTTACATTCAAGTCTCAACTTGCAGTTTCCAGCAACAGTATTTATTAGCAAGAAACACGCATGCTGCGTAATAAATACAACATAATAGTTTATGAACATGTTCACAAGAAAAATATCATGTGTGTATCATACACGCATCATAATTCACAATTGTTGAAGTAATAGTCAATTCTCATAATATATCTTTATATGAAACGCAAGTTTATCACATCAATAGTAAAATGCATGAAATATTTCAAAGTCCATTCTCTCTCATTTACAGTTAACTCAAAATTAAAATTTCATGGCCGGACTTATGCTAAACCAAATTCAAAGTGATTAGAGATTAGAATTGTTTTAGAAGGTAAATTTTGATCTCAACCAACTGGCTGGTCTAATTCTTAACGACTGGATAAGAAAACTCATCCACTTGGAACTGGTTAAGATTACATCAGAAAGTTCTAGCACATTGTTAACTTAAGGTATGATTCTGACACTTTACAAAAAAGTACCATCATAAGCAGTGCCAAAGGTCGGGTCATGTTGACATTTAACAATTTATATAACAGTTTATAAACCGGAATAGGCGTACTCCACCGCACACAGCTATTTGAATATTACTTTATAGTACATATAGCTATTTGAATATTTCTTGATAGTACACAGCTATTTGAATATTACTTTATAGTACGTATAGCTATTTGAATATTTCTTGATAGTACACAACTATTTGAATATTACTTTATAGTACATATAGCTATTTGAATATTACTTTATAGTACACAGCTATTTGAATATTACTTTATAGTACACATCTATTCGAATATTACTTTATTATGCACAGCCATTTGAATATTACTTTATTATGCACAGCCATTGGAATATTACTTTATTATGCACAGCCATTGGAATATTACTTTATTATGCACAGCCATTTGAATATTACTTTATTATGCACAGCCATTTGAATATTACTTTCTGTTACACATTTATTTGAGTATTTCCATTGTTGATGCGTATGAAGATATGATCTTTATTTATGATTTCAATTGAACACATATCAAAACAGCATTACGAGTATTTAGTATAATGTTTTCCATTGCTGGCGTCTACAAATATAGACTTAATCTTTATTTAACTATGGATGTATCTTTTAATAAGTGTAGTAACACAGACGAAACGAGTTTTATGTCATTATTAATTCAAAATGGTTTTCTTTGTCTGATTATTCACAGTTGCTGTTCTTGGACGACGGCTATCTGTACATATTTGTGGGTGATGGCGGTGGTGGTGGTGATCCATTTAACCTAGCACAGAACAGGTATAACAGATTTCTAGCACAGAACAGGTATAACATATTTCTAGCACAGAACAGGTATAACAGTTTTCTAGCACAGAACAGGTATAACAACAGTTTTCTAACACAGAATAGGTAT
This sequence comes from Sinotaia quadrata, assembly GCA_028829895.1. Lineage (NCBI taxonomy): Eukaryota > Metazoa > Mollusca > Gastropoda > Architaenioglossa > Viviparidae > Sinotaia > Sinotaia quadrata. The sequence goes on from CM054182.1 coordinate 77,423,290, forward strand.
AACAGTTTTCTAGCACAAAACAGGTATAACAGATTTCTAGCACAGAACAGGTATAACAACAGTTTTCTAGCACGGAACAGGTATAACAGATTTTTTTTTTTTAATCACAGAACAGGTATAACAACAGTTTTCTAACACAGAACAGGTTTAACAGTTATCTAGCACATAACATGTAAAACAGATTTCTAGCACAGAACAGGTATAATAGATTTCTACCACAGAACACGTATAGCAGATTTCTAGCACAGAACGGTGACCCGTCAAATGCGCGAACGACAATTGCTCGCCGACAAAACCGCGATGGACAAAAGCGCGACGACGAAATCGCGTTCTTTGAAATCGACAAATTCGCGCCGACAAATGCGCGCCGACAAAATCGCGATAAACATCGCCAAGTAAAGAATGGCATGCTAAGTTTGAATAGCTGCATTCAACACGGTCCAGGAAGTGTCATGTATGTTCGCTCTATTACGTAACTTTGCCTATGTGTAAGGATTATTTGCACGTAGTATCTCATAATATTGATCTTTAAATAAAATTATTAAGATTTGATATATGCTTCATTCTGTTCATTGCCTTTGTGTAATGCACGTAGTATCTCATAATATTGATCTTTAAATAAAATTATTAAGATTTGATATATGCTTCATTCTGTTCATTGCCTTTGTGTAAGGATTATTTGCACGTAGTATCTCTTAACATTGCTTTGTGTATCGTAATATTGATATATGCGTATGTTATTATTACATTCTTGTACGATTTAAATTATTTAATTATTTTTAATTATTAAATTATTTCATTATTACATTCTTGTACGATGTATCATCGCGATTTTGTCGATCGCGATTTTGTCGTCGAGCATTTGTTCAACGCGATTTTGTCGGCGCGATTTTGTCGACGCGATTTTGTCGTCGAGCATTTGTTCATCGCGATTTTGTCGGCGCGCAATTGTCGTTCTCGCATTTGTCGGTGAACCGCACAGAACAAGTATAACAGTCTTTTAGCACATAAACAATTGTACTCTAAACTGGAAATAACATAAACATCAATTATAATGAAAAAGAAATGCGCTATCTATTCATAATACATTAGAATGTATTGAAAATACGATAAATGATAATACGTTGATAAGAAATCAATATACCATCGAAACAAACAATAATACACTGAAAGAGAAATGCAATAAGCAATATTTACCTGGAAAGGAAAATACTACTATTTTAATTTTTAAATGAAGTAAATAATCAAAAGAAATGAGTAGATTATTATACATTTTTTAATTTTTGTGCTTCAATTACATCACCGTCCATTATTTTAATAACATTGTATTGTTTTGTGTTTCAATAGATTATCTTCCATTATTATTATTATAATACAATTTAAAACGTTGTATGTGTGAATTAAATCACCGTACATTATTATTATAAAAGTTTGATGTTTTGTGTTTCAGGAATTCTTTGCTTGGCAAAATTCTACGTATTGATGTGGACTCAAACCCAGACCGCCCATATACAGTCCCAAACGACAATCCGTTCGTGCATCGTCCAGACACACGACCTGAGATCTTTGCTCTGGGAGTGAGGAACATTTGGCGTTGTGGTGTCGACAAAGGCGAGAGGAAAACGGGTAATTTTTTTTCACTCATTTACAACTCATCTCACTTTTGCGATCATTAGGTGTGAAAGATGTAAGAGTCAAATTTAGATCTGAAACTAATCAAAATTATACTAACAGTAATGGCCTCTGATTTGCTACTCGTTAGCCTGTCTGTAAGATAATGACCTCTGACTTGCTGCTTGTTAGCCTCTCTGTAAAGATAATGACCTCTGACTTGCTGCTTGCTAGTCTGCCTGTAAAGATGGTGATTTCCGACTTGCTACTCTTTAGCCTGTCTGTAAAGATAATGACCTATGACTTGCTGCTCGTACGTAGAATACCTGTTCGTTGAGATTAGGTCAGTATTTGTACGTAGAATACCAGTTTGTTGAGACTGAGTTTGTATTTATACGTAGAATTGCTGTTTGTTGCATTGAGTCAGTATTCGTACGTAGAATTCCTACTTGTTGAGCATCAGTTTGTATTTGTGTATTTCTAGAAACTAGTTCGCGTTGTGTGTGTTTTGCCACTTCTAGAACTTGGTTGGTACTGTTGTATGTGGTCTGCAACATCTAGAACCTAGTTCGTGTTTTTGTATGTGATCGACAACTTCTAAAATCTGGTACTTATTGTTGCATTGGTCTCCAACCTCTAGAAACCTTTTCGTATTGATGTATGTAGTCGCCACTTCTAGAGTGTGGTTAATGTTGTATGACCACTTCGAGAAACCTGGTGAGTTGTATGTAGTTGGCCTCCTCTAGAACCTGGTTTATGTTGTATGTAACTGTCCTATTCTAAAACCTGGTTTACTTTGTTGTATGCAGTCGGCCACTTTAAGATCCCGTACTTTGTTCTTGTCATGCTATGTCATGTTTGTGTTCTTGACATGTTCTTGGCATGTCAAGCCATTTTTGTTTTTTATATGTCAATCTATGCTTGTGTTATTGATATGTCAAGCCATGTTTGTATTCTTGGCATGTCAAGCCATGTTGTATTTTTGACATGTCAACCTGTTTGTGTTCTTGACATGCCAAGCCATTTTGTGTTCATGACACGTCAAACTATATTTGAGTACTTGGCACGTCAAGACATGTTTGTGTTTGTGACATATCAAACCATGTTTGTGTTCTTGACATGTCAAACATGTTTGTGTTCTTGGCATGCCATTGCTCGTGTTTTGGAATGCCCTGTGATAGTGGCTATATTGTCGTGCTTTTGAATTTTAAAAATAAATACATATGCATGTGTAATGCTGAGGGCGTGTGAGCAAATATGACATTATTCCTTGGACATCATATGTTATTGATGCACGAGAGATGGACTGTTGTAGGAATAGCAGAGGCCAGGGATTAGGGTTGAGACAAACACATTCGCCACCGGAGGAAAGCTCGCTCAATCCTATGTCCGATACAGGAAGAAAGTATGGCTCAAAACTGGCTTATGCTTGGCTCAAGGATGGCTTAGTCTGTGACAAGCGGTGATGAAAACTGATACCCGTTCTTTATAGAGTTGATAACATTTTAGTCGAGCTTCTGTTACTCACGACACATTAAGTGTAATGGAATAAAGCTCCTGTTACTCTGCGATGCACGACACATTAAGTGTAATGGAATAAAGCCGGTTGATCGCTAAGATTATTCCCGCTGTAGGCCATGTACAAGTAACACGCCATCTTGATGTACTAGTGCACTTCGTGGCTTTGATGAAAACCGTACTGACAGTTTGTTTTAGCGGGGAATTTCTAAAGGGAGGATATATTAAGGTATGTTAAAAAATAGTTTAGCGGATTCTACATATGTCCAAGGCATAAAGTTAGGGAAAAAGGTTTTCTGATGAATGGGACGTGAAAAGAGACCATAATGAAATATGTTGTGACAACATGAATAACTTTCCTAGCAATATTGAATCTTTCATGATAATCCTGAAAACATTTATTTAATATTTACACACTTTCGAGACTATTTTGATATAATTATATCGTTACATTATTGATACTTTCATAATAATATTAACAACTTCCGTGACAATGTAGTTATTTATCGAGACAGATATTTCTATATAATCACAGTAGATTTCAGGATAACATTAAGAACTGTCGCGGTAATAGAAAATTTCGCGACAAAAATTATAATTATCGTTCGGACAGTATTCGTAGTCTCCTAGATAATAGGTATGCGATATTGTAACAATATGAACACTTGTTGTAGACTATACCACAGAGCACTATATATAGAGGACACAAGTGAAATAATGTCGCCACAACCTCCGCCATATTGCTAATACCAACGCAGTTTAGAATCTTTGGCAATTACACGTTTGATATAGACAACCTTCGATATACATATATAAAGTAGTTCTAATTCTATAAATAGAAATACATTTACAAAATGGAAACAATCGAGAAAGGAGACTGTCCTCAGACCTATCAAAATTGTTTTTCTTTACTATATCCATTTTCTCTGATCTACATGTAGATGACTTTAACAAGACTGCCTAATAAACCGTCCCAATTATCATCGGAATGTCGTAGTTTGCAGTCACGATGTCATAGTATGTCCTAGATCCTATTTAGCAGTGACGATATCTTAGCTGGCTGTCACCTTCTCCCAGTTAGCAGTCAAGATGTCCTAGTTAGCAGTACGATGTCCTAGTTAGCAGTCAGGATGTCCTAGACAGCAGTTACTTTGTCCCAGTTAGCAGTCAGGATATCCTAGCTAGCAGTCATCTTGTCCCACTTAACAGCACTTATATCCCAGTTACTAGTCACGATGTCCTAGATAGTAGTCACGATATCCTAGTTAGCAGTTAGGATGTCATAGCTAGCAGTCATCTTGTCCCACTTAACAGAACCTATATCCCAGTTAGCAGTCACGATGTCCTAGTTAGCAGTTACTTTGTCCCAGTTAGCAGTCAGGATGTCCTAGGTATCAGTCACGATGTCCTAGTTAGCAGTCGGGATGTCCTAGGTATCAGTCACGATGTCCCAGTTAGCAGTCGGGATGTCCTAGGTATCAGTCACGATGTCCTAGTTAGCAGTCAGGATGTCCTAGTTAGTAGCCACGATGTTCTAGTTAGCAGTCAAGATGTCCTAGTCACACCGTCCTAGTTAACAGTCCGGATGTCCCAGTCACAACGTCCTAGTTAACAGTCACGATGTCCTAGTTAGCAGTCAGGATGTCCTAGTTAACAATCACGATGTCCCAGTGAGGAGTCATAATGTCCGGATTAGCAGTCCCAGTATCCCAATTATTAGTTACACGCAAAGTGAAATTAAGGGCAATGACCCAGTCAACAAAACCTGTAGTGGTAACGCTAACAGTTTAACGTCACTACTTTAGCTTTCGTGGATCTATCTATCTATCTATCTATCTATCTATCTATCTATCTATCTATCTATCTATCTATCTATCTATCTATCTATCTATCTATCTATCTATCTATCTATCTATCTATCTATCTATCTGTCTTTCAAGTCTTATTGCCTGTCTGTCTGTCTATTTGTCTTTCAAGTCTTATTGCCTCTCTCGTTGCTGTTCTCTAAGAGGCCTTTTGTTTCGTCAGGTAAAGGGAGAGGCCGGGTGGTGTGTGGAGACGTTGGACAGAATGCCTTTGAAGAACTCAACATTTTGAAGAAAGGAGCAAATTACGGATGGAGATCAAGGGAGGGTTTCGAGTGTTATGACGAGGAGATGTGTGGCGCTATTGGTAAGGTAAAATAAATGTTTTTGTTAGATCATATAAATTAGGTAAATGTTAGGAAGGTCAAATAAATGTGTTGCAATGTTGGGAATGTCAAAGAAATGAGGACAGGTACGATCAAATATTCTTGTGGACTAGTACGATCCTTGTGGCTGGAGTGGTGAGGTTTGTAGAAATGTGTGCTAGTTTTTAAGGTTAAAAAACGTTAGTCAGTGATGTTAAATTGAAACAAACGTGCATCAGTTTTGGTAAGGTAATAAACGTGTGGAAGGTTTGGTAAGGTAAGAAACGTGTGCCAATTTTAGTAAGGTAAATAAATCTGTGGCAATTTATTAAGGTAAATAAATCTGTGGCAATTGTAGTAAGGTAAACACATGTGTCAATTCAGGGAAGATAATAACCGTGAAGCAATTTTGGTATGGTAATAAACGATAGAAATTTTGATCAGGAAAATAAATCTGTGGCAGTTTTGTTAAGATAAAGAAATGTGGCAGTTTAGGTAAGATTATAAACGCGCAGCAGTTGTGTTAAGGTAATAAACGTGCAGCAGTTTTGGTAATAAGATAATAAATGTGTGACAGTTTGTGTAAGATTACAAACATGCAAATGTTTTGGTAAGGTAATAAATGTGTGATAGTTTTGATATGGTAATATATTTGTGACAGTTTAGGTAAGGCTAATAAATGTGTGGCAGTTTTGGTAAGGCTAATAAATGTGTAGCAGTTTAGGTAAGGCTAATAAATGTATCGCAGTTTGGGAAGGTAAAATAAATGTGTAGCAGTTTAGGTAAGGCTAATAAATGTGTGGCAGGTTTGGTAAGGCTAACAAATGTGTCGCAGTTTGGGAAGGTAAAATAAATGTGTAACAAAACAATGTGAGAGGAAATAAGGAAATGTGTGGTATGAGAGTTAAGGTTTAAAATATCTGGCGATTATTGAGAAAGGCAATAAATGTCTATCAAATACTGAGTCAGAACGACAGTTTCTTAGGAGACTCACGTTTTTCATGTTGACTCACTGTCATAACATACATCTAGTGGTATTCTCATGTTGACTCATTGTCACTGGGACTGTGAAAACTAATACAACCACGCATCACTGTTTTCACAGTCCCAGTGACCACTAATACAACCACGCGTCACTGTTTTCACAGTCCCAGTGACCACTAATACAACCACGCGTCACTGTTTTCACAGTCCCAGTGACCACTAATACAACCACGTGTCACTGTTTTCACAGTCCCAGTGACCACTAATACAACCACGCGTCACTGTTTTCACAGTCCCAGTGACCACTAATACAGCCACGCGTCACTGTTTTCACAGTCCCAGTGACCACTAATACAGCCATTATCAAAACGAACTAACACTAATTCCGCTGACTTACGATTTTGGTGCTTAACCTTTAACCTCCTTTCAACCATGTCAATATAGGCAACAAAATATTAAGTTTGTTCAATATTTCATATGAGGTCCCATTATATATAAAGTTATAATTTAATAATAATGAAATTCTCAATGCAAGATATACAACTGTACACATAACCATGGACTATAGGAATTGTCGAATATTTTACATTCTCTGTAAAGGGAGAAATGGTGTTGCTTGTATGTTCTAAATTCTCTGTAAAGGGAGAAATGGAATTGCCCGTATGTTCTAAATTCTCTGTAAAGGGAGAAATGGAATTGCCCGTATGTTCTAAATTCTCTGTAAAGGGAGAAATGGAATTGCCTGTATGTTCTAAATTCTCTGTAAAGGGAGAAATGGAATTGCCCGTATGTTCTAAATTCTCTGTAAAGGGAGAAATGGAATTGCCCGTATGTTCTAAATTCTCTGTAAAGGGAGAAATGGAATTGCCCGTATGTTCTAAATTCTCTGTAAAGGGAGAAATGGAATTGCCCGTATGTTCTAAATTCTCTGTAAAGGGAGAAATGGAATTACCTTAGTATATATAGTATATATTCCACTTGAGAGTTGAGACCCTTCTTGTCCTTAATGTATTAGAGCTTGAGGGGCTTGGCATTTATAGTGTATTAGAGCTTGAGGGGCTTGGCATTTATAGTGTATTAGAGCTTGAGGGGCTTGGCATTTATAGTGTATTAGAGCTTGAAGGTTTGTCATTTACTTCAGTAGTGTGTGTTTGTAACTGGGGGGCCGGTAGTTTGCCATCAGATTGTGTTCTCTGTATTGTCCATTGTCCACTACAGAACAGAAATTTGACACGATTTGTTTTGCAGTAACGTCTATTGCATTATAACGTTTCTACCCGGTGTGTCTATTTCCCTAGACAGAAAAATAAAGATTAAGTTGTTCTGATCGACTTGAGTGTATGGGTTTTGTTTGCATTGGCATTTTGTGCAATAAAGTTGAACTGAAACTTGATGTTCTGCTAGTTTTTGCATACAAAAACATTTAAAAATAAAAATAAACAAAACTAAAGTCAGGTTACATTTAACATTTTGTAGCCACGGACCAAGAATTAAACTACGAAAAAGAGAAAAGTACAGTATTCGTAATCTAGTAGGTGGCCAAATGGAAGATGGCCAGAGAGAAAAAGAAAGTTTAGGCGGCCAAAATAATCAGGAGATAGGGGAGTTAGAGGCACAGTGCATTTGTACAGAGAGAGGAGAGATAGAGGGAGAGAGAGGGAGTGAGGGAGAGATGGCCAGATAGAAAAGGAAAGTTTAGGCGGCCAAAACAATCAGGAGATAGGAGAGTTAGAGGTACAGTGCATTTGCACAGAGAGAAGGAGAGATAGAGGGAGGGAGAGGGAGTGAGGGAGAGATAGAGGGTTCACCGACAAATGCGCGAACGACAATGGCGCGCTGACAAAATCGCGATGAACAAATGCGTGACGACTCGCGTCTACAGAATCGCGCCCATAAAATCGTGATCGACAAAATCGCGATAATACATGTTAAATCGTACAAGAATGTAATAATAACATACGTAGATATCACGACACACAAAGGCAATGCTAAGAGATACTGCGTGCAAATAATCCTTAAGATCACGTCCAGCATATGTAGGCAGAATTGCTGCAAGCCATCTGGATAGTTGAATGTATTTAGATTTGCTGGCGGCCTGACTGACAATTCCGCCATGTATGCGTCTCAAGGTTTGTTCATCTTGTTCACAACGGAAATGATCGACCTATGTGTAAATGGCAGGATGATGTCGCGCTGAAAAAAAAATGGCGCTAAAAATCAGCATATGCCTCTGTGACATAATTAGTTCCCGAGTCTTCCCACTTTGTCTGCATAGTCATGCTTGAATGACGGTTCTCTAAAGGTCGGTGCCTCCTAAGATAGTTAGGTCTATTGAATTATACCTAGGCGTGGGCAGGTTCGAGAGTTAGGTCTATTGAATTCTACCTAGGCACGTGCAGGTTCCCTCCCTCCGTAATAGAGCGAACATACATAACACTTCCTGGACCGTGTCGAATGCAGCTATTCAAACTCAGCTTGCCATTCTTTACAATATGCCAGAATTCTTGGCTACACATAAGTAGGCCACACATGGCGGCGATGTTTATCGCGATTTTTTCGGCGCGCATTTGTCGGCGCGAACTTGTCGATTTCAAAGAACGCGATTTTGTCGTCGCGCTTTTGTCCATCGCGTTTTTGTCGGCGCGCAATTGTCGTTTGCGCATTTGACGGGTCACCGAGATGGAGAGATATAGGGAGAGAGGGAATGAAGGAAGAGAGAGGGAGAGGAGAGAGATATAGAGGGAGGGAGAGGGGAGAGTGAGAGGAGAGAGAGAGGGGAGAGAGAATGAGAGGGAAGAGAGAGGGAGGGAGAGTGAGGGAGAGGGGAGAGAGAGAACTAATCTCTGTCATCTACGCATTCAAGACATTTCTTGCCTGTCCACCAATAGGCTTTCATGTCCTTACTGAGTTGGCCGCCTGTTCATTTTGCAACGCTATCACCAACCTCTGGCCAACATGAGATCCAGCGCTTTTGATAAGGCATATATCATCTTTAACTACGTAGTACAATATATCATCTTTAATTACGTAGTATAATATCATCTTTAATTACGTAGTACAATATATCATCTTTAATTACGTAGTACAATATCATCTTTAATTACGTAGTACAATATCATCTTTGACTACGTAGTACAATATCATCTTTAATTACGTAGTACAATATCATCTTTGACTAGGTAGTACAATAACATCTTTAATTACGTAGTACAATATCATCTTTGACTACGTAGTACAATATATCATCTTTAACTACGTACTACAATATCATAAAATGAGCTAATATTTCAAATACATGTAAGGTATATATCATCTTTATTTACGTAGTACAATATATCATCTTTATTTACGTAGTACAATATATCATCTTTATTTACGTAGTACAATATCAGCTTTAATTATATAGCACAATATCAGCTTTAACTGCGTAGTACAATAAAATCAAATGAGCTAATATCTCAAATATATGTAAATGTTCTTGAAATTGATGTCAACTTTTAAATACGTGTCTAAGTTAAATAGTTTATATCTACCTATTGCACACTTGTGTCAGGATTAGATTGTTCCTGTATAGCACCTGAATAAAAATGTGTTCGAAGACAGGATACAAGATCCCCTTTATATAAACCTCTTGGAGGAAGTGTCTAGAAGCTAATAAAGTCATTTCATGATGGAGTGTTGGTCACCATAAATGTGTGAATAATCTAGGACAACACAACTAATTAAGGTCACAAAGGGTTGCGTCACTAAATATAGAACATAGAGCACACAATTACAATATGGAATTTACATAAAGTGAAGATGATACAGAGTGACACAAAGATAAGTGACAATTTAATAAGGAATTTATATAAAATAAAAAATAGAAACAACCAAATTTCGATTCACAATTTCAATTTCAATTCCTAAATAGCTATCTCAGAGAGATCCTGCCTGCCCTAAAGTTAGTCTTCTTATCTCCTAGTTTTCTCTCCAAGGGAAGTTTATATCTCTTCTCTAGTTTTTTCCCTTCAGTCTTTCTCTTTTTACTTAATAATTTTTTTAAAAATATGAGTTTATGGTAAATAGAGTACACGCTCTTGGTATAAATGTTTATGGTACACTTATCTTGTTTCACCACCTGGCAGTGCTTCCCGTTTTATGCAGCTACACACAAAGAATGGGCAGCATACGTCCTGATGTGTCTACTCTACAAATCATATCATGAATTCTCCCACAGCCCAATTGAGAAAATGCTTAGACTTATAGGCCAGAGCTAGTAATTATAGAAGGGGAACAATTACAACAATAATTCCAAATCATACAGATTTGACCAGAAGAGAACTGAACTGAATGAAACAAAACCCTGCAAATAACATTACAGTGATAAGTATTTACTACACTTAAATTGACAGGTGTATGAGTCAAACCGAATCCCTCTGGTCACACTCCGCTAAAGTGAAAAAAGCACAAAGATTAAAATATACATGGTATTCTACTTCACGTTCTACATATACAGAAAAGTTCTGTAATTTTCATACAATAACAGACATATATTTCCTTTCTGCCAAAAACAAAGAGTATAAAACCCCATCTGTATTTATGATTCCTGAATTTTTCACAAAATTCTTTCACTCTTTTAAAAGACATCAACCATACAGACTTTATGATCTTTACTTTGACCGGACTCTCCTTCCTGCCTGTCACAGAAAAGGCATGGAGTCAGATTTTTATTTAACTTCATCACGAGAGCAAAACACGAACTAAGGGAAGTAATCACCATCTAAAATAGCGATTTTGATCATGCCGTACGCTCTGAAACTGTAATATGTAAACACTAATTTGTTCATCCAATCTCATTTAGCAAGACAGACAGTATGTAGTCCTAGTATGTGCATATCATCTCATAGATAAATATATATGTATTTATGAAGAAATATATTTATGTTGAATGAATCACTTATATTCATAGATGAGTGTGTAAAGCCGGAAGCGTCCCCTATATCCAATCAAAGCATTTGCTTACGAGCCAAAATAGTAAATGCACAGTAGTTTTGCCAATAGCTAACCATGATACACGCAGATAAAATGCATGCATCAATGAATTACACTATGTAACACAATTTTTGTTCCTGGCTTCTAAGTGTTATATTTCAATTGCTTATGTCTAAAGTACGTGAAAAAATGACTTCATTAAGCACAAACTTTGCTTACACGACAACAGCACGAAGAAAACTCGTTTTTTTGTGAAAATAGAACGATTTTTTTTCATTTTCGTCATTATGATCAGGTAAAAACAAAAATTGCACAAGGAATAGACAAACAGAGTCAGAAACCACTCAACAAGGTTCAGAAATGTGTAGATTTTCTAGATTTACGATTGTACTGTGAATCACTCTCTCGAAGTAGCCCCCAAATGTAGTCCCCCATCATGTTTTCGTTATACTGTCCTTGGTAACGACGTTCAAAGTTCAATATATCTTGATGAAAGCGCTCGCCTTGCTCCTCTGAGTAAGCGCCCATGTTCTCCTTGAATTTGTCGAGATGCGAATCAAGGATATGGACTTTCAGAGACATTCTGCATCCCATTGTGGCGTAATTCTTTATGAGAGTCTGCACCAACTCCACATAGTTTTCAGCTTTGTGATTACCTAGGAAGCCCTGAACAACTGCAACGAAACTGCTCCAAGCCGCTCTCTCCGTCCTGTTCAACAGCTTTGCGAAATCCTCACATTCTATGATCTTCTTGATCTGTGGTCCGACGAATATACCAGCCCTGACCTTAGCCTCAGACAGCTTTGGAAAAAGATCTTGGAGGTATTGAAATGCTGCTGACTCCTTGTCAAGAGCAGTGACAAATTGCTTAATGAGGCCTAACTTGATGTGCAGCGGTGGCATAAGCACTTTATGAGGTTCTATCAGCGGCGCCCACTTCACATTGCTCTTCCCAACAGAAAACTCGGTCCGTTGTGGCCAGTCCTTTGTGCGATAATGCGCCTTAGTGTCACGGCTGTCCCAGAGACAGAGGAAACAAGGAAATTTCGTGAAACCTCCTTGAATACCCATGAGGAATGATACCATTTTGAAGTCACCGATGACCTCCTATCCGTAGTCGTCATACTTTAATGCACTCAGCAACATTTTGACATTGGTGTAGTCCTCTTTGAGATGCACAGAGTGGGCCATCGGGAGAGGCGGGTAGTTGTTTCCATTGTGAAGCTACACGGTTTTGAGGCTCTGGGATGAACTGTCTATGAATAGGCGCCATTCAATAGGATTACATGCGATACCTATAGCCTGGAATAGACTGGCAACATCGTTGCAGAAGCACAGCCCATCACGCTGACTGAAGAAGTTGGAGAATCTTTGATGCCGCTTCCTCTGATCCGTGACTTGTACGCTAGCATCAACCAAGTTCCACTGTTTGAGCCTGGATATCAGAAGCTCAGCATTCGATTTCGTAAGCCCGAGGTCCCTAATTAAATCGTTCACGTCTTTCTGGTTAGGGAAGTACGGCTTTCTATCCCCAACTTCATCTGCGGAATCGTAGTCCATATCTCCAGTATCTGCCTCGCTATCTGACTTGCTGCTGTCTCCTGAAGATGGCCGATGAATGAATCAGCTGGATGCAAACAATCTCTTGATGCCATATCAAATAAATAACTTCTCTTCAACTACGAATCGTTATCCTTTCAATCTGCAATAACACGAATTGGAATCTTGGTTCGAGACACCTGTGCTTTTATACTTGTACAGCTACTTTTGGAACGTTCAAGTACGTTCTAGAAAGGTCTGAGAGTTTCTCGAAAATTCTGGAAGTTTCTTGAACGTTCTAGAGTGTTCAGGAGAATTGTAGAAACATGTGGACAACTCTAGCAGTTCAGGGAGGAAGCTCGGCATTGAAAGCAAATCGAGAATTTTCTCGAACACACGCGATTTTCCAAATTTCATTCCCGGTCACAGAAGCAAAGTTTTTCTGGAATAACAGCGATTTCCTTTCTGTTCTAGACCTAATGGATTAGGAAAACACACTTTCAACCCAGGAACAGAACAAAAGTGAAAATTTGTTACATAGTGTTATTAGTCACAAGGTTAAAAACTTCTAGAAGCTTCTATAGTTCTCATCAAAAAGTATAAATCTGAAGGACTGAGGGTGGGATCTGAGAGAGAATTATAACATCAACTACAGACTATAGGAACAGTATTTTCCAAATCTATATATTCTAGAAGACAAAATGCCAGTATTTTCTAATCTGTATATTCTGGAAGAGAAAATGCTAATTATTTCTAACTTGATATATTATAGAAGAGGAGAAAATCCTAATTCTTTCCAACTTGATATATTATAGGAGAGGAGAAAATCCTAATACTTTCCAACTTGATATATTATAGGAGAGGAGAAAATCCCAATACTTTCCAACTTGATATAGGAGAGGAGAAAATCCTAATACTTTCCAACTTGATATATTATAGGAGAGGAGAAAATCCTAATACTTTCCAGCTTGATATATTATAGGAGAAGAGGAATTGCCAATATTTTCCTACCCCCACTCCGTTGGGAAGTCTGTGACGGGAGGACATTTCTATCGAGGCTGTGAGAATCCGGGTCTCAGTGGACTCTACATATACGGGGATTACATGAACGGGTATGTTACTTTAAATTTTGGGTGACATTGATATACATGTATATAATAGGTTTCTTTCTGATATGTTGCTTTAAATTTTGGGTGACATTGATATACATGTATATAATAGGTTTCTTTCTGATATGTTGCTTTAAATTTTGGGTGACACTGATATAAATGATAGGTGTCTTTTGATATGTTCCTTGAATTTTGGGTGACAGTGATATACATGATAAGTTTGTTTCTGATTGTCAGGTGTAGAGTTGTCTAGAGAGTATTCAATTGGTTCATGTTAGCTGCTTGCTTGACAATAGACTTTGGTCATGTTTATCACGTGTTAAGACATAGTTACAGAGAGAAAAGTTGCCTTTCAGTCACATAGCCAAGCTGAAAGATTGAGGCTGAGAGAAAATGAGAAAAATAGTACAAGAAATAATGACAGGTAGATTATCCATTGAAATAAGAAAATTTCAAGTACATATGAATAAAAAGAATCTACAGATTATAATAAAATGAAGATTTATGTTCAGTAGAGGTGAAATGTTCTTTAACTTATATATATAACTATATATATATACAAACATATTTATTTATTTATTCTGATTGAGTGTCTTTATCTCCGCTAGACCAGAACACGATGATTTAAAGGAGTTGTCCGTCACTTTCACTCTTTTGTCAGGAAACTCATATTACTTAATCATTGGCGTCACAGCTGTTATATTAGTGTTACTATGGTTTTCATGAAGATTTACAACACCTGAAGCACATTTTTTGTCCAATACTCTCGTAATGGGTCCCCTAACGTTTCTACTCATAAGAGTTCGAAGGGCAAAAATTGGGTCGAATCTTCTGGTATTTCGCGCAACGCAAATAAAAGTGCTGACAAATACATATCTCAATCACGTTGGCTTTCCACACAGTTTTCTCAATGACGTAGTAAGAGATGCGTTCAGAGTTTTGACTAAACCGTTACGCATAGTGTGGTAAGGAGTAATTTCACACTACCTTAATCTCAATAGTTGTTTAATTAACTCACTTGTAATTTGAGTTCCTCTATCGGACAAGATTTCTTCTGGAAATCGTACATGGAGGAAAATGGCAAACGGCGCATTTACTACTGACACAGTACTATTAGAACTAAGATCAACTGTCTCACTACTATTAGAACTAAGATCAACTGTCTCAGTACTATTAGAACTAAGATCAACTGTCTCAGTACTATTAGAACTAAGATCAACTGTCTCAGTACTATTAGAACTAAGATCAACTGTCTCAGTACTATTA
The DNA here is from genome assembly GCA_028829895.1 of Sinotaia quadrata. Taxonomy (NCBI): domain Eukaryota; kingdom Metazoa; phylum Mollusca; class Gastropoda; order Architaenioglossa; family Viviparidae; genus Sinotaia; species Sinotaia quadrata. The sequence continues at coordinate 77,438,461 of CM054182.1, forward strand.
GAACTAAGATCAACTGTCTCAGTACTATTAGAACTAAGAACAACTTTCTCAGTACTATTAGAACTAAGAATAACTGTCTCAGTATAGTATAATCCAGGGGTCACCAACCTTTTCGATACTGAGAGCTACTTCATGGGTACTGAGTCATACGAAGGGCTACCAGTTTGATACACTCTTCTAGTTTGCCTTTATACATTATTCATAATGTAAAGACTTAGAAAAAGGGTTGTGGGCGACTCATATGGTCTTTGCGGGCGACTTGGTGCCCGCGGGCACCATGTTGGTGACCCCTGGACTATAATCCATGATAGTGAGAATCCAACTGTGGCCTTGACCTGATGAGAACACAAATTCTCCAGTAGGATCGATGGCTAAATGCCTAAAAGGAATATCATTTGTCGGGGTTTCACCTAGTGGAACTGGGCATTCCACCTTTCTATTCACTCGCTTACATATATCACATGAATGACAGTACCAAGTGACATCTCTTGTCATACCTGGCCAATAAAACAAGAACTCAAATTTTGCTTGGTCCTAGATGACTGGCAGTAAGTGGGTCATGAGCCAAACGCAGCACGTTCCTCGATAATTCAGAGGTACAACCAAGTGACTGCAATGAGTCCCTTCCTGTTTATGAATCAATCGATCATCCTTCCAGTGAACTATTAACCCTACTCCACAACCAGCATCACAGAGGACTGGAACACAATGCATTAAAATGAGGTGCACCACTTGGTTCTATGACATTTCTGGTACCTGGGAAATAACATTTAATATGGTCAGGTTTGCCACAGTTAGAGCACACTACTGGTTTGTTCTTAACATCGTTGTCTTTACTGTTGGGGTGAGGTGTGGCTACTCTATCTTTCGTCTAAGTTCAACACAGTACGAATTTGGACAGTTTAATAAGTGATATATACTGACAGGTACTTCTATTTTCTGTTGTTTGATATTTCATTAACTCCATATTTAATATTTTGTTTCATAATTACATTATCACATCCATCCTTGACTTACTTATAAGTTAGGTCTGCACTTTTGGCCAAAATAGAGCAGGACCTAGGTCTCTTTTGAGTTGCGTAAGGTTTTCCTACATTGAAATCTCTTTGTCCATGCTCTATCAAAAACTGTCAGACCTTTCTCAGTCACTCCTCATCAGATATACTGGAAATACCTCCTTGACCTCTCTTTCAGACGCCTGTTTTCTTTGAAGGAGGTTGAAGGACATTGGGAGAACTCTGAATTAACCATGTGTGGATCGGACATCTGCTTTAACGGCCTGACCAACGACTACGACATCTACCTGCTTTCCTTTGGAGAAGACGAGGACGGTATGCATACTTGTGAAAGACTGGATGTGAGACATGCATCATCATGCATGTGTTTGTGCGTGTGTGTGAATGGACGTGATATACTCATCATGAATGCGGAAATGCATGTATTTATGTTTGTGTTGGAATGGTGCGACATTCATCATCATGCGTGCTGATATTCATGTGTTTGTTTGTGTATGTGTGTTTGTTGGATTGGGCGTGAGACTGTCCATACGTCACCCATGCCATTAATGTAACGTTTCCAGTGCGTCATCTATAGCATATATCATAGCCTTTTAGTACGTCATCCATATCACAGCGTAGCACTGTTAGTACGTCATCCATATCACAGCGTAGCACTGTTAGTACGTCATCAACATCATACAGCATAACGCTGTTAGTACTTTGGAAGTGCTTTTGTTGAAAGTCGATTCTTTGTTACTGTGGTCACTATATTTTTTGTAGTACGTATGTAAGGTGTTCATTGTGCATTGAGGTTTAAAACGTTAGATCTTATAGCTCAAATTACCGCTATTAGAAAACTTTGGGAGTGCTTTGAGGCTTGAAACGTTATATTTTATATCTCAAATTACCGCTATTAGAACTTTGGAAGTGCAGCGAGGCTTGAAACGTTAGATCTTATAGCTCAAATTACCGCTATTAGAACTTTGGAAGTGCATTGAGGCTTGAAACGTTAGATCTTATAGCTCAAATTACCGCCAGCAGGCACAGTACACTTGTTTGTCAGTCATAGACAATGTATCGCTTTCCCCACTTTGATAAGAAATAGCGTTTGTGTTTAAATCGTAGGTAGATTTCTTTCCTCCGTTAGACGATGTACTGATAGTTGATCTGTATTAGAAGTTTTTCTTAAACTGTGATAATGCTCTGTCATCACTTCTGTAAAGTCCTCATAGACAGACAACGATTTCATTTTCTGTCATCAATTCTGTACAGTCCTCACGGACCTACAACGATGTGTTTTCACCACTCTTGCCTTTCATAGTGTAAGCATGTTTTATTTGAATGGTAATAAGTTCCTTAGATTTACATTTACTTCTCGGTGTTTTCACCACTCTTGCCTTTCATAGTGTAAGCACGTTTTATTTGAATGGTAATAATTTCCTTAGATTTACATTTACTTCTCGGTGTTTTCACCACTCTTGTCTTTCATAGTGTAAGCACGTTTTATTTGAATGGTAACAAGTTCCTTAGATTTACATTTACTTCTCGTTGTTTTCACCACTCTTGCCTTTCATAATGTAAGCACGTTTTATTTGAATGGTAACAAGTTCCTTAGATTTACAATTATTTCTCGGTGGACACTTTCAATTCAGCAGTCTTCATTCTGTTGGAAGAAGGTGACGTTAATTGATCTTTTCTTCGCATGCTTTAAATAATTCGCTTGAAGTAATTGTAAAGCAAACATGATTAGCAGATTATATATTTTTTTATGGTCGTAATCATGCTTTTGTCTTAGATTTTAGGAGGCTGACATTTGTTTTGGAACCACTGACGTTCAGATTCGAGGTCATTGAAGCGAGTCCATTTTCTCCATCTCAGTTTGTGAAATGGTCTGTCTCCAATTACTTCCTGTAGCTTGTTTGAGAGTCGCAATTCCATTACCCCATGTCTGGCATCTATCGATTGCCATTTCTCTATAAGTTTAATGGCTGCTAGTACACGACAGTACTAAATCTTGTACTTTCGATATTTTGTCGAGTCTATGGAACAAAGGCTGATTCAACTTCTGCTTGTAAAAGTAGAAAGACATTATGATACTGAGTTTTACCAGCATACGCAGAATTGACCTTGACAATGAGAGCCACCAACATACCCAGATCTGACCTTGACAATAAGAGCCACCGACATACCCATTATTGACCTTAACACTGTCATCATCATACCCAGTACTGACCTTGACACTGTCACCGACATACCCGATGCTAATCTTGCTTGAGTTCGCTTCACACTTGTTACTTTGAAATGTGCAAAAGTATGTTGTTGTTTTTTTCCAGAAACTTGTTGCTTCTTTCGCTATGGTTTGGCCTAGTTTGTGTTAGAATATGCTTTGTTCTAATTATATTAGTATATGGTTTGGCCTAGGTATGTTAGAATATGCTTTGTTCTAATTATATTAGTATATGGTTTGGCCTAGTTTGTGTTTGAGTATTAACTTACTTCAGTTCTTGTTTATTAACTGATTCAGGTCTTCTTTTATATTAACTGACTTTAGATATTAATATATATTCAGATATGTTTTGTATATTAACTGACTTATGGTCTTCTTGTGCATTGACTTACCCTCGGTGCTTTTGTTCATTAACTAACAACAAGTGGCCATGACATTTAAAAACATAATTTGACTGGATGCTCTTGTGCTTTGGGTGACCTATGTGGCATTCACATTTGGCAGACCTCGATTTGCCTTGTCTATTAGTTGACTTCGTTTTGTCCTTCGCTATTTACAGACGTCAAGTTACCTTGTCTATTAGTTGACTTCGCTATTTACAGACGTCAAGTTACCTTGTCTATTAGTTGATTTCGTTTTGTCCTTCGCTATTTACAGACGTCAAGTTACCTTGTCTATTAGTTGACTTCGCTATTTACAGACGTCAAGTTACCTTGTCTATTAGTTGATTTCGTTAATGGCCTTTCTTATTTACAGACCTCCTTTACTTTGTCTATTGATTGTCTTCGTTTACCCATAATTCTTGCACAATTTGTAGATCTCGTGCAACCATGTATATTGAAAGACTTTTGCTTTCCTTATCTATTTATAGATCTCGTGCGTCCATGTACATTGAAAGACTTTTGCTTGCCTTATCTATTTATAGATCTCGTGCGACCCTGTACATTGAAAGACTTTTGCTTGTATTGTACGTTTATTTACTTCGCATATTATGAGGAAAACTTACACCATAAATGTTTCTTTTTCTACGAGTTTTTTCCTCGTGTCAGGGGAGGTTTTCACCATAAATGTTTCTTTTTCTACGATTTCTTTCCTCGTGTCAGGGGAGGTTTACATGCTGACAGATCCCAGCTGGCCAAGGCGACAGGTGAACGCAGGCAAAGTGTTTAAATTCGTGGACCCGCAGAGGTGAGTTGTGATATGATGTCCGTAGGTATTTGTTTCTTTTTATTTAAATCACTATAAAAATTAGTTTAGAACGTGCTGATGTAAGTGATACTTTAAATTAGTTTGTGTGAAATGAATACCTAGTTTTAATCAGATTAACCAATTCTAATTAATAGCATTAAGTAAACACGGCGCTTGGTTGATACTAAGTGCTATGATATACAGCTAACCTTATGTGCTTTGTGGTACAATTAACGTTAGGTGTCACATGACAAAAACTAACATGGCGTGCTTTGTGGTACAATTAATGACGTGCTTTGTGGTGCAATTAATGACGTGCTTTGTGGTGCAATTAGTGACGTGCTTTGTAGTTTGACTTTTCTTGCCACAGGAGAGGAAACCCGGACGATTGCCCGTCAGCAAAAAGAAGAGGTCGGAACCCAGTGACTCAGTTCGGCACCCGGGAGCAGGCGGGTATGTAGATGTCATACTTTTACAGACTACTGTCGTGAGGTATATTTTATAATAATGCATTATTCCAAATTTTACGGTTAGACCTATATCGATGTGTCGATGGACTACTTGTTATGTGTTATCTGTAACTGTTACACTGATATTTGGGTAACGCCGCCAGTCAATTGGCTCACGACTCAGTTTTCGACTGAGAAAAATTATACATATAGACAGAATAAAGAAGACAATATAATTACGTAATCATTGCAGTTCATGACAAACAAACAACTAGAAGTTAAAGCTATACTAAACAGATATTCATGGCAAACAACTAGAAGTTAAGCTATGCTAACAGTTATTCATGACAAACAACTAGAAGTAAAGCTATACTAACAGTTATTCATGACAAACAAACAACTAGAAGTTAAGCTATACTAACAGATATAGGGATAGCAAATTTACTCTGCCACAGCATGCCTTTGTTAAATGCATATTTTTATTAGCTGGTTTCATATATGCTTACGTTTAGGCTTTACATATACTTCAGGGATATTATTACAGCTGCTACACTTCACATCCAGTAACATCTGACAATTTTCAGAAATATAACTCCAATGCGTCCGTTTAGATCCCGGCAATGTCGGAGATATTTTAACTAGAGCAGAAATGGCGTCTCTTGAAATCGGGAAATGTCAGAGATCTATTAACTAGAGCAGAAATGGCGTCCTTTAACAAAGGCAATGTTAGAGATCTATTAACTAGAACAGAACTGGCGTCTCTTGAAATCGGGAAATATCAGAGATCTATTAACTAGAGCGGAACTGACGTCTCTTGAAATCCGTTAGATTTCGTTTCTTAGAGACAAATATAATTGAATTTGCACTTGTGCAATAGAACTACACAATGGTATAATATAATTACAGGTCCACGTAGAATAGCTGTTAACTACACAATGGTTTAATATAATTACAGGTCCACGTAGAATAGCTGTTCAACTACACAATGGTTTAATATAATTACAGGTCCACGTAGATTAACTACTCAACTACACATTGGTATAATATAATTACACTGCCACTCAGTGTAATACAACTGAAGGCCCCAGCAGTTTTATTTGCAGAGCCAGACACTAATACAACTGAAGGCCCCAGCAGTTTTATTTGCTGAGCCAGACACTAATACAACTGAAGGCCCCAGCAGTTTTATTTGCTGAGCCAGACACTAATACAACTGAAGGCCCCAGCAGTTTTATTTGCTGAGCCAGACACTAATACAACTGAAGGCCCCAGCAGTTTTATTTGCTGAGCCAAACACTAATACAGCTGAAGGCCCCAGCAGATTTATTTGCTGAGCCAGACACTAATACAACTGAAGACCTCAGCAGTTTTATTTGCTGAGCCAGACACTAATATAACTGCACTGCGAAACTGGTGTAATGGTAATTGCACTGTCAAACACTGGTGTAACATAATTTGCACTGCCATAAACGGGTGAAATATAAACACATTTATAAAGCATAATGAAATAATCAGGACAAAACAATCATACTGAAGCAGCAATAAAAGTCGCCATGGCAGTGCAATGATACGCAACAACCTCCCAACAGTCACCAAGCAAATTGCCGCTCTCTCTCTCTCTCTCTCTCTCTCTCTCTCTCTCTCGTTTTTCTTTTTTTCTAAATAGTTGGAATTTATTATCGCCACCGTTATCATGAAGGTGATGTATACGCGCTCCTAATGGTCCATGGGGACAGTAGAGTGCTACCGAACCCACCCATCACCAAGGGGCAACAATTCAATTCGCCAGCAAAGCATAGCATAAGTCTGCACACGATTCTTTCCTCCTAAATCTTTAGAACGTCCATCAATTTAATCTTTTTCACTAAAAATAATTATTCATTCACTTTCAACACAGTCTTCTAAACGATTTTGTGGATTGCACTTATCTGCGAAATCAACGAATAATGGAAGCGAATATTAAACACTAACTTCGTCATCATATCATCAACGTACAGAATGTAACTTGAGCACAGGAGTAATATCAGGGGCAAAGTTAAGTACTGATAAAATACAAGTTAAGTACTGATACAATACAAATTAAGTACTGATAAAATACAAGTTAAGTACTGATAAAATACAAGTACTGATACAAGTTAGGTACTGATACAATACAAGTTACGTACTGATACAAATCAAGTTACATACTGATACAATACAAGTTACATACTGATACAATACAAGTTAATACTGATACAATACAAGTTACGTACCGATACAACACAAGTACTAATGCAATACAAGTACTGATACAATACACCTACTGATAAAATACACGTTAGGTACTGATACAATACAAGTTAAGTACTGATACAATACCAGTACTGATACAATACAAGTTAAGTACTGATACAATACCAGTACTGATACAATACAAGTTAAGTACTGATACAATACCAGTACTGATACAATACAAGTTAAGTACTGATACAATACCAGTACTGATACAATACAAGTACTGATACAATACCAGTACTGATACAATACAAGTTAAGTACTGATACAATACCAGTACTGATACAATACAAGTACTGATAGAATACAAGTTAAGTACTGATACAATACCAGTACTGATACAATACAAGTTAAGTACTGATACAATACCAGTACTGATACAATACAAGTACTGATACAATACCAGTACTGATACAATACAAGTACTGATACAATACAAATTAAGTACATGTATAATACAAGTACTGATACAAGTTACGTACTTATACAAGTTAGGTACTGGTTTAGTACAAGTACTGCTAATATACAAGTTGAACTCGGGTGTAGCAAAGTAAATTTGCCTTTCCCTATACTAAACTTAATAATTATATATTTGTTGCCAATGTGAAAGTGATACGACCTTGGGCACTGTTTATGATAGTATTTTTAAGTTTCGAGTTGGAATAAACAACTCAGGTGGAGAATATGCTAAAAGTTGCAATCCAAACCAGTTCCAACTGGATGAGTAGATTTCTGACTAACAGTCTCACACTTGTTCATAACAAACTCATCCAATGGGGATGGACTGAAAGTTACTTTGTTCAAGGTGTCCTCTATTTTAATAACTTTGATCTTTGACGAAACGTGAGTCCAGTCATAGATAAAGAAATACTCCTTAAATGCTTACTATTGATCTATGATTTGAATTGGGGAATGCTTTATATAACTGAACCATTATTTCTATGATCACTAATTTGATTATGTTGTATATTATACTTGTGAATTTTTAACGATGCTATATTTCTTATGCTGTGTGTATTCCAGGATATGTAAGTTGAGAATGTCTGTAAGAGAGAAAGGGTTTAGAGATGAAATATGCCTGAAATTTAGCGCTGCCTTAATTTGACTTTTGCAGAGAAATGCGTGCCCTTTTTGTTTTTGATGCTTGATCTGCTTCAGATCACAGTGATTACTGTACTGTACCTGTCATACTGGTGAGTGTATCCAATGTTATTTTCGAACTTATCAGTAAACGTTTTGCTGTAAGTTGATTAATGTGAATTCGGTTCAAGAAAATTGAGGTTTTAGTTTTAACGAATTAACGAATAGTATTTTGAACAATCATCATGGTGTGCTGAATAGTGCACACAGAGATTTCGGAAATGGATGATTCTCTACCGTGTGCTTGGAGATCGAAGGTTCTGGAACAAAGTTGTGTAGTGTGCCTAGAGGGGGTACGTGAGACTGTCTAAATAAGAAAGGCAGTGACTTGTTGCAAACCACATGATTGTGAACATGTGCTAGTGACAGCAACCATCTTTGAAAAGGTTACGTTCATTGATTTTAGCTATTTCTCTGAAACTCTACTCTCATTTCTGTGATGAATGATATCTTAAAAATTGATATTATATTACAATATATATGCGTGTGTGTGTGTGTGTGTGTGTGTGTGTGTGTGTGTGTGTGTGTGTGCGTGCGTGCGTGTGTGTGTGTGTGTGTTAATTTGGCTGCTGTTGTCTATGCTAGGAAAAGTGAGCGATTGTTCAGCGTTAATCGAACAGTGTTGTGAAGTGATGTAAATGTCAATGCTCTTTGATTTTATTCATGTTTTATATTTGATTGATGATTTAATAATTTATTGTTAAATTTATTGAACATCTTACACATATTGATAACCATATGTTGTACAGACAGAGGGCGGATGGTGGCTCGCTAAAAATAGATTAAAAGACGGATTTATCTCCTCCTTTTGTAAGACGTTTTTCATCTACAGACATATTTTGTGACGGTAAATGTTTGTCTTTAACCCGTTCAGTGTCAGGTTAAAAAAACCGTCAGACGGTACTGTATTACAGTACCCAATAAAAAAAAATTGTAACAAATTGGCTGCTGAAGTGAAGGCACATGTTTTCTTCACTCTGATTGGTTATTTTTAGTGACTAGGATTGCTGAGACTGAGTGTGTACAACTATAGGGAGTTAGGGTCCCAGCGGCATACGGACCAGTTTGACTTTGGGAATTTATGGTCCCAGTATCATTCTACGTTATGTTTTGGAAGAGAGAAAATTTTTACAGCACCCGTATGTCCGCCAATTAAGGGAGATGAGTGGTGTCTTCTGGAGAATTATTAATAGCATAAATTGATATTATCATCACTTGTAATTAATTATGGATGATTAAATAATAATAATAATAATCAAACCAATAATTTGGGTGGCGTTGTGCCATACATACCATTTGCAACACAACAAGTCTCTCACAAACACAGCACGTTGTCTCACACACACAACACGTTGTCTCACACACATAACACTTTGTCTCACACAGAGAACACGTTGTCTCACACACACAGCACGTTGTTTCACACACACGCTACCACATATATAGCGTATGCATTACCCTTTATATAAACACACAACACACGCTATACCACATGCCAAACAACAAACAACTCCATACATAACAAACATACACAATACCATGCACACAATACATAACAGATACAACACGCACACACACAACACATACACACACAAGCAACTCACATATACACTTTTTGAAAACTCACACAAAATAAAACTAGGGTGAACGCGGAAAATAACTCAAGGATGAAAACAATAACAAACCAATCATATCATGTATGCTAATTGCCGTTGGCCCTGTTTCAACGAGTCTAATTGCAGACAGCTTTAAGGGAAGTTACCCCTTGCATTTAGTTTGTGTAGTCAGGCCATCGAGTTTCAAGTTGTTATATAGGAAGGAGAATACGTTTTCACAAGTCCTGGTTCGTTTTTCATATAAAAACAAGAATTGTACCTCTATTTCGATTCATTATCTGTTGTTGAAAAATGAAGAAAAGCATTTCTTATGAGCGTCACTTCCAGTCAACAAATGGGCAACCCACACTCACTTTGTCGTTAGTTGTTTAAATTTAATACACTCTATTTCCCATGTTATTGACATCACTATGCCTAAAAAACCAATACACTCTATTTCCTATTATAATTATTGACGTCACTATATGGCAAAACAACACACTCGATTTCCTCTGTTTTTGACGTCACTATAGCACAAAAACAAAACACTCGATTTCCTATTATTGACGTCATTATAGAATAAAAGCAGTATACTCGATTTCCTCTGTTATTGAAGTCACTATAGGACACATCACTTTAGAGAAATAAGTAGACGTCAAACCTTGCATGCAACTTTAGCATATAATAGTTTCATACATCAGTAATTACAGACATAACATTAGAACAATATTTACGGACGTCACTTTAAGACAATGTCAAAATATTACCTTAGGATAATAAGTACGGGTGTCACTTTAGGACAATATCAAAATATTACTTTAGGATGATAATTACGTTTGCCACGTTAGGACAGTAATTAGGAAAATAGTTAAATGTCGTTTTAGGACAGTAATTACGTACATACATTAGGACAATAAATAAATATAATTTTAGGACAATAATAAATTTCCTTATGGGACTATAATGAAACAACACTTTAGGATAAAAATAACTCATCTCGCAGATGCATGCAATTAAAAGAAATTGATTCGATCAAAAAATGCTATTCCAATCCTCCCAATCTCAGGATCCTTCTTGTTCATGCTCGATTCATTACAATAATATTTCTCAGACGTTAGGCATAGGCAGCTAGAACACTGAGACAACATTTCTCAAGTTTTACCCTTGGTGTCTGGTGCTTTATGCAAACATTTCTCAAGTATTACTCATGGTGTCTGGTGCTTTATGCTAATATTTCTCAAGTATTACTCATGGTGTCTGGTGCTTTATGCAAACATTTCTCAAGTATTACCCATGGTGTCTGGTGCTTTATGCTAATATTTCTCAAGTATTATCCACGGTGTCTGGTGCTTTATGCAAACATTTTTCAAGTATTACCCGTGGTGTCTGGTGCTTTATGCAAACATTTCTCAAGTATTACCCATGGTGTCTGGTGCTTTATGCAAACATTTCTCAAGTATTATCCATGGTGTCTGGTGCTTTATGCAAATATTTTGAAGTAGTACCCATTGGCATCTGGTTCATTAAGGTGACTTCTTTCAAATAATGCCCTTGACAAATGGTATTTTAGATTTAGTTTGCAGTCTCCCAATTCACAATCAAACTATTACCAAGATCACATATTCCACTGGACAAAATCAATTATATCCTTTGATTGTCAATATCACCCATTCAGTAGATGAAATCGACCACTCCACTTGAGATTCAGAATAATTCATTTGGAAACACACTCTCATCAATGAGAATCACACTACACAACTAAAAGTGTTATATTTATTTCTCTGAACATCATCAGTGAAAACAACTCAAAGTAACTTTGTAATGCTGATACACTGCATGACAAATGACATGGAGCAAATCAGAAATGACTGGAAAGTCACATGACAAGAAGTTACATTTCTCTTTGTGTAGTCAACAATGTCCAAACACTGCAAGGCAGGATTGTAGCTTGACTGACAGCTTGACAAAATGACAATAACCCATAATGGTTTCTGACTGTCAGATTTTGGCTGAATCTGAGGGGGGGGGGAGGAGAAGGCCCTGCTCAGAGCAGCACAATTGACAGATGATTCTCTAGAGAAATTCTGAGGGAAGACCAAGCTCTCAGGATCGCACGAGTCTAAATCTTCTAGCAAGCCTAATGGGTGCTGGAAGGATGCATTGATTTGTAAACAGGAGGGGACTGATAGCAGTCAGTTGGTTGTACCTCTGAGCTATTGAGTCAACATGTTGTGTTTGGCTCATGACCCACCCACTGTTAGTCATCTAGGACCAAGCAAAACTTTAGCTCATGTGGATGCTGAGTTTTATTGGTTAGGTATGACAGGGGATGTTACTCTGTATTGTTAGTAATGTGATATCTGTCAGAAGTGAATAGAAAGACATAATGCCCAGTTCCACTAGGAGAAACACCAACAATTGATATTCCTTTTAGGCATGTAGCTGTCGATCTCAGTGGACATTCTGTGTCTTCATCAGGTCGAAGCCACAGATGGATTATCACTGCCATTGATTATGATATGCGATACCCTGAGGTTGCATTTAGCTCCATTAGTACCGTGTCAGTAGCCAATGTGCTGTTCATAATTTTTTCATGTGTAAGATTTCTGGAAGATAGCAGCCAAAAATGTACACAAAAGTAAAGCTAGACAAGCATGTATGTATAACCATAAAATGAAAATATCTAAAATAATCTAAAGTTGGTATGCAGATGGTGTTGTTACCTTTTGCGCTGAAACAAATTAGATGTATCATTGCAAGGACCATATGAAACTGAATGAGGGCAATTTTCAAATTCAGATTGGATAGAAAACAAAACAAATCATGTTAATCTGATGAAAGCATATAAGGAACGCCCAGATAATATGGTTGCTACTATAGTAATAGAGGATGATGCTACCTCTGTACCTGATGCTGAATACATACCACGCCCACGCTAACAGATGTTGAAACTGTTGATGACAATTTTTTTTAAAATCTGGAACTCTCAGACTCTGAAGATCAACAGTTGTGGAGTATGATAAAAGAAACTTGCGATGTTTTTACCGATAAACCCAGAAAAATGAGTTTGTGTGAATTTATGATCACATTATGGGATCTGCATGTAACAATATGTTTTACCTTATGCTAAATGGGATGCTGTTAAAAAGGAAATTGACTCTATGTAGGCCTTAGGTATGATTGAGAAGGCGGAGTCCTGTTATAGCTTTCTATTGCCCTAGTTAAAAGAAAGATGGCACACACCGATTTTGTGTGGACTACAGAATCTAAACAAGTTGATTGTTTTTCAGATGAGCCTTTGCCTGAACCAAAGCATCTTTTCGTTCAGCTCAGTGGAGCCAAATATGTTTCTAAATCAGATTTGACTAAATGGTTTTGGCAAATTCCTGTCTATGAGGCAGACAAACCAAAATTAGCACTTCAGTACTCCTGATGGATAATATCAATGAAGGATAATGCCCTTTGGTATCCTCGCAGCACCATCTGTTTCACTAAGATTGCTCATCGAAACCATAAAAGAGGAATCAATTTCTAACTTCATGGATGACATTTTGGTTACTATCCAGTCCCTGGAAGAACACATCTGAGTGTTACGGAAATTATTCCAGCGTTTGAAGGAATGTACACTTACTGCTCGACCAACAGAAGTTTCTTTGGACATTTTTAATCTGAATATTGGGACACACAGTGGGACAAGGTCTCCTGTGGCCAGACGCATCTAAAGTAAGAAAACTTGAAGAGATGGTGAGACCCATCTCCGAGACAAATGTTAAATCTTTTTTGGAGGAGTGTGAAGCCAGCTTTGCTAGTTTGAAAGACTGCCTTCTCGAGCCCTTGTCCTCCATTTATCTGATTTCAATGAAGAATTCATACTCAGAACAGATGTTAGTAATGCATGGCTAGGTGCTGTACTGATTCAGAAACACTTTGATATTCTGTATGCAGTAAAATATGCCAGTCGTACGTTAAATGCAGCTGAACAGAATTATTCAGCTTCAGAGAAAGAATGTCTTGGAATTGTCTGGACAGTCCAGAAATTCCAAGCCTCCTTATATGACAAGCATTTTGCCCTTCAGACAGATCACCAACCTCTCGACTAAGGCAAATGGTTGTTTGACCAGATGGTCATTACTACTACAACAGTAATGATATGCTGTGGAAGTCATTAAAGGCACTGAAACTGCCACACTATAGGATGGAAACTTCTTGAATCCACCACAAGCATACAAAGAAAAGTGGAAAACGGTTTGTTACTTTCTGAAACATCAATCAGAGAGTAACACCAAGTTCCAAGTTTAATTATCTTTATTCTCTATTCTTTCATTCTCAATGTACAATACTGCAACAGTATTTATTAGCCCAATACATCTGTGCAACATAATAAATACAACATAATCAATTACACACATTTTTCTGTTAGAAACAATGTCATGTGTTTAACATATTACATAAAAGTATCATAATTCACAACTGTAGAAATAATAGTCTTTTTCACATAATGCATCTTTACATTAAATTACAAATATAATATATCAGTAGCAAAGTGTACGAACTGTTCCAAAGTCCATACTCTCTCAATCTCTCTCAATCCATCAGTTAACTCACCATTAAGCTAATGGTCGCCTTTTCATGACTGGACTTGAGTTAGGTCAAAATCAAAGTGATTAGAATATAGAATTTTCTTCAACAGGTTAATTTCTGTCTCTACCCATTGGCTAGTTTGTTATTTGTAAACCTTTAGTTATTGGACAGCAAAAATTACTCATCCCCTCTGGACTGGTTTGGATTATTTCAGCAAGTTCTAGCATATTCTTTACTTGAGTTGTTATTTTAACTCTGTTACTTAAAATAATGTCGTCATGCGCACTACCCGAAAGTCATATCACGTTGACATTTAACAATTTAACAATTAAATTTAAAAATAGGGACAGGCAAATTTACTCTGCCAAACTTTCTGTTTTCATTATGTGTAGTATGCAACCAGTTTCCGTTCTGTGTGCAATAACATGTAGAAAATATTATATAAAAATTTAACAATCAAGAAGAGTTTGAATTCCAAATCATATATTTCCAATACTGACATCAAACAATAAATAATTCAAGATGAAATAACACGTTCTATTGTATTATTCGTTTTATTGTTTCTGTA
The DNA here is from genome assembly GCA_028829895.1 of Sinotaia quadrata. Taxonomy (NCBI): domain Eukaryota; kingdom Metazoa; phylum Mollusca; class Gastropoda; order Architaenioglossa; family Viviparidae; genus Sinotaia; species Sinotaia quadrata. The sequence goes on from CM054182.1 coordinate 77,453,481, forward strand.
TATTTTGTTTGCTATATTCTTGCTATTCTATGTTTGCTATGGATTTCGCATTTGATGTTTGTATATTTTTGTTAATCTATGTTTGCTATGGATTTCGCATTTGATGTTTGTATATTTTTGTTAATCTATGTTTGCTATGGATTTCGTATTTGATGTTTGTATATTTTTGTTAATCTATGTTTGCTATGGATTTCGCATTTGATGTTTGCTATGAGTTTGGTATTCAATGTTTTTTTTTTTATGGGATTGCTATCGTATTGGTTTGTACTTGGTGTTACATATATGTTTGGTTGCTATGGAGTTTATATTATCTGGTTTCTATGGTTCTTTGCAGATGGTCGTCTGCAAAGTCCTGTCATTGAAGGCATTAACATCCGGGTATGCGGGAGTGCGTCTCCATTTCTTTGCCATGTTCTACGACAGCAAAACAACGGGGAACAATAGGTTAGACTGGAAAAACCCACAGTACCATATTATTCCATATTGTGTTAGTCTGGAAAAACCCACAGTACCATATTATTCCATATTATCATATTATTCTATATTGTGTTAGTCGTTTTCAAAATAAATAATTCATGAAGAAGAAAAAGAAGAACATTGCGTTGGAAATTTTCCTTCAGTGCAAAATAATACATTTGTATAAAGTCAGGCACAAGATGTACTAAAACTGTTATAATACGTTTGTATAAAGTCAGGCACAAGATGTACTAAAACTGTTATTATGCTTTGCCTTTAATTTCTTTCAGTCACACATTCACTAAGACGTGTTTAAAATCACACATATGCTTTCAATCACACATTCACTAAGACGTGTTTAAAATCACACATATACTTTCAGTCACACATTCACCAAGACGTGTTTAAAATCACACATATACTTTCAATCACACATTCATTAAGACGTGTTTAAAATCACATATACTTTCAATTACACATTCACTAAGACGTGTTTAAAATCACACATATACTTTCAAACTCACATTCACTGAGACGTGTTTAAATAGGAGAATACCTGATACAGATATATGGAATCTGCGTAAGAGATTTTGTGAATTAAATACGTATTAATAATATTACAGAATATGTGTGACGAATACGTTTTCTGTCTTAGGGGATGTATATGATGATTGCATGCTATGGTTCTGTGGAGCGTGTGTGTGTGTGATGCATGCGGGCTATGGTTCAATGGGATGAGTGTGTGTGATGCATGCGTGCTATGATTCAATGGGATGAGTGTGTGATGCATGCGTGATATGGTTATATGGAATGTGTGTGAGTGTGTGATGCATGCCTGCTATGGTCCTATGGGGTTTGTATGAATACGAGATACAGCCTTATGTAATGCATGTGATACATAAATACGTCCTGTGTTTCTGTGGACTGTGTGATAAATACGCTGCACTGCCATATGGATTGTGTGTGATAAATATGCGCTGTGGTACTAAAGCTGTATATGATGAATACGTCTTACGAGCCTAAGAATATGTTTTCTGAATACATATTACGGTTCCATGGGAAGTGTGCGATGAATATGTGATGGTCCTACAGGAAGTGTGCGATGAAGAGCTATGGCCCTATTGGTAAGTTTGTGATGAAGAACTATGGCCCTTTTGGGATGTGTGTGATGATGAACTATGGCCCTATTGGTAAGTTTGTGATGAAGAGCTATGGCCCTTTTGGGATGTGTGTGATGATGAACTATGGCCCTAATGGGAAGTGTGTGATGAAGAGTTATGGCCCTTTTGGGATGTGTGTGATGATGAACTATGGCCCTAATGGGAAGTGTGTGGTGAAGAGTTATGGCCCTATTAAGTGTGTGATGAAAACGAAGAAACTATGTTAATGGAAAATACAATTATTTCTCCAGAAAAGATACGTTTCCATCTTTGCCTCATTTATCATAGTAATGCAAACAACTATGTATATATCATAGTAATGCAAACTACTATGAATGTGTCGAAATATGTCATTCACATAGATACACAAACAATACGTGTGTGTGTGTGTTGTGTTGTGTTGTGTGACCCACTGCGATATATGCGTATTGTTTGTGTATCAAAAATCCTAGGCTCATCTGTCCATTATATGCTTGAAACTCTTACACACATGTATTAACGTGCATTCGCACGTATTTCAGCATAGACTGACAAGCACATACATGGATGCATCGACAAATGGATTGAATGCTGGAGAGAGGAGTTTGATAGATAAATATTTGACTATTAAATAGACAACAATAAAATAGTCAAAGCTGTTTCAGATCATTGAAACAATAATTCACAGTATGCAGGACATTTCGCACACGTAACATATGTTGCATAGAACTGGCTGCCCTACAGCTCACGTATATCACACAGTGTGACAGGCAAGACACTTAGTGAATGAAAAGGATTATTTTTATTTATTAATCTTTCATAACTAATTGCAAGTGATGAGAATCTTAATTTATTTCATTAATGATAATCCAGCAGACCACTAGTCTCTCTCTCATTTGGCGGATATTTTGGCACTGTAAACGTTTTCTCTATTTCACAACATAAATCAAAATTTTTCTGTGAGTGGAAAACTTCGTACTAAAGGAGAAGACAAATCCGTCTTTAATCTCTATTTAGCGAGCCCCCATCCACCCACCTTTTCCTCCAACATAAGATTATCAATATGCGTAGGCAGGTCACTAAATTTAACAATAAATGTTTTAAATGAACAATCGAGTATCATCATCATCTCTTCATCTCTCCCTTGACCTAGTGTGATCGTTGGGTTGCTGAGCTGCTGAACGGTTGACCAGTTCTTTCCACTTGTCTTGGTCATGTGTCAAACTCTGTGTCTCTTAATCAAATATACATATGACAATTACAATGAAATAGATTTCTTGACATCAGTATTCTACGAACACCAGTTTTAATTATTTTACGTTACAGAGTCTATCTATATAAAGAAATAAAATTACAGTTCAATAGAGTCAATACATATTGCAGGTTAGTCCTATCAGAGAATAAAAATAGAGTTATTAGAGGTGAAAAATAATACTTTATGTAATCTGATTCAGCGCGGTCTTAACAGTCTTCGCGCATTTGCCAAAATGTCACAATTTTTAGTTCACTTCAAATTTTGTCTGCTCCACGTGTATCATTCGCATGTGGAAAACACTGTTCTACTCTTTGCAGTTGACCTGGATACTTCTTCTTGTTGTTCATCTCTTTCAAACAGAACAATAAATGTTGCGATGTCCCACAATTTCTCTACACTAGAAATTGTTTGGCAGTTAACAAATCATGCTGCCAGACATCAATAGACTGCAGCATTCCTTACACTTACAACCTGTTTCCACCTTTATCAGGGTCAGTCATAGCTGTTTACAACAGTAAACAAGGAGATTCATATAGCACGTGCAAATAGGCAACTGGAAACTTGAGAGTTGAACTCAAAATGAAGTTCAAAACTCAGAACCAAAAGGTGAAACTCAAAAGTCAAAACTTGAAGTCAAAAGACAAAAGGCCACTTGTTCACTGCAAAATATAATTAAAGAGCAAACCTAAATTTCCCGTTTATCAGAATATAACTCCATTTTATCTCATATCCCATTCTCAACTTACAATCTCCTGCAACATTATTTATTAACCTGATACATACATATGGAAAAATATATACAGCGTATCAAACAATGTCAAGTGTTAGCACACTACACGAGTGTAGGTTAGTTCAAACATTTGTAGAAATAAAAGTCGACTGACATAGTACATCTGGACACAAGTATAACATATCAATAGCGAAAATGCATGAAACAATTCAAAATCTTTTCTCTCTCAATCAGTCAGTTTTAATTCACCATAAAGCTAATTACTGCCTTTGAAAGCTGGGCTTTCTTTTTCTACTCTGAATTCAAAAGTGATTAGAGAGCAGAATTTCCTACAGCAAGTGAACTATTTAACCTCAGCCCATTGGCTAGTCTCGTTCTCGTAAATAAGAATCATTGGATAATAGAAAACTACTCAATCAACTTGCATTATATCAATGTGACTTTTATCTAATTATATAGGACATGAATAATGCGACTTTATCTAATTATATGTGACATGAATGATGTGACTTTTATCTAAATGTGATTGACATGAATAATGTGACTTTTATCTAAATGTGATTGACATGAATAATGTGACTTTTATCTAATTATAAATGACATGAATAATGTGACTTTTATCTAATTATATGTGACAATAATAATGAGACTTTTATCTAATTATATGTTACATGAATAATGTGACTTTTATCTAATTTTATCTGACATGAATAATGTGACTTTTATCTATCTGTAAGTGGTATTAATAATGTAACTGACTGTTATTGAACGAATTGTTTTAGACAATATACATCTTTGTATACAACTTTTATCCGACGAGCTTCTTCAGGAAATCCAAGACGGAAATAATGCGGCAGTTAAAGCGTTCGCGAATGGAGAGCCAAGACTGATGTAGCATAGCGACTTAGAGCACCCTTGAGACAAAGTGCGCCATCAGTCAAGTGGATCTGGAAAGAGTTTGGATCTCGAGAAAGAAAGAATGAAGAGTGATGACTTTCGCACTGTTTCACTAAAAAGCTAAATTGGCACTACGTGCCGATTGCATTTTATTGAAGGGAGACAAATAATGATGCTAACCTAAATAGCTAAAATCATTACAGCTACAAGGGAGACAAATAGTGAATCTAACCTAAAAACTAATATCATTATAGCAACAATGGAGAGCCACCAAAACAAAAATTAATTTTATCCAGTCTTACTTTTGTACTATAAGACATACTTATTGTTAAGAAATAAACGCGTTGTCTTGTCTAATGATAATACATTCTATCTCCGAAGATAAGAGAGTCTTATAAGCGAAGGATATGACTTTAAGAGACTTGGCTGGCTTCAGTTTTTATGTGTCCCGATGTCAGTGCAGCTGATCAGAGGGACTTTACCTGCTACACACAACCCACCTGACGATTTTCTGCCAACCTGACTACCAGTTTGATAACAATTGAAAAGCACATATCACAATTAAAATCATCGGAAGAACATATCAATATTTATTGTAAATGTTGAAGCAACTATGAATATTTCTTGTAATTGCTAAAACCGGTATCAATATTTATTGTAAATGTTGAAGCAACTATGAATATTTCTTGTAATTGCTAAAACCGGTATCAATATTTATTGTAATCATTGGAACCACTGTCAATATTTGCTGTAATTAGAACTGGTTTCAATATATATTGTCATTTCAAGAACCGGTATCATTATATGTTGTGATTCTTAGAACCAGTATCAATGTTTGCTGCAATAGTTAATTAGGTTGACATAGCCAGTGGGCCAAACCACCCCCTCCCTTTCCCCCACAACCCCCTCACCCAGCGCGAAAGCCGAAAGCGCCCCCTACATTAGCAAGCATGCAATAGTTAAGCAGTACACTCCGTCACAAAAAAGAGTTTTTTGTAAGTTGTCTAAGATTTTTCAACTGATTTAGAATATTTTTGCACTGCTGAATTTAAAAACGATATCCATTGTTTTTAATCAGGTAAGGTTTTTGATCTAATTAGATTTTAAAAAATTAGATCTTATAGCTAAATCGATTACATTTTTATAACATTATTAGGCAATTTTTTGTTAAATATTTCTCTTCCAAAATAGATTTTAAATTAAAAATATGATTTAAATTTTTAAAAAATCGTTTTTTAACACAATTCATGAATTAAATGTTACAAACGTTGATTAGTGTACATTGAATAGTAGACATTGATAACGGTAAGTACATATAAATTCAATATTAGGTAATCATTGTTCAAAATTCAGGGCATGAGCTTCCATCTCTTCGAACTTCTAGAATGCTCAGCAGTAGGAATGTCTCTCTAGCTTTAGCCATCATGAATACATCCCAGCGTCCCTGATACCTGATTTCCATCTCTTTCATATCCTGCTGAAATCTCTCCCCTTGCTCGTCGCTCATTGATCCCAGATTTTCAGGAAACCGATCCATATGTGAGAATAAGTAATGCATTTTGATGGTCATGTTTTTCACAACCAAAAGCTTTCCACGTTTTCAATTCCACTTCATTCACTGATTAGCTTACGGAGTTGAGGACCATCAAAAATGCCAGCTTTCAACTTCTCAATGGTCAACCCTGGAAAAGCATGGCACAAGTAAGCGAAACAGCCACCATCCTTGGTGAACTGTTTGATTAAGCCAAGCTTAATGATAAAAGTATCTTGTCTCAGTCCACCAGAGGGCCGTTTATGAGGTTCTTTGCTTTGCAAGATACCAATTCCTCCCGTACATGCCAATCCTGCTTCATGTAATGCTGTGCTGAGCTACTATCCCATATGCACAGAAAGCATGGGTACTTAGTGAATCCAGACTGTTGTCCCAACAAAATGTTTACTATCTTCAGGTCAACACAAAGTAACCATCCATGCTGATCATAACGAATTTTCTCCAGCACGTACTTCACCGCTTCATACTTCTCCTTCAGTATAGTCAAGTGAGCTAGAGGTACAGAGGCAAACTGGTTACCATTGTGTAGCAGAACACATTTCAGTGATCGCTTGCTCCTGTCATTGAACAGTCTCCAATCTTCAGGTTTATACTGTGGCACTCCAAGCTTGTGCAGAAGCTGCGCAATATCTGTACAGTACACCAGGTCATTCTCTGTAGAGAAAAAAACTGAGATACTCTTGATGTCTGTTGCGGTAGAAGGAGATGAGAACACTCTCAGAAAGGACGTTTTTTTCCCGGATGCCAACAGTTCAGCAAATGACTTTGACAAGCTGAGATCACGAACTAGATCAGCTCCTTTTGCGAAAAAGGATTTGGAAACTCATCATCAAGAACCACTAATTCTTCTTCTTCATATTCTTCAACACTAGGTTCTTCACTAATGTCGGTTTGTTCTTCAAGGACAAGTACTGGAATTTCATTACAATGAACTACTGGACGACGAGCTGATTCAAGATCAGGATACTTAAGGCTGCTCCGGTTTTTTCTGTTAATGCCAATCACATCAATAGCGCAGAAGTAGCAGTCAGTGACATTGTTTGTCGGTTCCTTCCAAACCATAGGAATTCCAAACTTCAGACAACTCTTCTTACCCTTGGTCCAACGACGCAGATTCTCGATGCATTTCTTGCATAACATGTGTGGCGCCCAAACTTTATCCTGATCACCAAGTTTTATACCAAAATAAGCATGGTATGCACGCTTTATAAAACCTGTTGCTGTATTCCTGTTAGGAACAATGGTGTATTCACCGCAGATGTATCAAAATACATCGGGTTTATTTTTGCGATGTCTTCTGGCCGATTCCATTTAATTACCTAAAGAAGAAAAATATCATTTATATCAATTATTCAAAAATTAGCTTATGTAACCTCTTCATAATTATGTAAAACAAATTATAATTTGTTTCTTTAAAGAAATAAGAAAGAATTTTACATCATATAATTAGAAAATACCCTTACATGTAAAATAAAAACATAATGTCGCAATAGATCAAAATGTTGATCAAAAATAGATAAAAAAGTTTACCTGATTGAACAAAACCGATGTCATTTTTGGATCCAGCACTATAAAACTGTCATAAATCCGTCAAAAAATCTTAGCAAATTTGTTGTTGCCCAGTGGTCTCAATACTAGATGTAATTCTTAGATTTGTGGATAATTGTTATGACTTGTCAGTGTTTGTGGTTATTGATATGGTTGTTATCAGTGCTTGAGGGTATACATTAAGACAAGTGACTGTATCCGTGTTTATGGGTATGTTTGGGACCACTGTGAAAGTTTGTGGGTATTTTTGTTACAACCACCAATATCTGTTTGTGGATAATACTTGTTACTACTAAAATCAGTGTGTCAAAGTTGTTAGTACCACTACCAATGTTACAGTGTAAAATAGTTGTTGTGTTATTATCACTTGTTGTGTGTAATCATTATTATGTCCAGTAATCATTGTTTAGATTAGTATCAATAGCTTTGGGTAATCGTTCTTTTGGCCATTATCAGTTGTGGGTAATCGTTCTTTTGGCCATTATCAATTGTGGGTAATCATCATTATGTCCAGTCGATAATCAGCTTTTGGATTAATATTTGAGTAATGGTAGTATAATTGTCAGTGGCTGTGTGCAATCGAAAGGTCAATTTGAATGAAAGTGGTTAATCGTTGTTAGGAGTAGCAGCAATATCTGTCCTTGTGGTTAATTGTTAAAACCAGCACCAATAACTGTGTTAGTCATTGTGTGAGCAGTATCACATTTTGTAGGAACTCATATAGGACCATTAATAATTGTGGGTAATTATGAAGTATGGGTAGGTGATAGCAACAATAGGGGCTAGTGTCATGTATCATAATCACTCCACTCGCAACCCACAGCTTAGAAGGAATACAATCACGGAAGTGAAATAATTGGTCTCACAACAGACACAACAGACACAACAGACACTTCAAGATGAAATAGGTTCGCCTCAACCAAGCACGGTCAGGTGCAGACAGTTTATAGGATAAACAGAAGAATTTGAATTATGTACAAGTGACATTTATATATATATAAAAGTGAATTGAGACCACTTGCTGTTTAAGAGACATTAATCCATCAAGGCCATCTGGCACATTTAACTGCCACGATTGTTTTCGCTTGCCACTGCACACAGGAAGCAATTGTTGTAGCGTGCTGGATTCTAAGATGTAGCTCTGTGTTCACTTAGTTAGCGTTGAATGTGCAGCTGCTTGTGTGTTGGAGTGAAGATGCAATTTAATAGAGGGCTGTTTTTCACGTTCGCTTACAATTACCTCACCTGGGAGTGCAATGCAAATGGATGTATTTATGCATTCTCTTACCTTTGCTGATGATCAGGAGATTAATGTGAGAGGAATGTATATGCATTTCAACCGATACAGTGTATCTCCAACATACTTCAGCTTGTCAGCATGCATGTGAGTGTGAACGTGTGTATGTGTGTGTGTGTGTGTGTGTGTGTGTGTGTGTGTGTGTGTTTGTTTGTAAATATTTGTGACAACTAAATTCGCTGGCATAATAATGGGTATCGTTACGAATTCCGCTTTTATTCCAATATTTTAAGTCATTGCTTTGTATTCTTTCTCACTCCCGACTCTGTCGCCCTCTCCCATACCACACACCGCTTTCTCTATCTCACCTACACCCATATCCGCACACCTACACCTACCTATATCAACGCAGCGATCAGTGTACGTTTGGAAATATGGTTGGCTCCAACTAGGAGTGACTCATTCGAGGAGAAAATGGCAGAGCTGCTCACTGGATGACAAGATGGCAAAATCTTATTGTTACATGAAATTATCAACCTGCTCATTGAAGTCAAGTGCCAAACGGCATGGCTCCGTGTCCCTCCCCCAAATAAACCTTCAGGAGCATATAATGAAGGGGACTCTAATTTTCGTCAGACCTAGATTATCTCATTCTCCATATCTACGCTCTCAGGATTATTAGGCCCCTCCCCCCCCCAATGAGTGACGAACTCCCTTAGTGGTGAGCCTCCAGAGTTATGAACCCCTGAGAGATGGGCCTCCCGAGTGACGAGCCCTCCCCTGAGTGACTGGAGTCAGGGTGACAAGCTTCCTCCCTGACGAGCCTCTGAGTGATAACCTCTCCCTGACGAGTCCCTGTGTGATAAGCTCCCTTGAGTACAGAGCCTTTGAGTAATAACTCCTTGATGACTAGCTCCAGAGAGAAAAATTACGCACGAATGACCATCCCTTGAGGGACAACCCTCTGAGTGGTAATCCACATGGAGTGACGATCCTCTGAGTGATACCCCTCCCTCGTGATAAGTCCCTTGAATGGAGCCCCCCGAGTGACGAACCTCCTGGTGATGATTCCCCCACCCGAGTGACAAACAGCGAGTGATGAGAAGTGTGACGAGCCTATGAGTGATGAGATGTGTGAAGAGTCTATGAGTGATCAGCCCCCCCCCCTCCCCGAGTGACAGTGATGAGCTGCTATCAACGACGACCCTGAACCAAGCACCGCTACGTGGCTAGCTTCCAGGGCCCATGGAAGTCAATCATCAAGTCCAAAAATAGGTGGTGGTCATTCTTTTCAAGGCCTGTTGATGTTTGAAATGATGGAGGCTGTGTGGAGGTTTGCCATTGTGCCGATAGCTATTCGTGAATATCTTCGTTAAATTTTGAAAGACTCTTATTTTATCTCTCAGTGTTGACACTTGATGGCAGAGTAATCGCTGTTTTGTCAGACAAAGTACGTGTGGCTGTTTGTTGCTCGAAACGATAATAATATCAACGGTGTGTGGTTAATCGTTAAGACCATTATCAATGGTTGTGTTTGTTCATTAGAAATATAATTAATTAATGTATACAGTTAATTTTATAATTGGAGAATATCTATTTCTGAAGACTTATTGTTATAATAATTGTCAGTGTGTATGAGATAGGAAAATCTTAGTTATTTTCAATGATAATATCTGAAGACAATCTTTGTAAAACCAAATTTGTTAGTGAATGATTGTTTTGACTCAGGATTTTATTTTGTTTCTAGATTTTCACATATTTGCCTTTGGTTTTGACGTCACTGGAATAGGAGAAATTGGTTGCTTGTGTTGGGGATTGGAATTATCAAGCTCAGCCCCTTTTGGTTTTGACGTCACTGTAGTAGGAGAAATTGATTGCGTGTGTTGGGGATTGGAATTATCAAGCTCAGCCCCTTTTGCTTGTTGAGCATCTTGCACTGCGAGGGTGTGGTTGTAATTAATTCCAGCTAACAGACCTACTTATGTTCAAGATATTCCTGGGTGTTCTTATACTTCGTAGCTAATGTGTCGAGAAAATTCCTTGCATGCAATGTTGCATACTGTTTCATCCATGCATTTAATTAGTTTATGATTTCTTGCTATATTTATTTATTTATTTTGGTTTTATACCATTAATAGGTTTGTACTCTTTCTGCAAAATACTGTTTCATCCATGCATTTAATTCTTTTCTGATTTCTTGCTATATTATTTATTTATTTATTTTGGTTTTATACCATCAATAGGTTTGTATTCTTGCTGCAAAATACTGTTACCACTGTCTTGCTTTGTTCAGGTTCCTGATTTTACCTGTGGCTTTGTTTATAGCCACCCTTCAGGTCCCTGATTTTACTTGTGGCTTTGTTTATAGCTACCCTGCAGCTTCCTGATTTTACCTGTGGCTTGTTTATAGCCACCCTTCAATTCCTGATTTTACCTGTGGCTTTGTTTACAACTATATGTTTACTTTCTGACTTTACTTATGGTTTTGTCTACAATAATTCTTCAACTTCCTGACTTTACCTGTGGTTTTTGTTTACAGCAATCCTTTAGCGTCTTGACTTTTCGTGTGGCTTTTGTTTACAGCAATCCTTTAGCGTCTTGACTTTTCGCGTGGCTTTTGTTTACAGCAACCCTTTAGCGTCTTGACTTTTTGTGTGGCTTTTGTGTACAGTAATCCTTTAGCTTCTGTGGCTTTATTTACAGCCGCCCTTCAACTTGTTGACTCTACTTGTGGCTTTGTTTACAGCACTCTTCAACTTCTTGACCATACTGTGGCTTTGTTTACACAGGCCGTGCTCCAGTGTAGTTCCTTCATAGAACATCATTACTTCAATGTGGCTTTGTTTTATAATTACTAGGTGTTTCACTGGTATAACTTTGCACATGCATATGTATGTTTTACTGGTTTAGCTTTGATTCTGTCAATTTGTATTTCATAATGCGGAAATGAACTTCAACACATGCCTATGGACATCCCTTATGCTATTTGATAATGCAGAATTGAACTTCATCACATGTCTGTGAACATCCCTGATGCTATTTTGTTTAAAGCTGTTTGAATAGTCTATTTCTTTATGTACTTGGACTTTGAGGCTGGACCGCTTTGATGTGGTCAGTGCATTCCATCATCAATTTCGTCATTTGCTTCACACCACACTGGAGTTTATGATTCATTCTCACATTGTTAGCTATTCTACATTCTCCATGTTTGCTTTTGGTACACTATTCTGTATTTTCCATAGTATTTGTTGTTGGCACACTACTCTGCAATCTCCATGTTTGTTGTTGGCACACTACTCTGTAATCTCCATGTTTGCTGTTGGCACACTACTCTATAATCTCCATGTTTTCTGTTGGTACACTACTCTGTAATCTCCATGTTTTCTGTTGGTACACTACTCTATAATCTCCATGTTTTCTGTTGGTACACTACTCTGTAATCTCCACGTTTGCTGTTGGTACACTACTCTGTAATCTCCATGTTTGCTGTTAAGCATTTAGATTACAGAGTACACTTTTGGTACACTCTCACCTAACTGACAACGCTCCCATTGTATACCAAAACACACACACATGCCGCAACATTATCTCTAGCTAGCTTATGGGCCATTGATCATGCAGCTTAAATAACAAACACTCGATCATCTATCTGCCGCAAACATCAAATCAAACACCAGTCAATAAATCTACCAACATGCACACTCATTCCTTCAGGACCTCACTTCTAAGTCAACATGACGCCACACACTCATTCCTCCAGGACCTCACTTCTAAGTCAACATGACGCCACACACTCATTCCTTCAGGACCTCACTTCTAAGTCAACATGACGCCACACACTCATTCCTCCAGGACCTCACTTCTAAGTCAACATGACGCCGCACACTCATTCCTTCAGGACCTCACTTCTAAGTCAACATGACGCCGCACACTCATTCCTTCAGGACCTCACTTCTAAGTCAACATGATGCCGCACACTCATTCAAATTACAAATTTCAATTTAAATGCAACAATGAAAATTTATATAAAATCTGTGGGAAAATTCCCCGTCATACAACACTCTTCTGAATGAATGAACACGAAGTCACTTAATCGCGGGATTGTAAGATATGACGTCACTTAAATGAACAATTATCAGCAATGTATAAAAGGAATGTATAATACATAATGAAGATAATGCGAAATACATAAAGAAATTAATAAAATAAATTCAAGAATCCTAGTACAAAACAATGTTAAAACAAACCAATAAAATGTTTAAATCCTGACTATTAAAAGTGTAAAAGAAAAGTTTCTAATGAAAAAAATAATGCAAGAATGGCGACTGCAGCATCAATATTGAACACTTGAAATGAAAGGTAAATGTTAGGCGTGTATATTGTTACAGCTGAGTGCAGTGAGGAATAGCGTGTATGAGTGCCCCCTTCCTCTGACTTCGTCCCCGCTCCTTCGTCTCCCTCCCTCCTTCCCTTCCAAATCTATCTATCTTTCAATACAGTTACTTTTAAATAGAGTAGTTTAACTATTTTAGCTGCTGCAATAGATTTGAGTTAATAAAGAAGAGAGGTTGAGCTATATTTAGCTGAGGAAATAGATTTGTATTGAGACTAGAAGTTTGAGCTATAAATAGATTTGTGTTGTGCACTGTTGAAACAACAGTCCTTTCTTGATGCACGAAACTCACCAATAATGGAAGTCTATAGCGCGTCACCGTGTCTGACCCTAGATCGAAAAACATTTAAAGGAAGAAAAGTCTAGTACATTTCACCTGAGATAAAAGCCAAGTAGATGATTAAAACAAGGGCTGCTCCTTCGATCGATGTTCTTACGTGCCGTGCATACAGTTTTGCCCGCCACTGCTATAGCAGTATATAGCTGTGTACTTCGTCACAAAATGACCTTTGCATTTGTCTGAGTGCCTTAGCAAACATTTATTTTTAGCGCAAGAAATTGCATTTAGTTTTTCGTTCACTTTTTATTTCACATTCCTGGCCACTAGACTCCATAGAGAAGAGAAAAATTACAAGAGTGTTATAAAAGACGATTGTCATGGTGATGGAAAAAGGAAGATTAATTGGACCGTTAAGACGACAACAAAATGGAATGCTCAAATCGAATGGGAAAAATGGCAATTGCAGGAAGTAGTGGAACAAATAAATGAAATGATTTGAAATAATAGCACACTGGAAATGCAAAATAGCTTATAATATTAAAAAATCTCTATCGGGTGCAGAGAATGAAACTTTGAAATCAGCTTAATATTACAAAATAATTTTGTTTATAATTTATCTTATTTGTCTTCTTTCTGCTTTCTAGTCCCTCCCCTTCATGCTCAGGATTACCAACAAAAAAAAAAAGACGAGCACCTTCATTAAAGAGAAATTTACAGACAATCTAAAGAACGAAGAGGGTGTGGCGATTTTACTGGAAATGAGAGAGAGAGGGAGAGAGAGGGAGAGAGAGGGAGAGGTAGAGAGAGAGAGAGGGAGAGGGAGAGAGCAGTAGACACATTTACAGGATATTCTTACACGCGTATTGTTATAACTATTTATATTTTCTGATTGTGTCTATAGGAGTCAAATCCACTGAAAATTGTTAGAAACTTAATACAATCTACACTAAACAAATTTTCGGGATAGTGACAGATATGTAAGGTTTTACTGTATAACATAAACAAACCTATATGAACTTAAAAAATGGCTCTTGATAAACCTAGACAGTATTCTAATACGAAACAGTGTTCAAGACATGAAATAATGCTATTGACATGAGAGAGTGTTCTCGACATGAGACAGTGTTCTCGACATGAAACATTGTTTTCGACATGAAATAGTGCTCTCGACATGAAACAGTATTCTCGACATGAAACAGTATTCTCGACATGAAACAGTATTCTAGATATGGGACAGTGATCTCGACATGAAACAGTGTTCTACACATGAAACAGTGATCTCGACATGAAGCAGTATTCTTGAATATTGTGTAAATCTGATATTGCCTTGACAGTTTGCTGCATTTATTATTAAACAGTCGAAATAAGTTGACAACACCAGCAATCATTGTTGTATTTCCAATGATCAGGAAAGTGAACTTTACTCGTGTCATGAAATGGGTTATTACTAAACTCTATGAGTATGATTAATGATGATATTCGTGTCTACCTTTTGCTGACTTTACAAAAAGGAGATGTTTTAGCCTGACAAGCGAAGTACAAAGTCAGATTTAGGGAGATTGAGAATGAGTAAGAATCAGTGCATGCTGGGTATGTGGTTTTACTTTGATGTTTTACTCAGTACTCATTGAGCACGTGAAACCCGCGTTATCGTTCTATCCGACTCATCAGACGCTAAGGCACAGTCACGAGTCACTGGAACAGTCACGAGTCACAGGAACAGACACGAGTCACAGGAACAGTCACGAGCCACAGGAACATCACGAGTCACAGGAACATCACGAGTCACAGGAACAGTCACGAGCCACAGGCACAGTCACGAGCCACAGGAACAGTCACGAGTCACAGACACAGTCACGAGCGATCCGAATCTTTTCAGCCAAACAGTGGGGACAATTTCTTACCACTCCGGGGGGCATTCTCTCCCTATAAAGCAATGATCTCACCCTTTCGCAACATTGTCGTGTGCGGTTTGTAGTACACTAGACCCAATATATTATCTCAGCTGAGACAAGACTCTATGTCCATGACCTTGAATTTAGAAACGAGTAGAGATCGCCCCCAGTTTTAGTCAAAAGGACCGGGATCGAAACCAAGCCACCTGAGCAAGAAGCTAATGCTTTGTTTATTGCTACCTCCGACCCTAGCTGATCTAGATCCAAGAACGCGAGTCACGTGACAGCAATTATGTACACACGAAAAAAGCAGCAGCGACCACCAGGAGCATACCGACCGTTTTAATTTCGCTGACGTTATTTAAAGGGCTAGAACATTTCCTGTCTGGATTTTCGGCCCACCCACAACTACGAATTTGAGATGAAATTTATTATTTCCTGCTTATATTCTTTGAAGATTTTTGATGTCTGCAAAAAATAAAATGAAAAAAGAATGGAGAGTTGTTGCTCGTGGTGATGGTGATGGTGATGGTGGTGGTGGTGGTGGTGATAGTGAGTGACCATTCCTCCCAGGGTGACGTGAATGTGTATTCTGCACAGGACCATTCTAACGGATGTTTTTCAATCGAGAAGTTCAGAAGACAAGAACATGGTGGCAGAAGTAAAAAAAAATGAAACAAAGACTAAAGAAATAAAAACACAATTATTAATTTGGATTTAGCACCAATTGACAACTTTAACTGATTTTTTACATTGTACTAATATATCTTGACAGTCTACTAACAGACCGTAAGCATATAGAGAAAGCAAGGATACAAATTAAATTACCCTCCCGGAAAGAAAAACTATATTCATAATAACAAGGAAATGAAATTGTTGATTTGTTAGAGTTAAATCTACTAAATATATAAAGCAAAACTTATAATCTTCAAACTGCCATTCACATGCGGTGGGCGTGGCCTATTTCTAAATAAAGCGCTACACTCCAAAATGTGCTTCTTGCATGGCAATCTACCACTTCGACACCTGTAAGGGGAATCGAACCACGAAGTGATGTATATCGAACTTCTACACAGACAGAAATAGTTCGGTGTGCACAGACAGACGGGAATCCATTGCTTGTAAAGAATTCATTGCAGATGACTGGGATCAAATGTGTGATGCCAATGGTTGCATCTACGTGTTTCGCAGAAATTAACAAGTCACGTGACTTTTCACGTTAGTTTAGCACACGAGATATTTTGTTACAGAGAAGCACGAATTATTGTTGTCGCGCGATTTGAATATTATTTTATAATAAAACACTATTTTTAGTGTTATCATAGAGGTTTATGCTAGAGTAAAACGCGATTTATTGTTAGCATGGGATACGTTACGTGGTTACGAGGAAACACGAGTCATTGATAGCATGAGATAAGTTAGGAGGTTACGAAGAAATGCGAATTGTTGAGATGCATTACAAGGTTATGACGGTAACACAGATTAATGTTGACATAAGTTGCGTTAGAAGGTTATGACAGTAACATGAATTAATGTTGATACGAAATGCGTTACAAGCTTATGACGGTAACATGAATTATTGTTGACATAAGATGCGTTAGAAGGTTATGACGGTACACCAATTATTGTTGACACGAGATGCGTTACAAGATTATGACGGTAACTTGAATTATTGTTGAAACGAGATACATTACAAGGTTATGAGGGTACAGGAATATTTTTTGACACGAGTTGCGTTACAAGGTTATGACGGTACAGGAATTATTGTTGACACGAGATGCGTTACAACACGAATTATTCGTAATACTATGACGAAGCACGAGTGATTGTTAGTATAAAACACTCGAGTAGGTTACAACGCAACACTACCTTCTGAGCTTTTAGATATGCTTACGGCCGTCATTCAGTAGAAAATTTATATTAATTTAATGTAGAAGTTAAAATGACCTATTGCAATATGGCTGGAGACCACAAACACTACAACTATATGTGCAATCAATTGTTTCGATATATTTAATATGGTTTACACACATAAATGATTCATGCTTGGGACTATGTCTTCAGTGATTCAAGTTTGGGACTATGTCTTCAGTGATTCTAGTTTGGGACTATGTCTTCAGTGATTCAAGTTTGGGACCGGTATTCAGGATTAAATTCTAGTTTAGGACTAGTCTTCAGGATTAAATTCTAGTTTGGGACCGGTCTTCAGGATTAAATTCTAGTTTGGGACCAGTCTTCAGGATTAAATTCTAGTTTGGGACCGGTCTTCAGGATTAAATTCTAGTTTAGGACCAGTCTTCAGGATTAAATTCTAGTTTGGGACCAGTCTTCAGGATTAAATTCTAGTTTAGGACCAATCTTCAGGATTAAATTCTAGTTTGGGACCAGTCTTCAGGATTAAATTCTAGTTTAGGACTAGTCTTCAGGATTAAAGTCATAGACCAGTGATTCGAGTTTGAGATCAACATTCAGAGACGGAGTTTAGGAAAACAAAAATTGAAGATCAGTCTCCATCGTTTAGAATCTGGAAGGTACCGCCAGTGTTTAGACGTTTGACGGAACCGCTAGTGCTTAGATTTTTGAAGGTATTTCCAGTGTTTAGAGTTTGAAGCAAACTCCAGCGTTTAGAATTTGAAACCAACTCCAGTGTTTAGAGTTTTTAAGCCAATTCAAGTGTTTAGAGTTTTGAAGCCAGTTCAAGTGTTTACAGTTTTGAAACCAATTCAAGTGTTTACAGTTTTGAAACCAATTCCAGTTTTTAGATTTTTGAAATTTAGTTCAAGTGTTTAGAGTTTTTAAGCCAACTCCAGTGTTTAGAGTTTTGAAGCTAATTCCAATGTTTAGAGTTTGGAGCTACCTCCAGTGTTTAGAGTTTTAAGCCAACTCCAGTGTTTTGAGTCTGGAGATATCTCCAGTGTTTAGAGATTTTAAGCCAACTCAAGTGTTTAGAGTTTTGAAGCCAGTTCAAGTGTTTACAGTTTTGAAACCAATTCCAGTTTTTAGATTTTTGAAATTTAGTTCAGGTGTTTAGAGTTTTTAAGCCAACTCCAGTGTTTTGAGTCTGGAGCTATCTCCAGTGTTTAGAGATTTTAAGCCAACTCCAGTGTTTAGAGTTTTGAAGCTAATTCCAATGTTTAGAGTTTGGAGCTACCTCCAGTGTTTAGAGTTTTTAAGCCAACTCCAGTGTTTTGAGTTTGTAGCTATCTCCAGTGTTTTGAGTTTGTATTAACATCAATCCGCATGTAGCACAAAACACAGTGATCATGAATTATGGTACTTGACCCGAACATCGCATGGCAGTTTTTGCAAGTTTATCCATGATCATATAGTGGTTATATGTGGAATAAAAGCCTAAATGACCCAGCAAGGAACCAATATAAGTGCAGTTCACCGTGAACATTGGAATAATTTATTGCAGAATATGACTAACCCTAAGTTACCGTATAGTGGGATACGAAATGACGCAACAATACATCTGATTACATTTGTTGGCTATTCAGTGTGAACGTTTGTGGCTCATATACTGACCCAATATGGACCATACGGTGAAAAGATGTGATAAATAATTTCAAGCATTGGAGTATTCCTTCATGTAATAAATTACTTCATTGCAGAATAGAAATTTACAAATAAAAGAATGCGTTCATAACAACTGAGAATTGCGTTACATTAGAAAACATAATTACATGACGCATATGGAACGCATAGAAGTGATGTTCTGTCAAGCAATGAGTGACATTAGACGTGACCAAGGGGGAAAAACCTTTAACCGGAAGCAAATAACTTTCCACCCGTACATGACTATTTCACGCTTGGGGGAACAGCAGGAGCAACATAGCTGTGTGAACAGCCCTCGTTCCTCATGAATGGGATAATCAAGCACGAGCAAATGACTTACACACATGCGCCCACAAGGAGAGAAATTCTCCGTGAAACATTTTATATCTTCGCCTCATTCGATTTCCCTCGACCGCAACTCCTTAAAGAAGGCAACGACCTCTCTATCCGCCCTGTTGACAGATTTCATTTCCACAATTGCACTTTATGACTGCCATGGCGTACTATACATTATTTTTGTCTCTACTCGCCTTAGAGCATTGATTATTTTTGTGTGCGATAAATTGTGTTTAGTTCTCAATGTGCGTTAATATTTCGTTTTTTATTTTCACTCGCTTTAAGAAGAATAATTTCGTGTTGTATTTTCTCCCTCTTTTCTACAATCTTCGTAATAGTTGCTGATCTCTCTACTTCTGCTATGAGATTGTTGTTTGCTGTTAGGTTATTTGCCTGATACAAGTTTGTTGTTTGGTTTTTGTTAGGTTATTTGCCTGATATATGTTGTTTGTTTTTTTAGTTGGTTATTTGTTTGATATCTGTCTGTTGTTTCTTCAATATTAGATTGCTTATTCCTGATTGTTTACTTATGTTTGCTTAAAATTTCTTAACTGACCTTAACTTTAGAAGTTATAATTCTGAGAATGAACTGAAGTAATTCATCTCATGCATGCCGTCACAACATCTAATCTCCATAGGTAGAGTGAGTCAAATCTTGAGGTCCCTATAAATGGTCAAAAGCGCTAGAGCTCCATAGGGGAGTTAATTGTTGGGTAAAAGCGCTCTTGATTCGTGCTCGACTTTGATCATCGGGATTTTTCACTAGCTTCCTGGCTTATCAATCTTCACTCAATCCTTAATTCTTTATTTCATCAATCTTTGCTCTTTTTCGGTACCATTAATATTCACTAGCAAATCAATCTTCACTAACTCCCTAGCTCACCAATCTTCACTAACTCCCTAGCTCACCAAGCTTCACTCTCTAGCTCACCAACCTTCACTAGCTCACTAAGCTTCACTAACACACTAGCTCACCAATTTTCACTCGTTCATTAATTCCCTGAGTATATTATTATCTGATAGCTTTTTGCATGAAACTTCTTTGATGGCTTCTGCTGTGATTTAATAAATAGATTATTGTGTGCATTAGTTAGATACCTTGTTGTGTGTATTAGATACCTTGTTGTGTGTATTAATTAGATACCTTGTTGTGTGTATTAGATACCTTGTTGTGTGTATTAGTTAGATACCTTGTTGTGTGTATTAGTTACCTTGTTGTGTGTATTAGATATCTTGTTGTGTGTATTAGATACCTTGTTGTGTGCATTAGTTAGATACCTTGTTGTGTGTATTAGATACCTTGTTGTGTGCATTAGTTAGATACCTTGTTGTGTGTATTAGATACCTTGTTGTGTGCATTAGTTAGATACCTTGTTGTGTGTATTAGTTAGATATCTTGTTGTTATTAGATGTGCAATTCATTTGATTGTAACATTGTAAAGTGCCAAACACACCAAGCTATAAAAAAATAATGAGCTCCCTTCTTTTTAAGTTCGTAAATTATTATTAATTTGAGACTTGCATATGCATGTGAGAATTTTAATTGTCCTCCATCGTGACTCTCCTTTATAGTTTGTAAAGTTAGTAATTGAGATAAGGAAGTAGACTGCCTTTTTTCGGGTCACTCTTAACGAGTGCCAAGAATCTATGTTAATTTTTTAAATTTCCAAGAATCTCTGATCTATCTTTGAAATGACGTCTTTACATTTTATTTCCACTTCACTTTTATTTTCAATACAAACGGCATTGCACTGCCAGTACCCAAAGTGTCTTTGCTCTAGAACATAACCGGGGACTTCGGGGAAATTAAATAACCTGCAGGCAAGCAGGCTGACGTGGGAATGGTGGGTCACACACTAAGGGGAGGTCAAGGTCACGGCCCTGTTCTAAAAATTCATTGCTGTCCTCATGTTTTCAGATCAAAACTAATCAGGACACACTGCGCTCAGATATCTAGGAGCATCTTTCACGCTGTCTCAGCGAATCGCAAGGAAGATTTCAGAGAAATATTTTTGTAGCCATTTAGGCAAAATCGATTTCATTCCTATGAATTAAAATTATTTATTACATTCTTAAAACTGCGTCATCATCTTATTTGTGACTGTCTACACTGAAATGTTTCCTATAGTAATAACTTAGATAATTATTGAAATATTTCTTATAGTAATGCCCTAAGTCAAGTGGTTTTTAACCTTTCTTGAGTCGCGGTCCCTTTTGTAATTCTTTTTTAGTGAATTTTAATGAAGTGAATTCAAATGAGCAATTATGTCACATATCTAGATCTGTATCTTTCGTTAAACACCCACACATCTAAGGTATCCATGTTGTCTCTCAAAAAAGTCTTTATGTTCTCATGTGTCCCTCCAGACACTTCTAACACCCTCATCTCCCCACTGTGTCTCTCCAAAATCTAGTGCCTTGTTCTCACTTTATCTCTCCCAAATCTAGTGCCTTGTTCTCACTTTATCACTCGAAAAACTACTGCCCTAATGATCCCACTTTGTCTCTCCAGTCACTACTAACACCTTCACGTCCCTATTGTGTCTCTCCAGACACTAAAGTATTGTCCCAACTTTGTCCCTCTAAACATTAATGCCTTATTCCCACTTTATCTTCCAAAACCTAATGCCTTGTTCCCACTTTTTCTCTCCAAAAACCAGTGCCTTAATGATCCCACTTTGTCTCGCCAGACACTAACGTATTGTCCCAACTTTATCTCTCTAAACATTAATACTTTATTCCCACTTTATCTCTCCCAAAACTAGTGCCTTAATGATCCCACATTTTTTGTTCAAACTCTAATGCCTTGTTCCTCCAAAAACTAGTGCCTTAATGATCCCATTTTGTATCTCCAGACACTGTCTTGTTCACACTTTCTTCTCCAAAAACTAATGCCTTGTTCCCATTTTATCTCTCCAAAAACTAGTGTCTTAATGGTCCCACTTTGACTCTCCAGATACTAATGTCTTGTTCCCACTTTTTCTCTCCAAACTCCAATGCATCGATGTTCCCACGTTGTCCTTCCAAACACTGTCGTTATGTTTTTATTTGTTCTCTCCAAACACTAATGCCTTAATGTTCACACATTATCTCTCCAAACACTAGTGCCTTAATGATTCCATTTTGTCTCTCTAAACTCTAATGTCTTAATGTTCCCACTTTTTCCTTCCAAACACTGAAGTTTTTATTTGTTCTCTCCAAATACTAATGCCTTAATGTTCCCACTTTGTCCTTCCAAACACTGAGGTCTTTATGTTTTTATTTGTTCTCTCCAAACACTAATGCCTTAATGTTCCCACGTTTTCTCTCCATATGCTAACGCCTTCAATGGGCCCACTTTGAATATGTCATGAAATGGAGATTTATATCATTATAAAATTGTAATTTTACAAATAATATATCTTGATTTGCAGAGCTTAAGCTTATTTTGTAGTCATTGCATATGTTATTATGTATGGAAACCCAGGCTTCCAGATAATTAATGAGTGGGCAATTGAGGTGTAAAGTTAGTATGGGAAACTGCCGAGTGACTGAAGGTGTAAAGTAAGAGTGGGAATATTCTGAGTGACTGAAGGTGTAAAGTATTGTGTGGAAATGCTCTGAGTGACTGAAGGTGTAAAGTATTGTGTGGGAATGAGTTGCATGGAATTAGGATTGTATGTTGAATGCATTGCAGTGCAGTCAAAAGAGTTCCAGTTGGTGTGAACAGGAAGTATTTGCAAGGGATAAAGATTTAGCATGTCTACGAAGCACTTCTTACGTGTCTTTGTTGGCGTAGTATTGTTAATTGTTGTGTCTCATATCGCGTAGTGTTAGCGTACTATCAATTATAATTGTAGTGTCTCATATCGCGTAGTGTTAGCGTACTATCAATTATAATTGTAGTGTCTCATGTCGCGTAGTGTTAGCGTACTATCAATTATAATTGTAGTGTCTCATGTCGCGTAGTGTTAGCGTACTATCAATCATAATTGTAGTGTCTCATGTCGCGTAGTGTTAGCGTACTATCAATTATAATTGTAGTGTCTCATGTCGCGTAGTGTTAGTGTACTGTTAATTATAATTGTAATTGTAATGTCTCATGTCGCGTAGTGTTAGTGTACTATCAATTATAATTGTAGTGTAGAGCCGTATTGAAAGTTAGCGTTATTGTTGCGAACTGTTGCATTTTATATTGCTGGGGGTGACAACCCAAGATTAACAATCACGAACAACTACCTGACCGTCGCCCATAAGTAACCATAGACGAAAAGCTGTATCGGCGCCAATTAGATCGATATGCCTCGGGGCATTTGAAATAATTGTATAAATTTGGGCAAACCCAGATATCCTACGACAGTTTCTCCAAAAGCACACGCCTTAATGTCTGTACTTTTATCTCTCCAAATACTAGCGCCTTAATGTCCCCATTTGGTCTCACCAAACACTAATGTTTTCGTGTCCTCACTTTGTCTCTCCCGACATTTTGTCGATTCCTGTCTGCATGTCGACGAGATGCAGACAGGAAATGTTACAAATTCTTCGTGAAGAGTGAATGACAAATATTCAAACTGTTAGTGCATGTACCCAGCAATGAATAAGGATTGGTATGCAAGCATTTAGTGCAAATAATCAGCCTTGTTGATGGAGTTTTGTCCGCCAAATGAACAGCCCTTATCGAGTGCTAGCAGTGCAAATAATCTTCGTGCGAAAGAGTAACACGAGTGCCCTTGCGTGCTTGTTGAGTGTACACGAGTAATTTGTCTTACTGAGTGTGGGCTAGAGTGCTAGGGGAAGGGAAACATAATTGGCATTCAATATATTTCCTGGTGAAGGCTACAGACCAATAGTAATTGAAGTTGTATAATTATTCAAATACTGGTGAAGGCTACAGACCAATGGTGAATGAAGTTGTATGTACTTAAAGGCCACAGACCATAGTAATTGAAGTTGTATAATTATTCAAGTAGTGGTCAAGGCTACAGACCATAGTAATTGAAGTTGTATAATTATTCAACTAGTGGTGAAGGCTACAGACCAATAGTAATTGAAGTTGTATGTACGTAAAGGCTACAGACCAATAGTAATTGAAGTTGTATGTACTTAAAGGCTACAGACCATAGTAATTGAAGTTGTATAATTATTCAAGTAGTGGTGAAGGCTACAGACCAGTAATAATTGAAGTTGTATAATTATTCAAGTAGAGGTGAAGGCTACAGACCAGTAATAATTGAAGTTGTATAATTATTAAAGTAGTGGTGAAGGCTACAGACCAGTAATGATTGAAGTTGTATAAATATTCAAGTACTGCGTGAGTAATTTTTTTTAATCTACTGAAACGATGCGACAAATATTCCATTCCACATGCATTTGATACAATACAATAAGTTTCAAATCAAACTTCCATGAGTAATACATCAGATCTAATTACATTTTTATGACTACAATACAATAAGTTTCTAATCAAACTTCCATGACTGTAATACATCAGATCTAATTACATTTTTATGACTACAATACAATAAGTTTCTAATCAAACTTCCATGACTGTAATACATCAGATCTAATTACATTTTTATGACTACAATACAATAAGTTTCTAATCAAACTTCCATGACTGTAATACATCAGATCTAATTACATTTTTATGACTACAATACAATAAGTTTCTAATCTCACTTTGATGACAATAATATAATATACCTAATATCACTTTGATAACATCATGCAATAAGTGTCAAACTATGTTGACTGTATTAGAAAATCTACTTCCTCTATGATGACTTTAATACATTAAGTATTTAATCATACTTTGATGACTGAATTACATTAAGTATCTAATCATACTTTGATGACTATAATATATATAATAACACTTTGATGACTATAATATATATAATAACACTTTGATGACTATAATATATATAATAACACTTTGATGACTTTAATTCATTAAGTATCTAATCATACTTTGATGACTGAATTACATTAAGAATCTAATCATACTTTGATGACTATAATATATATAATAACACTTTGATGACTTTAATTCATAGGGCTGTAATGACTGTAAGAATAGGGCTGCGTTGGCTGTAGGAACATTTCTGTGGTGGCGGTATGAATAGGGCTGCGAACAATTTAGTTGGCTGTGCTAATAGGGTTGTGAAGACAACGAATAGGGCTGTGTTGGTTGTATGAATAAGGCTGTGAAAAGTGTAAGAATAGGGTTGAGAATATTGTACAAATAGGGGTGTGAAGAATATACTGGTAGGGTAGTGAAGGCTGCATGAAAAGAACGAACTGACTGTACGAATAGCTGTGCTGACTGTACGAGCTGACTGTGTGAATAGGGCTGTGTATATTGACCGAAAAGAGTTGTGTAGTCTGTAGACTGTTCTAGAAATCTACGGCATAAACTAATAAAGAAAGATTTATTAGGACAAAGATGCGAATACCAATTCATCCACGGAAAGATTTAAACGATATAACACGTAAACGTTCATTCTGTTTTATTTATTTATTTTTTTTATCTTGGCAAGGAAAGGTTTTAACTGCCCTGAATAGAGTACACACCCACTCAACCACCTTTTCCTACACCAGTGACTGCTTCCTGGTGGTGTATTCTTGTGCATGTTATCACAGTCTCAAAGTTTGTGGCTGCCCACCATCTACACGTAGAGCATGAATAACAAACGTCAGCAACAGTGTTTTACATCAGCCGCGCGCGCCAATCACGCGGAGAGCTTCCGTGATTGTGACGTATTATCTGGTGCAAGAATCTGCTTGTTTGATTAGAAAACAGGTTAGAGTGTGCTTTGGATAAAACATGTCAATCTTTGTCGGGTAGCAGCCCAAACTGATACCTTTTGTGTGTGGTCTCTAGTTTTCTGGGTGTGGAGGGATGCACTGAAAGCTAACATAACTAAAATAACAAATGAATTTACGAGAAAGAACAATGTAGGTACAGTGTGAAATACAATACAGGCTCCAGCCAGGAAGGTGAAGAGCAGACAAATAAATATAATACACATGTATGCTAAAGTGTCAGAGAGATATATGAAAGAGTGTGTATGGGGGTTGGTAAATACCTGTTTATAATGACAGATGTTTCAAAGTGCTGGAAAGGAGAGGATTTTGTCAAATGTCTCCGTAGTGAGATCTTTCTTGCTTACATCCTGTATTCAACACCAGATCGAGTCTGTGGCTTGTTGCAATGACAGTTATAATCTTTTTCTAGCTAGTAATTATTGAATCATATACCCACTCCCGTCTGTGACTTGTTCCAAAGGTGGTCATAATCTTTTCCTAACTCGGGATTACCTAGCTATATATATATATATATATATATATATGTCGCCGCTTTACCCTGGGTGACTTTGTAATAATGAATTATATCAAATATGTATAATTATATATGATACAAGACATCTACAAGTGCCGGTGCAGAGTATGGGTCACTGGTTAGATATGTATATTTGCAACTGTTACCCACTCAGATCTCAGCTGAGAATCAATGTTTATGAATATATGTCAATATATATGATGATTATAAATAGACGAATAGAGGACAATACTTAATCATTAGATTATCACGTCAGACTACGAAAATAAACGATAGAAATTATTTCACTAACAAATATGCCTGTAAAATAATAACAAGAAATTTAATAAAGAAAAGTTAACAAGATAAAATTATAGATACAAAGTCATCAAAGGCAATTTTACTACACTTGAGTCACTTTCTGGATGGGCACTTAACTTATGCACTGGAATGGTGTTACAGTCTTGTAGACTTGAAGATGCCACAGTCAATAGATCAGAACGTCCCAATCAAGCCAGGGACAAAATCACATTAAAACAGAGACAGTTTATACCAGCCACCAAGGCAGTCAGCTAAAAGAACAAGTAGCCGAAATAAAAAC
Organism: Sinotaia quadrata; assembly: GCA_028829895.1. NCBI lineage: Eukaryota > Metazoa > Mollusca > Gastropoda > Architaenioglossa > Viviparidae > Sinotaia > Sinotaia quadrata. The sequence continues at coordinate 77,480,658 of CM054182.1, forward strand.
TCTGAAACACAAACAATTGCAGAGTCTAAGTGTCCAGGCAATTGCTCTATTAATAAATACTAAGTTTGGCATAAGCCTCTCAAAGAAAGAAATGTTAACATGTTCAAAATAAAACATAGCATATAACATCCTAATAAGATTTAACCATTCTTACAATACAAAGACGTTTTACTTTATGCAGCCAAAGGTTTAGCTCTCATATACAACCCAATATGTCAGGAAGGACTCTTCAACAGTTGCCACCAGAAGTCAATTTCAGGAACGAGTGAAGATAAAATTTCGCTATGGGACTTTTATCACCCTTGGGATCACAACTGCGTCTATTAGACACACTTTCGATCCGACCAATTACTTAGCGCTAATATGGATTATACCTTTCTAAATGACTTCTAAACGCACACACTGACCTAGCTAACAACGCTTTCCATTGTATACCAAAACACACACGTGCTGCAAAAATAATCTCTACCTAGCTTATTGGCCATTGATCATGCAACTTAAACAACCAACACTAGATCACCTATCTGCAGCAAACACCAAACATCGGTCAATAAATCTACCACCATGTACACTCATTGTTCAGGACCTCACTTCTAAGTCAACATGATGCAATATGCACACGTCATTGAAATTACAATAATGTTCAATTTAAATGAAAGAATGAAAATTTATATAGAGTATATATGAAAATTCCCCATCATACAACAATATATATATTGTTTTATTGAAATAATCTCTGGAATGTAATATATATTGTTTTAGTCAAGTAATCTCTCACTATCTCTGGAATGTTATATATATTGTTTTAGTCAAGTAATCTCTCACTATCTCTGGAATTTTATATGCGTCCAAGGTTCGGTCAACCGATATAAGCTCAGATAGAAGTATTACACTAAAGAATTATTGTTCTACCAGCCTAGCGAGATAGAAGTATTACACTAAAGAACTATCAGCTTAGCGAGACTGTACAAACTTGGAAACAAGATAACAAACCCTACCGGCACAGAAACGGAACCCTACCAGTACAGGGAATTAGCCTACTACCCCATAGAACTAACTTACCAGCCCAGATAACTAACCTTACCAGCCCACATAACCTTACCCTAAGAGAACTAACCTTAATAGCCCAGAGAATGAGCCCTACCAGCCCACATAACTAGCCTAGAGAACTAACCTTAGCCCAGAGAATGAGCCCTACCAGCCCACATAACTAGCCTAGAAAACTAACCTTAACAGCCCAGAGAATTAGCCCAACCAGCCCACATAACTAGCCTAGAGAACTAACCTTAACAGCCCAGAGAATGAGCCCTACCAGCGCACAGAAAAACACTACCAATCTATGGAGACCGTAAGGAACTTTGAAATATACTTCTGCGGTCTCTCAATCTACTGATCTCGATAAAATGATAAATATTATGTTTCAGGTTCAGAACTTCATGCAGCAAAGTAACATATTTATGAAAGGTTCCTTCTGTGGAAACACGAAAATTGTTTAACAAATCTCTTCAGTGACTCATTCAGAAAATCTCATAATTGACTCATTCATTCAGAAAATCTCATCACTGACTCAATCATTCAGTAAATCGTATTGATCTTCATTTCAGTCAATCTCTTAATTAAGTTTTCACCCAATAAACTCCATGATTGACTCTCTCATTCCTTAAATCTCACTGACTTCAATCAATCTCTTAATCGACTCTTTTATTCAATATATGTCTTCATTGATTTTCTCAGGTAATTTTTTTCAATGATTTTTCCATTCATTTAATGCTCTGATTGTGTTCACCACACTCACTACAGGACCCACCACATGCTTTAGGTCCAGTGCAGTTTTACAAAGGCTTTCCTGATGCAAAATACAATGAAAAGACAGGATATCACTGTCTGGGCGTTCTGCTTTTAACTTGTTCTTTTATAGGTTAACCATGAAAAGGCACTTTTCTCCACACAGTCCACAGCACACTCAAACAAGTCTTGACTAGTGATTGCATTTTTCATCGATTCCAAGTAGTTCCTCTGTGATGACGAAATTTTCGTCAATTCCACGGATAAAAATAAGTAAATGTGCAGTGTCTTGGTTATCAGTGCTCTCATCCAGTACCAAAGAAAACCAAACAAAATCTTTGCTGGCAGTGTTAGCTGTTCTGTTAGTTCGTCACTGATTAAGTCTATGCGCCGCATTATAGTCTTTCTTGATAATGAAATGGTTTCGAATTTGCTTCTCGCGCCAAGGCACAGAACTCGTGCACAATCTAACAAGCACTGCTTAACAAACTCACCATAAAAGAATGGCGCGTATTTTAGCGAGGTTGTATGCTACCATGAGGCTTGCCTCTGTAGCATTATCATGACGTTCGATTGCTTCGTAAATATGGTCTGTTGCTTCTTCAGCTTCGTAACACACTCTGCGGCGTTTTTTCCTGCGTTCTTCCTCGAACATTTTACAACCAAACTCACCATGTTTTGTTTGTTGGTGTTGAAATTGAGACTAATCTGTTATTATTGTGTTGTGTTGCCAGTGAAAATGGGCAAATCTGTTGTGGCTATGTTGTGTTGTCAGTGAAAGTGAGACTACTTTTTTGTGACTGTGTTGTGTAGCCAGTGAAATTGTGACTAATATGTTGAGGTTGCACTTTCGGTGAAAGGACGAACTATCTAACGTTGCTTGTTGTTCAGGAAAGTTATCCACAACTAATTGTTACATTATGAGTAAGTTGTATTTTGAGTAATATAAGTTTTCACTTGCTGTGTTTCCATTGAAATAACCAAATGTCCCTTGTGAGGGTGTTATTTTTCCTTGAAATAACAAGTTATCTTCTGTGGATGTTGTACTTTCTCAATTAACCCCTTGTTTATTGTGAGAGAGTTATTTTTCCTTAAAATAACAAGTTATCTTCTGTGGATGTTGTACTTTCTCAATTAACCACTTGTTTCTTGTGAGAGAGTTATTTTTCCTTGAAATAACAAGTTATCTTCTGTGGATGTTGTACTTTCTCAATTAACCACTTGTTTCTTGTGAGAGAGTTATTTTTCCTTGAAATAACAAGTTATCTTCTGTGGATGTTGTACTTTCTCAATTAACCACTTGTTTCTTGTGAGAGTTGTGTATTTAGTAAAATGGTGAACTGCGCAAACAATGACCAAATTATATTCTCTCGACCTATAACTGGGATTGGTGTATTTTCAGTAAAATGGTGATCTGCCAAACAATAAACCAAATCATATTCTCTTGACCTCTAACTTGGAGTCTTTTGTTTTCAGTAAAATGGTGAGCTGCACAAACAATAAACCAAATCATATTCTCTTGACCTCTAACTTGGGGTCTTTTGTTGAGCTACACAAACAATAAATCAATTTATATTCTCTCGATCTCTAGCTGGGAGTGTTTTGTTTTAAATAAAATGGTGATCTGCAAATCAAATTTAACCTCTAGTTGGGAGCGTTTTGTTTTAAATACAATGGTGATCTGCAAAACAGTAAACCAAATTTAACCTCTAGTTGGGAGCGTTTTGTTTTAAATAAAATGGTGATCTGCAAAACAGTAAACCAAATTTAAGACTCTAGTTGGGAGCGTTTTGTTTTAAATACAATGGTGATCTGCAAAACAGTAAACCAAATTTAGCCTCTAGTTGGGAGCATTTTGTTTTCAGTGAAATGGTGAGCTTCACAAACAATGAATCAAATGTCGACTTCTAGCTGGGAGAGTTGTAGTTTATTATATTAGTGAGATGCATAAACTATAAACCCCATTATTTTCTCTCTACTTCTAGATGGGAGTTTTTTTTATTTCAGTAACATATCGAACTGCACAAACAATAAACCAAATCATATTCTCTCGACCTCTATTTGATTGTTGTATTTTAAGTGCAATTGTGTGCTGCACAAACAATGAACGAAATTATATTCTCTCGAATTCAAGCTGGGAGTGTTTTGTTTTGCACAAACAATAAACCAAATTATATTATCTCGACTTCTAGCTGGGAGTGTTTTGTTTTCAGTGAAATTGTGAGATGCACGAACAATAAACCGAATCTCGACATCTGGCTGGGAGTGACAAATACGGAGTCAGTTTTGACGCGACTTTCTGGTCCCACGAGAGAACAAGCTCTTGGTTCCAAGGAATGGCAAATCTGTTTTAAATGCCCTCATTAGTTTTATTTACTATAATAAAATGTCGTTTATCTTGTGACGCTCGTGACCCCAATCTGATAAACATGACGTCACACTCCACCTCGTAAAAGACCAGCCCTAAAAGCAGCAGCCAGATAATGATGTTTGTCGATTGTAAAGCACAAACATAAATTGTAAGAATAGCGTAAACCTAAAGAATATAATGTAATATAGCGTGGATGTTCATGGACACGTGCTGGTCATAAGCACAGAGATGAGTAACGAAAGTTATATAGTTTGTGACAGTGATTTATTAAATTCTTTTTTATTTTGTACAAGAAAAAACAACTTGTATTTGAACCGGATAAATTGCCGCCCGCATGTGATTTAATTTTAATTTTAAATTTGTTGGATTTAATTAAATCTTGACAATATCAACTGTCCGTTGTACTTACATAGCAAACCTCATTTTCAGTGAATGTTAAATCGTTACCATTCACCGGTTTTACCCGTTAAGATCTGTCAAATAATTTAAATTTAAATATCGCAGTGATAATTGACCTTCGCTACAAACAAGTTCATGGACATATATTCCATCCTTGAATTGACTGCACCGAACGTGGATGCCTGTCATAATAACTGTCTGTGACCGTGTGATTGTCTGTCACGAGGGCTGTCTGTATCCTGTGGGAACCTGCCATGACAGATGTCTTTGACTTGTGAATGTCTGTCTTGAGAAGTCTGTGATCAGATGCTGCTGTCATGATAGCTATCTGTGACCTGTGAATATATGTCATGATAGCTGTTTGTGACCTGTAAATATATGTCATGATAGCTGTTTGTGACCTGTGAATATATGTCATGATAGCTGTTTGCGACGTATGGATGTCTACAATGAGAGCTGTGAGTGATCTGTGGATGTGTCTTGAGTGTTGTCTGTGACCCGTGGATATCTCTCATGAGAATTGTCTGTGGCCAGTGTTGGCCTGTCATGAAAATTGTTTGTGACCTGTGGTTGCTTGTTACGAGGCCTGCTCGGACCAGCGGATTCATCGCCTGTAGTAGGTAGCATCATACCTGTGCATTCAACCCAGTCAGGTAACAACCATTGCATGCCACCACCATCCCCAAAATAAAGAAAGAAAAAGAAAGCCTTGTGTATTCAACCCAGTCAGAAAAACAACATGTACATGCCAACAAAGCCTTGTGTGTTCAACCCAGTCAGGCAGCAACATGTACATGCCAACAAAGCCTTGTGTGTTCAACCCAGACAAAAACATGTACACGCCAACAAATCATTGTGTATTCAACCCAGTCAGACAAAAAACATGTACATGCCAACAAAGCATTGTGTGTTCAACCCAGTCAGACAAAAACATGTACATGCCAACAAAGCCTTGTGTGTTCAACCCAGTCAGACAACATGTACATGCCAACAAAGCCTTGTGTGTTCAACCCAGTCAAGCAGCAAACTTTGCATGCCCCACCCTCCCTTCATTGTTTTTTCAACATAGTCAGGCAACAACCTTTTCATTCCCCCCTCCCCTTTCCAAAGCCTTTGATCTTCCCATAGGCCGGAGATGTATCTTTTTTGCTTGGGCATGGCTTAGTGGGATGATTGTAAGATGGGCAGGATTCAGACACATGTTTGGATACCAGCCAACGTTTGGTGCGCTCCATTTGATTGTACGTTTGAAATGTGTGTTCCATTAGTTACCTGTAATTATTGTAAGTTTGCAGTGTGTGTTCCATTAGTTACCTGTAATTATTGTAAGTTTGCAGTGTGTGTTCCATTAGTTACCTGTAATTATTGTAAGTTTGCAGTGTGTATTACATTAGTTAGTTGTAATTATTGTAAGTGTGAAGTGGTTTGGGTTCCATTAGTCACCTGTAGTTATTGCACGTATGCAGTATGTGTTCCATTAGTTACTTTAGTTATTGTACGTTACCGTATGCAGTGTGTGTTCCATTAGTTACCTTAGTTATTGTACGTTACCGTATGCAGTATGTGTTCCATTAGTTACCTTAGTTATTGTACGTTACCGTATGCAGTGTGTGTTCCATTAGTTACCTGTAGTTATTGCACGTATGCAGTGTGTGTTCCATTAGTTAGCTATAATTATTGTAAATTTACAGTGGTTTGGTTTAGTTTTATCTGCAGTTATTGGACGTATGCGATATGTATTCCATTAGTTACTTGCAGTTATTGTAGGTTTGAAGTGTGTGTTCCATTTGTTACCTGCACTTATTGTACGTTTGCAGTGTGTTCCATTAGTTACCTGCTTTTATTGTACGTTTGCAGTGTGTTCCATTAGTTACCTGCTTTTATTGTATGTTTGCAGTGTGTTCCATTAGTTACCTGCTTTTATTGTAAGTTTGCAGTGTGTGTTTCACTAGTTACATGCAGTTGTTGTAAGGTTGCAGTGTAGTCCACTATTTACCTGCTTTTATTGTAAGTTTACTAGTAATCTGAAGTTATTGTAATTTCACAATATGTTTCACTAGTTACCTGTAGTTATTGTACGTATGCAGTGTGAATTCCACTAGTTACCTGTAGTTATTGTACGTATGCAGTGTGAGTTCCACCTGTTACCTTCAGTTATTGTAATTTTGCAGTGTGAGTAACCTGCAGTTTATTGAGAGAATGGCGACTTTCAGTGTGACATTCATACGCATTTCGTTTTGTTAACTGAAAGTTTGATGCCCCCTCCTCCCCCCATGCCCCCCCCCCCGGTGTTGGTACATATTTTTACCACAGGGTTGCCGAAATGCACCAGGTGCGATGAATGCATTATTTGTAATCACTACCGAAATTGCATAGGGCAGTGATAGGAATTAGGTAGACTAGTAAAAAGGAATTACGTATTGCAGTTATAGGAACCCTGAGTTACTGACAGCTTAGCTTTGTAATTTTCACTTGAAATGTGTTTCATTTCTGCTTTGACTTGTTTAATCAGTTTTCTTTTTGTTGTTGTTGGTAAGTTGGAGTGGATGGTAATTTAATTTATTAGTAAATAGCTGCGAGATACAGTTAATATTGAAGTTTGTTCCTGGAGTGAATGTTTAGTTAGTCTGGCAGTGAGGGGTGTTGTCCTTTTGTTGAAATCCCTAACCAGGTGTGAGAATTAAATTTTACCTTTCTGCGTCGATACTACTATTATGTGTGTGTGTTTGTGCGTGTTTGTGTGTACTTGTATGTGTGTGTGTTTGTGCGTGTTTGTGTGTACTTGTATGTGTGTGTGCTTGTATGTGTGCGTGCGTGCTTGTGTGTGTGTGTATGTGTGAGAAAGAGAGAGAGAGAGAGAGAGAGAGAGAGAGAGAGAGAGAGAGAGAGAGAGAGAGAGAGAGAGACTTTGGTTAGGTGCGGTATATTCAATCAATCTGTGCACACGTCTCTTGAATTGTCATTCAAATGTACACACGTGTAAAACAACGCACCTGTTGAATTGTCATTCAAATGTACACACGTGTAAACAACGCACCTGTTGAATTGTCATTCAAATGTACACACGTGTAAAACAACGCACCTGTTGAATTGTCATTCAAATGTACACACGTGTAAAACAACGCACCTGTTGAATTGTCATTCAAATGTACACACGTGTAAAACAACGCACCTGTTGAATTGTCATTCAAATGTACACACGAGTAAAATAGGGCACACGCATAATGTCGTCTATGAAAATTTAAAAATGCGAGCAGAGTGCAGATGTTTGTTTCCTTCGGAAAAGTCTCTAAAAATCTGCCGACAGTAATTTCTCCACAGCGCCTCTATACTAAATCTCCAACAAAATTCTCCACAGCGCCTCTATACTAAATCTCCAACAAAATTCTCCACAGCGCCTCTATACTAAATCTCCAACAAAATTCTCCACAGCGCCTCTATACTAAATCTCCAACAAAATTCTCCACAGCGCCTCTATACTAAATCTCCAACAAAATTCTCCACAGCGCCTCTATACTAAATCTCCAACAAAATTCTCCACAGCGCCTCTATACTAAATCTCCAACAAAATTCTCCACAGCGCCTCTATAATCAATCAATTGTTCAGTAAAATCAGTGAGAACATTTCTAACAAAGAATTGCCCAATTCACTAACAGTTTTTTGACAACAATCTCTACAAAGACATTAATATCGACAACCGGTATTTCCGGAGTAAGAAATAATTGCTTTTGGATTTGGAGGAACAGAGAGTGTGAGAACTGAATCATAGATCGCACACAGCACATGAACATTCCGATCTCAGCTTTGAGAATACCTGTAATTAATTGCACAACAGTAAATGTCTTGGCAAATAGAAATTCGTTATCACGATGCTACAGCCAAATCCATTTTTCGCTCGTTCAGAATAACGGTATTAATCTAGACAACCAAGGATAAAATTACGGTCTGGAACACGCGTTAAAATGCATTTCCAAGACATTTTTTTTTTAGCCTGAAGCACATGCATTGCAGCATCAAACACCAGACACATGCATGGAGAACAAGGAAAGATAATTCGAAATTCGATGCTTTCGAGGGTGGCTGTAATGTATGTTTAATTATTCTGGTACTTTTGTTCTCTAACACTTAATGGAGACTAAATATAAATAACAGTCACTGAGGCAAAGACGTTTAATTTGATTGATATAGCATGCAGAGTGAGAATAATACGATAGCAGAAAATTGTTGTGGTAAATACATGCGAGAAAGTTATTTACACCCTTCCCTCGTTATGATTATTATTTATTAATTAATAACACATAACTAATAACAAGTGATAATGAATCTTAATTTATAGCTATTAATTTTTTCCACAAGAACATCATGTCTGTCACTCTGCGAATTGTAAGATGTCGTAAAATTCTACTCTTTACACAATAATAGGACAGACGTTTTACTATCGCATACTCTTTCTGCAGGTGGAAACTTCTTACTAAAGCTAATGATTGCCTGTATGACCAAACTCCAATTATATCAATATTAAAGTGATTAGAATAGAGAACTTCTTCAAAAAGTAATCTGCAGTCTATTCCCATTGGATGAAGTTCTTATGATTAAGTGTGAGACTATTAGTAAGAAAAAAACTACTCATCCAGTTGGAACTGGTTTGGATTGCATCAGCAAGTTCTAGCATATTCTTTACCTAAGTTGTTTACACCAACTCTGAAACACAAAAAATATCATCATAAGCAGTGCCCAAGGTCAGGTCACGTTAACATTGGCAATAAATATATAATTAATAAGTTTAGAAATAGGGGATAGGCAAATTTACTCCGTCACACTATATCTGGCAGACTGGTAGATATGGAAAAAGAAATAGATAATAGTAATTAATATATTACTAATTATATAAACATAAAACAAATATAGAATAGTAATTAATATAATACTAATTATATAAACATAAATTGTGAGAATAATAGACTTAGCAAACACAAAGCACGAATAGAAATAGAAACAGACAAAGCGTGAATCTTATTTACATTTCATAGTTTAGGCATGCAGATAGAGTGACCGATAGAATTATAAATAGAATGGTACAAAGAATAGTGGATAGGACGGTAAACAGAAAGTTAGACAGAAATGCAGATATGGTAAATACACCAGTAAGCTAGGTGTATATAATGATAAATACACCAGTAAGCTAGGTGTATATAATGATAAATACACACAGTAAGCTAGGTGTATATAATGATAAATACTCAAGTAAGCTAGGTGTACATAATGATAAATACACACAGTAAGCTAGGTGTACATAATGATAAATACACACAGTAAGCTAGGTGTACATAGTGATAGATATAATACATACACTTAGTAAACTAGGTTACATAATGATAATATAATAAATACAGTAATATATGTGTACATAATGATGCATTTAATAAATACACACAGTAAGCTAGGTGTATATAATGATAAATACTAACAGTAATGTAGGTGTATTTAATGTTAAATACACAAAGTAATCTAGGTGTATATAATGATAAATACACACAGTAATCTAGGTGTATATAATGATAAATACACACAGTAATCTAGGTGTATATAATGATAAATACACACAGTAATCTAGGTGTATACACAAAGTAATCTAGGTGTATACACAAAGTAATCTAGGTGTATATAATGATAAATGCACACAGTAATCTAGGTGTATATAATGATGTAAAACATACAATAAGAAATTTAAGTACGTACAAAAAGCAATATAGATATATCAGAATGGTAGATTCCCCCAGATGATAAAAACAAAATTAATATCAGGCACATCAAATGAGAAAGGAAAATGAAAAGATAATTATGCAGATTGTGGCTCGCTTCAGTGCACTAAGCCCGGGATACGCATAATGGTTTTTGTATTGAAGACTTTCAGATGAACGATAACTGTCACATTGTTTAAACGAAGCGATGAAGTAAGCGTAGACTGAAAAGAGATTTCATCGGCAGCCTTGACACTAAGACGCAGCTTGCGTGGTAAATATAGAAACAGAATTAGAAACTGCAGTCGTTTTTTACTGTCGCACAGCGATACTGCAGAAACTGAGGTTCCATTAAGTATCATTACTTCAATCACTAGGGCTGTTCTTTACCTGCTCACGTCACATTACTAGTAGTGAACACACACAAACAGTTCAGTGTACGTGTACTGAATAAATAAATAGTTAAATGTACTTGTAGCGAACACACTAACAGTTAAGAGTATTAGTAGTGAACACACAAGCACTTAAGCATACTAGTAATGAAAACACAAACAATTAAGTGTACTAGTATTGAACACAAACAGTGAAGCATATTAGTATTGAACACTCAAACAGTTGAGTGTAATAGTATTGAACACACAAACAGTTTAGTGTACTAGTAGCGAACACACAAACAGTTAAGTGTACTAGTATTGAACTCACAAACAGTTAAGACTACTAGTATTGAACACACCAACAGTTAAGTGTATTAGTAGTGAACATACAGTTAAGTGGATTTATTATACAATGAAGTCGTGGGATATACAATCAGAAAACAAACACACACATATACACGCACACATACACACACTCACACACATAAATATATACACATATACACATATATCCACAAAAAACACCCACATACATATCCACACCCACACCCACACACCCACACTCACACACACACACACACACTACACACACACCACACACACCCACATACACCCCACCCATATGTAGGCCTATATACAAACATATATCCTTTAGGTCCTTTAATTCTACTATACATCAGTATTAATTCATAAATCCATTCACCCATTCAGCCGTATAAATGTTATTAACACTGTTTTACCCCTAATTAAGATTGCACAACACATTTTGAGCTATAGATATATTTATCGTTTTCAATGTTGGAGTGTAATTTCCATGACTAGGATCACTTCAATAAAGTGCATCCCCCCCACCCCCTTCCCAACTTTCACTCGGGCAAGTGGGAACTACTCTTCTAAACATAAACAAATCAATGTTCTCGGTAAGTGTGTAATGCCTTGGAATGTGAAAGCAGTTGACGTGTACACAAAAATAACTGATTGACTTGTTAAATTCAGCAGAAATATTTCTAGTTAGACGAGATCTTTGCGAACATTTACTTTCTTTAAGCGAAAGTAGTTAATTTCTCGCTCTAAACACAATATGGGTAATCGGATAGCTATTTACACAAAGATACATTTCTCAGTACTGTGGTTAATTTCTCGCTCTAAACACAAGGTGGGTAATCGGATAGCTATTTACACAAAGATACATTTCTCAGTAATGTGGTTACTTTCTCACTCTAAACACAATGTGGGTAATCGGATAGCTATTTACACAAAGATACATTTCTCAGTACTGTGGTTACTTTCTCACTCTAAACACAAGGTGGATAATCGGATAGCTATTTACACAAAGATACATTTCTCAGTACTGTGGTTACTTTCTCGCTCTAAACACAATGTGGGTAATCGGATAGCTATTTACACAAAGATACATTTCTCAGTACTGTGGTTACTTTCTCACTCTAAACACATAGTGGAGTAATTGGATAGCTATTTACACAGAAATACATCTTTTAGTACTGTAATTTGGGAACGTTAACTTTCTTTATCGAAAGTAGCTAATTTCTCGCTCTAAACGCATAGTAAAGAAACTGATATAGAGATGAATGTGTCAGTACTGGACCAGACTTTGCTTGTTGAACACAACATAGAAAAATGTCCGGGTGGGGTGTGTGGGTGTGGAGAGAATAATCGCTTTCACTCTTGAAGTTTAGCTGCAGGTCAGGTGAAAAGTTGAGCAGTCTCTGAATAGAATAAGATTTAGCTAAGGAGGAAAACCAATATAAAAATACCACCTTAAACATAGTAAAGAGGAAAACCAACATAAAACACCATCTCAAACATAGCTAAAGAGGAAAACCAAAATAAAATACCATCTCAAACATAGCTAAAGAGGAAAACCAACATAAAATACCATCTCAAACATAGTTCAAACATAGCTAAAGAGGAAAACAAATTTAAAAAAGCATCTCAAACATAGCTAAAGAGAAAAACCAACATAAATATAGCATCTCAGATCTAGTTTCCCTTATCTAAAGAGAAAAACAAACATAAAAACATTAAAACAGCATGTCAGACCTAGCTAAAGAGGAAAACAAACATAAAAACATTAAAATAGCATTTTAGAGTTTGCTAAAGAAGAAAACAAACATAAAAACATAATATATATATACACTATAGCGTTTACAGCGCCCGCATGTCCGCCAAGTGAAAGAAAAGTGATGTCAGCTGGAGAATTATTAATAAAATAATTTAAGATTCTCATCACTTGTAATTAGTTATGGATGATTAATTAATTATTAATAATAATAATAACCATTAACTAAGTGGTGTTGGTATCACACTATCATATCATTACTTTTCATACCACTATTTATTTATCGTATGATTATTTATACCTCATCATAACGAATTTCTCTATCATGTCCTTACTTATTTGTCATAATATTACTTTTCTATCATGTATTTATTTATTTATTTATCACATTACTACTTATCTATCGTATCCCTATTTATTTATAATATCATTACTTAACTATCATATCACTACATAACTTATCTATTATCTTAACTTCTCTGTCATATCTTTAATTATTTATCATATCATTACTTGTCTGTCACGTCTTTATTTATTTATCATAACACTACTTATCTATTTGTATTTAAGCTTGAGTGCAATTAACTGCTAAACGGTGAATTGGAAAGCCAAGTATATTACCCACACAAGTTTACTGAACAAAATAACATTTTCATTCATCCATGCTTTTAAAATTTTTACATGTGTGCAACCTCAGGAGGAATAACCTTTGTAGCATTACATTTGCACTATCTAAACTTTTGGGCTTGCTTGTGGGTACACATCTTTATTTTCGGCCAGGGATTTTGCGTCGGATCGGAAGTAATAGCTTATCCCCCTCCCCTACCCCTCATTAACCACCTGTTCAACTGCACTTTGCTTTGCACACTTGTCACACATCCCTATCCAAACTGACAGCTCCTTTATTCGTTTTATAGTCTATTCAGGTATAGTCTATTCATATTATAGATTTTATTCATATTATAATCTATTGAGTTATGGTCCATTCATATTATAGATTTTATTCATATTATAATCTATACAATTATGATCCATTCACATTATAGTCCATTCATATTATAGATTTTATTCATATTATAATCTATTGAGTTATGGACCATTCATATTATAGATTTTATTCATATTATAATCTATTGAGTTATGGTCCATTCATATTATAGCCCATTCTTATTACAGTCCTTTAAATCTCTCTTGCTTTACTGTTTAGAAATGTACATGGAAATGTAATATTCTCCCTCTCTCTCTTTCTCTCTTTGTCTCTGTCTGTCTGTCTCTCTCTCTCTCCTGATACACAGTCTCAAATACACACACACAGAGTAACATACAGAGACATTCAGACTCTAAAATACCAAAACAGAGAGTGTTTACTTGATCAAATGCTTCAATTTATACTGCAATAATATGTTCAGTCTCTCTCTCTCACACGTACACATGAGAATACATCACCTCTCTTCGAACATTGACAGTACTAATTGAGTAGTTAAAATAAAAGGCAAACGCGCATCTAGAACTATTAAGAATAAGAACATTTAATCTTTTCTTGTTTGAACTGATATTTATCATTATTGTAATATGAACTTTAATATGATGGCTTATGTACACCTATATTGTATGGTGAATTATTGTTGATAGCGGTGCCATTTACCACATAAGAATTGTATATTTACTTTTGTTTTCACTTCTTTGAATTTCATCATTTTCATTCCCCCCTCCCCCTATGGAGTGTATGACATTGGAAAGGTGTATGCTTTACTAATCACTGTGTGAAAGAGAAATGCCCCAATTAGATAAATAAAACCTAATTCTCATTTTCTAAAAACTCGTTATTCACAGTTTTTGAGAGGGGAAAAAGAAATCGTATTTGAGCTGTTTGTTCCGTTCATTTGTTAGTCTACTATTCACTATTTTGATACTCGCACGCACAGCCAATAAAACGTTCCTTTGCATGACAGAATAAAATGGGCCCCACCCAAGCATCAATGGTGTTTGTCATTGTGTCTATGTAACATCTTAAGATAATGTATTACTGGCACGTCACGAGCTTCTTGGAGATACACCGGAACAGCCAAACCTGACTACCCTCCTGTGTCTCTCTAGCTTAGACCCTCTCTCACCCACGTGACAATGCCGATATTATAACTCTAAACGTTACCAGAAAGTTCTGCCATTTATTTGCAAACTGTCTTTGAAAAAGCCTCTACCACTCTCGATTCCAAAACTGGTGTATACAACAGTACATAGGCACGGCTCTCAGGATTCTAAATCTAGTGTGTGGCACTAAGGCCATCTAGTTAAATGTTATTATTATTAATAATAACTAATTACAAGGGAAGATAATCTTAATTTGTGTTATTCATAATTCTCTTGAAGATACCACTTGTCTCTCTCATTTGCAGGATATGCGAGTGCTGTAAAAGTTTTCTATCTTCCACAACATTCAAGACAAATGTATTCCATGTTTTTCCCTTAAACAAAACACTTTTGCGTTCAAATACCACCACACACAAGACAGCTGTATTCCAGTTTAACCACTCACACAAAACAGATGTGTTAAAATCCCACCACACACAAACCGGTTATGTTCCAATCCTAAACCTCACACAAAGCAATTGTGTTTTAATTCTATCCCTCATACAAAACTGTTGTGTTCCAGTTCTTCCACTAAAACGAAACACTTCTGTGTTCATATACTACCACACAGATATACGCTGTATTCCAGTTCAACCACTCACACAAATCAGCTATGTGCAAATTCATACCACCCCAAAAGGATGTGTTCCAATTATATCACTCACACGAAACAGTTGTGTTCCAGTTATATCACTCACACGAAACAGTTGTGTTCCAATTATATCACTCACACGAAACAGTTGTGTTCCAGTTCTATCCCTCACACAAATTAGCTAATATCAATTCTACCCCTCACTCAGAACAAAAACAAGCTGTGTTGCATGTCTTCCACTCAAACAAAAAACAGCTGCATTTTAATTCTACCACTAACAAAACAGCTGTGTTCCAGTTCTTCCATTCCAGAAAAAAACAGCTGTGTTCCAGTTCTTCCATTCCAGAAAAAAACAGCTGTGTTCCAGTTCTTCCCTTCAAACAAAAACAGATGTGTTCCAATTCTTCCCTTCAAGCAAAAACAGCTGTGTTCCTGTTCTTCCCTTCAAACAAAAACAGCTGTATTCCAATTCTTCCTTTCAAACAAACTGCTGTCCTCAGTTTACCCTCAATGCTTAAGCCTTGTGTGCACTCTCAAACTGCCACAGCTCATACTATATATACTGTGCTCTCTCACTAGGGACCCAGAACATTTCTGAGAGAGAAAGAAGATAAAATAAATAATTGGTAACTCCCTTGTAACACAGTTACACACACGAACTTGTGCAGTGAAGATGAAGATCGCCCCTATCTTCCTTCTCCACACACACACACACACATTTCTTACTTATACACCCAACGATTTCATTTTATCGATCGCATTTAGCAAAGGATACTAATGATTGATTTTATTGCTGCGGTTTGAACCAAGGATACCCTTTTGTTCGAGAGTCAAGGCATACAGCTCCCTAGTTATCCGGTTAATGCGAAACAATATGAGTGGACGGTTTGGCAGCAGTGTTCATGCCAGCTAATGTCCTTCAGGTCTCAACGCCTTTATCTTACAACACGCACAGCCGGCTGCATATCATTTGGCAGACGATATTGGCAAACTGCAATAAATTGCCAAATCTAGAGAACATGATTGGCTGGCCTAAGCTAAATAACGATACACCCGCAAATGCATTTTCATTTTGGATTTCTAGCATTATATGTGGCTCGTATGTTTCAGTTTATCATATGAAATGTATTTACTTCACAAAATTATATTTTATTACACATCTTAATTCGGATTAGATAGCTCGTATCAATATATACATTCATACATTTCACTACACTATGTATTGCAATACTGTAAATATATTCGGATTAGATAGCTCGTATCAATATACACATTCATACATTTCACTACAGTATGTATTGCAAAACTGTAATTATATTCGGATTACAGAGTTCGTAACCCATTTATACCTTTTCCTACACTGTTTATTACAGTAAATGAATTACATTCAGATTGCACGATCATAACATTTCATATGTAAATAGAATCAGACGAGTGCACGTGGTCAACAGATCCATTTCATCAATTAGATTTGTCGTATGATAATTACATTTATCATAAAATAATTACATTTGTCATATGATAATTACATTTATCGTATGATAATTACATTTATCGTATAATAATTACATTTGTCGTATGATAATTGCATTGTACACTGGTATACTGTTAACATATCACATTCATGTTTCTACAGAGAATGAGATATTATAAATTTGTTTATAGTTAATATATCCTATCTATTGTGTCTTAAACACATTTTAAAATAGTCTATATTGGCTTAATTGTTAATACGTCCTATATGCCTTATTACTAATCCACAGAAACTGAGATATATTTACAATAAAGTGTTTAAGCACGACAGAAAAGGATATGACATACTGACACACTGACACGAAAAACGTCATTCAGGACAGGACTGCAATGACACGGAAAGTGTCATCCAAAATAATTCACTACTGACATGGAAGCATGCAGACAGATAAGTCGTTTTGGCCCGAAATGCCTTGCTGGTTTTGTGTAATCTGCAAGTTGTATTAAGAGGGGAAAAGCTTTACATAATTAATTGCTGGGGTGTTTGTTATGTCTTCAGTCAGACACGTGTCTAACACCTCTTAGCCCCCCCCCCCCCGAACAATCCTTGTTATTTAACAGATAGAAAATGTGAATAAGATAAGCTACTCTGTGATTCTAGTGACAAACTAGTTATTAATGAATAAAAAGCAGCTATAAGTGTGTTCATAATCAAAACTATAGTTATGATAATATAAACTTACATTGTAAATTAAATTATAAATATATATAATTTTTATAATATATTTATATTCATTTACAATGCCTGCATGTCTATCAAGTGATAGAGATGAGTTGTGTCTTCAGGAGAATTATTAATAACATAAATTAAGAATTTTCTCACTTGTAGTTAGTTAAAGACGATTGATTATTAATAATAATAATAATAAAAAAAATAACCATTAATCAGTTGGCATTAGCATCAAAGGAATGGGTAGACTCTTTCTGGTGATAAATACAAATTTGTTCAAAATTGTTAAGCTAATTGTCATAATGTTGAAATTAGTAATGTGGAAAAGGATTGTTGAAAACTTTATTGAGATAGACCATAACTGGAACATCTAGGTTAAACATCTAAATATAAGTACAATTGATTAAGAATGGACATTTCTAGAAGCAGTCTTATCTCACTCATTATTTTTATATCTAGAACTGTCTTGCTTTGTCTATCCTTTATTTACTCTTTTGAAAGTTTTTAATGAACTTTTTGATTTATATTATTGATTGCATATTGTATTGATACATTTATTACCATAGTTTCCATGATTGATGTAAGGAGATTATATTGTTTACATTGATTGTGCATTTTAATTAACTAGATTTAATTTTTACTAGTTGCCGAAGTGTGGGTGTGTGGAGATTATACTGTTTATATTGATTATGCATTTTTAGGAGCTAGAGTCAAAATTTACTAGTTGTTTGAGTGTGTGTGAGCAGTAGTGGGTGGGTCATAACCCAAACAAAGCATGTTCACTTGATAGAGAGGTACCACCAACTGACTGTTATCAGTCCTTTCCTGTTTACAAACAAAGCATGTTCACTTGATAGAGAGGTACCACCAACTGACTGTTATCAGTCCTTTCCTGTTTAAAACAAAGCATGTTCACTTGATAGAGAGGTACCACCAACTGACTGTTATCAGTCCTTTCCTGTTTACAAATGAAGAGACCATCTTTCCAGTGAAAGTCAATAGCTTTGTTGGAAAATTTAGACACTTATGCTTTTGAGAGCTTGGTCTTCTCTTGACATTTCTCTAGAGAATCATCTGTCAATCATGCTGCTCTGTGCAAGGCATTTCCCCCTTCCAATTCAGCCACAGTCTGACAGAAACATTTATCTGCCCTGCCATGACTGAGTCAAGTGTGACTTCCTGGTGACACACCCCACCTATGACAGTTTCAGCCAAAGTCATCAGTACATCAACTTCACATTTGTCACTGACTATTCCTGATTCACCTTGCATACCTTCATGCACTCCTCTAGCTTCAGCTCCCTGTGCTGGAGCTTCCCTACATGTGAGTATGCAAATCTGATGTCAAATGTATACCTCACCCAGGTATGACAGATGTTGAAACTGTTGAGGACATTATTTTAAATCTGGAACTCTCAAACTCTGATGCTCACCAGTTATGGAGCATGATAAAAGAAACTCATAAGGTTTTTACCACCTGTGGAGACGACGTCACTTAGTTAATGAAAATGATTTATCAATATTAATTAATCTTTCATAACTAATTGCGAATGATGAAAATATTAATTTTAGTATTAATGATCCTCCAACAATTGCACTTGTCTATCCGATAGACATGCGAGAGCTGTAAACGTTTTCTCTTCCACAACATAAAACAACATTTTTACGGTCAAATAATATTTCCGTGAGTGGAAAACGTCTTACTAAAGGAGAAGACAAATCCGACTTTAATCTATATTTAGTGAGCCCCCATCCACCCACTTTCTTCTCCAACATAAGATTATCAATATCCATAACAAGGTCAATACATTAAAAAATATATTTATTAAATGAACACAATCATATATATATATATGACAATTACAATGAAATAGATTACTTCACATCAATATTCAACAATATTCAATGAACACATGTTCAGATAAATTTATGTTACACAACCTCTCTATATAAAGAAATAAAATTACAGTTTAACAATAGAGTCAATACAAATTGCAGTTTAGTCCTATCAGAGAATAGAAATGGAATTATTAGAGGTAGGTTATTGTAATCTTTTACAAAACCTGGATTAAGCTCTGCTTCCAGTCTTTCACTGGTCTTGCAACAATGTCTCGATGTCAAAATGTCTGCATGACACCACTTGTCTCCCACTACATCATGGAAAACAGTGACGTGCACTTCCTCTTGAACTGCTTGAGACAGCTCACCATGTCTGTTCATTCAATCAGAACATAATTCTGGTACCTTCAATTTACTAGAATTCTCCAGAATGTATCCAGTGTACTTTGCTTTGATACATCAAAAGTGTGTAGCGTATTCACTCATGCTTACACATGCCACAACAGATGTTTCGCGCGTCTCCCCGGTCACTCAGGTTTATAACTGGTGAACACATGAACTTGAAACTGAACACACAAGAATCTCGATAACTCCATTTCATTTCTCTGATAAGAACTCTCCTGTGATTTATATTGACACTAATCTGTTGAATTATGTGTTAGGATATAAGACTATATAAATATTAAAATTAGTCTAATGTGGTTTCATTAAAATAGTGATGTCAAGTAATCTTTTCATTTTATTTGCTTTATGTATATTTGATTATTGATTTAATAAAATTATTGTAAATTTATTGACTGTCTTACACATATTGATAACGATATTTTGAAAAAGAAAGTGGGTGGATGGTGGCTCGATAAATATAGATTAAAGGATGGATTTATTTTTTTGCTTTGGTAAGAAGTTTTCCACCTTTGGAAATATTGTGTAAGAGCAAAAGTTGTGGAATGTCTTTAATGTTGTGAAAGTGAGAAAACATTTACAGCTCCTGCATATCCGCAAAGGGAGAGATGACTGGTGCCTTGGGAGTATTTTTGTGTCCATTATCTTTGTGTGTTTGTTTGTTTGCTTGCTTGTTTGTTTGTTTGTTTCTTTCTTTCTTTGTTTCTTTGTTTCTTTGTTTCTTTCTTTGTTTCTTTGTTTGTTTGTTTGTTTGTTTGTTTGTTTGTTTGTTTGTTTGTTTGTTTGTTTCTTTCTTTCTTTCTTTCTTTCTTTCTTTCTTTCTTTCTTTCTTTCTTTCTTTCTTTCTTTCTTTCTATCTTTGCACGTGTGGTCTCTGTTTTCCCCATCTTCTCTCAATAACATAATGTATGACAGTAATAACATAAGTAGAGATAATTCTTTAATACTATGTATGTGCTACAGTTAAGTCCTCTTAAAGCTAGTGGGGTATGTAGACTACGTGTCTCCGTGATAATGGGTGTGGAATAGGAAGTTATCCTTGTCAGGCTATTAACATCGCGGAAACGCAGCTCACTGTTTGTGCCGTCAGTCAGCCTAAAAAGTTGCTAATACAAAATTGTACTTGAAGTTCAGTACTTCCATCTATGTTAAATTGAAAAACATACGCCATTATAAAATTTTGCCTTTATCAGTTTTTTTTTAAAAGTGACGCATTTATTGCAGAATAGACTTCTGTTAAAAAAACAGAAAAACAATTACAAAGAGGGGTGTTGTTGTAAGTTATATCACCGCTTTTCTGTTCAACACAGAAATGTCTGTATTCCTTCTCATGAATATCTCCATCACTTCGCAACACAGGAATGTCTGTATCACTTCTCATGAATATCTCCATCACTTCGCAACACAGGAATGTCTGTATCACTTCTCATGAATATCTCCATCACTTCGCAACACAGGAATGTATGTATTCCTTCTCATGAATATCTCCATCACTTCGCAACACAGGAATGTCTGTATCACTTCATTTGTTAACAGAGGAATATCTGTAATATGTTTGAATTAAAGAAATTGCAGTTTGAAAGAAAGTGTGTGTGTGAGGAGGATAGAGAACTGGAACATACGATGAAAAATGTCTCCATAATTAGTAAGATCATAGACGTGGTGAAGGGGCAGATAATCAAATTACACTCTACACCCATCACGACAGCAGCAGAGTTAGAATCTTGAAGAGTGTTGGAAGAATGGGACTTTAAAAACTACAAGCTGAGAGCAGACCGCTCTGAAATTCAGGACTTACTGTTAAATCTTGAAAAAGTGATGCTATGAAAAATATACTAAGAGAAATAAGACTTGAACGTGTTGAGAATGAGAAACTGATTGTAAAATTTGATAGGAACACTGAGCGTGTTACTCCACCGAAATGTGGAGATAATGGTGAGCAGGGTGGTTGTTTATACGTGTCACTGATTATTTGTATAGCAGTTTAAAAACAGGTATGTATAATCTTCCATTCCACAATAGATGATTACACATACCCGGCCAGACTTTGGGAGGTTACACATACCGGTCAGACAATGCAAGGTAACATATACCCGGTCAGGCAATATATATATAATGTAATGTGTACATAGACAAACATGTGATATATATGAACACTTGCTCAGACTTGCTCCGCTCCACTAATGTTGTTGTTTTTGATATGCGTACGTGATCATCAGATGTATGAAAAGATATTTATCTCGAACTGATTGAAATGAATTAATAAAACAAAAGTTATTGTTGTTTTTTTATGTATGAAAAGATATTTATCTCGAACTGCTTGAAATTAATTAATAAAACAAAAGTTATTGTTGTTTTTGATGTATGAAAAGATATTTATCTCGAACTGCTTGAAATTAATTAATAAAACAAAAGTTAATTCTTCAGTTTTGTTTGGATTATTTCGTTTACAGAGCATGGAGGCTTAATGAGTAAAACATTCAGAACTACTAACTATTCACTTAGAAAAAAGTGGAGCATTCAGAACTACTAACTATTCACTTAGAAAAAAGTGGAGCATTCAGCACTACTAACTATTCACTTTAGAAAAAAAGTGGAGCATTCAGAACTAGTAACTATTCACTTTGAAGAAAAAAATGTTTAATAGGGCAGTGACATTTTTAACAGTCTTGCACTTAGAATGCAGAGGCATACTTAATAGCAAAGAATTACAATTAATAGGACTGAGACATACATAACAAGCAAAGAATTACAATTAACAGGACTGAGACATACATAACAAGCAAAGAATTACAATTAACAGGACTGAGACATACATAACAAGCAAAGAATTGCAATTAATAGGACTGAGACATACATAACAAGCAAAGAATTACAATTAATAGGACTGAGACATACATAACAAGCAAAGAATTGCAATTAATAGGACTGAGACATACATAACAAGCAGAGAATTAGTAATCAAGATTTACATTTAATGGGACGGAGACATACATAATAAGCAAAATATTACAATGAATGAGACACAATCAAGGAAGACTGACATTTAAGACTTACACTTAACGTGTCAGAGATAATTAACTGAGACCCTGAAAGTTATAAGACTTAACAACTAACTGTAGAGACAATTAAATTTATACTAAGTAAGGTGGAGCTACTCATATGTTTGCGTATACGAATTTCAGTGTATCTTTCAATCAATAGTGGTTTATGACCTGTGTTATATTTACTAAAGTAACAATTTTATGGAATGTCATTAAGAATGCTGAAGAGCAAACTTTTACGTCTATTTTGCACGATAACCCAAATCAGCTAATCGATCCAAGACTTCCGCATTGAGCCGCAAAGCATGTCGACCAGCTCATTAATCGAACTAAATTCTTCTTCATATAAAAGGGGTGCGCGCGCGTAGGCATACGTGTGAATGTGCACGCATGTGCGTGTCTTTGCTACCACAAAATAGCGATTTAGGAGGCCAGTGGTTTGGAAAATACGTCACGCCAACCCAAATCTCACGTTAGATCCTATTGCCAGATCTCGTCAACCGTTTTCTGATCACTTATGAAAGCGGATAAACATACATCTTTATTGGCAAGTATTCGATTGCTGCTTGGAGTCTTGGGGCGAAGTGAATGATGACATTTACATTTCTTCTACAAGGTTTTTCTAAGAGAATCAACAAGAATTCCTAAAATGGTGTTTAGAGTGAGAAAAACATGCTTTAATGGGGGAATTTAGAAGATGATTCTTTATCATATTCTGAAAGAAATTGTTTCATGGTGTTTCATGTAAATCCTACGAGATTAGAAAGATTTGCACATACAGGATATTTCAAATGCATTTCTTCTTCATGTTTTCAAATCTAGTTTGTGCAAGATGTCTCTGTTATGTTTCTAAAATTTTGTTTTTACAAGATTTTTTCCAAATGTTTTAACCAAAATTTTTATTTTTTCTACAGGCAATATTTTTCTAAGTCAAAGATGCTGCCATTATGTTGCTTCGCTCAATGATTTTATGACGTTGTTAACAATGTTTATTTTATATTGTTTACAAAACGTTTCCATTACGATTTTTACACCTTTTTCACATCGATTTTTTACCTTCATTGTGTTGTTGTTTTGTTAACAAGATCTTCAGAGATACTCACAGATGTTTTGTGGATGCTGTTCACAAGATATTAAGATGTATTCACAGACGTTTTAAAATGTTTTAAAACGTTCTACCAGATGAATTCATTTTTTTTCTATTGTTTCTTTAAATGAATGTTAAACAAGTTCTTGAATAATTATTTCTGTATTAGAGAATATTCTTAGTTTTACTTGAGTGCTTGTACGTGTGTGTGATGTGCGTGATTGTGATGTGCGTTATTGTGCGTGATTGTGTGTGCGTGCGCACTCGTTCTTGTGTGGATAGTAATGGATCATCACCTAGTCAAACTCGAGAGGAGAGAGTGAGTGGGGGTTAGAGCAAAGGATATGAGAGAGAGGGTGGTGGTGGTGCTTGGGTTTGTGAAAGTGGAAGAGAGCGAGAGGGACGGAGGGAGGAAGAGAACGAGCACAATTGTTCTTGAGGTGCCACAATTCTTGTAGTACCACAGTTGTTCTTGTAGTGCCATAATTGTTCTTGTAGTGCCACAATTGTTCTTGTAGTCTTTTAGTGCTCTCCGATAATAAACGTCTGTAAATACCCATTTATATAAAACATTAGTCTTAAAAATTTACAGCAGATTTAATTCTTGATTATCCGTCCAACTCTTAGTTTTGATACAACGTAAAGATTTTACACAGATAAATCGTCTCTTGTCTTCTATATATAAATATGTAATTTGAAACAATGTGAATATTTTGCACAAAATCCGCTCTTGTCTTCTTTAATATAAATATATCACAATTCTTGACACAATATGTGATGCCTATGCCACACTAGTTATTGGCTATAATTATTATTATTAATTAATCATCCACATATAATTATATCCTTTGGCGGATATACGGCGCTTCCAGAACAGTCAAACATTGACCGTTTCACATTATTTCCGTAAGTGGAAAAATTCTTACGAAATGAGAAAACAAATCCGTCTTTTAATCTATAATTAGCAAGCCTCCATCCGTCCACTGTATTTCCAACATATGGTCATCAATATGAGTAAAAAGGTTAATGAATGTAAAAATAAATTTATGAAATCAACAATCAAATGTACATTTAACAAATGAATATAATCAAAGAGCATTGACTTTTACATCACTTCACAACAATGTTCTATTAACGCTGGACAACCACTCAGTTTATCCTAGTATAGACATTAGCAGTCAATTAAAATTAATACATAATTAAGTTCATGGATATCATCAGAAAAATGAGAGTAGAATTTCAGAGAAATAATTAATGTTATCGTACGTATCATTTTCAAAGATGGCGGCTGTCGCCAGCACGATTTCACAACCATACAGTTGGCAACAAGTCACTGTCTTTTTTATTTAGCTGACGTCCCCAAGGTGTCCCTTCTAGGCACAACTGGAATCTGAATCCTGAATATTCAATGAGCTCACAAAGCACATTATAGAGAACTGTCCTCAATTTCACATGCGCTGTCAAGCACATCAGGAGGAATGTTCTCGAATTTTCATGTTCGTTTACTGAACACACCAAAGGAACATTCAAAATAATCTTCATGAATTCCCAAGGCCAAACTTCAAGCCACCATTTCCATTGTATTGGTTCTCGAACGGAATTCAGAGGAACCAACTTACTGATAAGTTGATGACAATATTGGATGCACATACCAAATCTCATCAAGTAAAGTACAGTAGTCACTGTAGCATGATGCATCAAACAAACAAAAATTTGCTCTGCTCTGCAAAAGTCATATGATGTCATCATTAAATTTTAGGCATAGTTCATCTCTAAATTCTCTCTTACAAACATTCTCAACTTACAAATCCTGCAACAATTTCATTAGCCCGACATACACACACAGCATAAAAAAACAGCATTGATCAAAATTCACAAGTATAATGTACAACATAATCAAATTAGTGAACATAGTAATAATGGTTCAATTACATCAACATTTTCCAATTCAAATCATAGAGCAATAGCAAACGCCATTCTTTCTTTATCAGTCTTTAACTTATCATAAGCTAACAATCATGACTGGACTTGAGTTATGTTCAAATTCAAAGTGATTAGAATGGAGTACTTCAACAAAGAAACTTTCAGTCCATCCCCATTGCTTGACGTGGTTATGAACAGTGTGAGACTATTAGTCAGAAAAAACTACTCATCCAGATGGAACTGGTATGAATTGCATCAGCAATTTCTAGCCTATCCTCGACCTGAGTTGTTTACTTCCATATCTGACACAAATATCAGCAGAAGCAGTGTCCAAGGTCGGGTCACTTTGACATTTAACAATTTATAAAACAATCAAGTTTAGAAATATGGATAGTCAAGTTTACTCTGCCATACAATATAAAAAATTTACGCAAATAAACCCTTCCTTGTCTTTTAAATGTTTCTTGATTCAAAGGTTTACAAAAATAAATCCTCTTGGCCCAAGAAAACTCATTAAAATATTTCAAAGTATAAAGTATAGATGAAAACAAACAACCAATCCGGTATAGATCAAAACAAACAACCAATCAAGTATAGATAAAAACACGCAATGTATGATTTATAGATTAAAACAACTTCTCAAGTATAGATCAAAAGACCCAATGTATCAAGTATTGATTAAAACAACTTCTCAAATATAGATCAAAACAATGTATCAAGTATTGATTAAAACAACTTCTCAAGTATAAATCAAAACAAACAATGATCTTTCATTGTCGTTATTACACTCACAACCCACACAGAGGAGGAAAAGAATATTCTATATCTCCAGGAATCATAGATCCTGGACATCTTGTAGTTACTTCACATTGAAACCAAAATTTGGAGTCAGAAAATGCAGACTATTCAACAGTTGAGCTAAGGTTGAAGGTCACAATCAAACTTAGCAGGAGAGTTACATTGAAAAGCAAGAGAAGGTTAAATACAGAACCAGTTTGTCACTCCTGAAAAATAGGATAGGCAGGACGACACTACAAAAAAAGTGATCAAAATAGACACTGCAGATATATTTAAACATTTGTAAGATGCCTAAAGTTACTCACAGGTCAGGTTTGTAGTAGGCTTGCTATTGGTTAGATCAGATTATTAGCAGGCTAAAACTTGTTTACGTCATAGGCTAACTATTGGTTTAAACACCAACTAATTTGTCGAATTACAGTATTTAATAGAGGCTTATTTAAGCACCCAATAACTGCTGCCGTTGTTGTATCAATGTATGTTTTTCTTTTGTCAGTGATTCATTGTAACAAATGCTATCCCTCTCGGCTCCCATTTTAAGAGGTATGGCCCTTTAAAAAGACACGTCCTTTAATGAGGAGGTATGGTCTTTTTACGAGATATGGCTGACGAAGTATGGTCCTTTTACGAGGTATGGTCCTTTTATGAGGTATGGTTCTTTGACGAGGTATGGCCCTTTGACGATGTATGATCCTTTTTCGAGGCATAGTTCTCTGTGGATGTTTACTGAGGGGTCGTGTCAAACATTTACCCACTCTTCAAGTACCCTTTATCGAGAAGTCCTTACCTGTTCCCGTCTCCATAGAATGTATTTGTCAGAACCCTGAGGAAAACTGACGTCATCGAACAAAATGTTCGTTCTTGGTTTGATCGAATGGCTGATTTGACCTTGATTAGCTCATTGATTATCTCATTTTCGGTAGGCACTGGCAGACGACTACAGTCGGTGATTACTTCACGGTCGATGTCTGATGCAGCAATGACGAGTCATGAACAGTCTGATTGGTTGGTGTCTACGTCAATAGTCTTGCCAAAACCGCAATATTTGTACAAATATTTCGTCGGGCAGCAGGGTAAATTGGTTGTATAATGCGACTTGCAAGATTAATAGCGTTTCAAAATGAATTTACTATTCAAGGAATCAGATTGATTGAATCTTATTGACACTTCTGCTGTTATTCTGTATTACAGCGTTTCTTATATAAAGAATGACACTCTTGATCCTCCGCGTGATGTAGGCGTTATCCCTAAGTAGGTAAGTATGTCTGTATGCATGTATGTATAAATGTATGTAAGTATATATGCATGTCTGTATGTATGCATGTATGTATAAATATATGTAAGTATGTATGTATATATGTATGTATGCATGTATGTATAAATATATGTAAGTATGTATGTATGTATGTATGTATGCATGTATGTATAAATATATGTAAGTATGTATGTATGCATGCATATACGTGATCAGTGTTATGTTTGATGTGCTTTTAACCGTGCGCATGTGAATGGTGTGCGTGAGCTATTTTGCTTGTGAACGTGCATATGTATGTGTGTTTACTATTTTGCAAGTGCATCTCACGTCACACTGCTTAAATTTATCATACATTATACAACTCACAGAAATGCACATCACAATACATTGTACACATTACAATGCCATGCATCACAATAAATTGTGCAAATCACAATTTCATACAACAGAGCTCACATACATTGTACAATTCACTAAGCCATACTTAACACTGCATTATATAACTCATAATGTCATGCATTGCAATAAAGCGTGCAGTTGACAATATCATACACTGCACTACAATGTCTTGCAATACAATATATTGTACAAATCACAATATCATACATCAAAATGCATTGTACAATTCGCAATACCACACATCACAATATATTGTGCAGTGCACTGTAGATTACATATTAGGTCACAGTATCACAAAGAACAGTGTATTATAGAGCTAACAGTATTATACATCACTAATCACAGTTCATGTACCACGATGCATTGCACGATAATTATAGAAATCACGATATCTTGCATCACAATACATAGTACTACACAATATCATATGCATTGTACAGTTCACACCATTAAACATCACTATGTATTGTATAATTCACAATATTATACATCACTATGCATTGTACAATACAATTCACAATAGTATACCTCACTACGCATTGTATAATTCACAATATTATAATCACTATTCACAGGTCATGCACCGCAAACATTGCACAACGCACTATATCGAATGTGATGGGGTCAGTTCGAATAAAATC
Organism: Sinotaia quadrata; assembly: GCA_028829895.1. NCBI lineage: Eukaryota > Metazoa > Mollusca > Gastropoda > Architaenioglossa > Viviparidae > Sinotaia > Sinotaia quadrata. The sequence goes on from CM054182.1 coordinate 77,509,722, forward strand.
TTTCGCACCAACGGGCAGCAACAGTGACAGAAACGAAGAAACACCTCTAACAGCTTTTCATTTCTTTGTTTGGCTCATGTAGAGCACTGCTCTCCCAGACACACAAAGACTAGACTCCTTGTCAATCTCTCTCTCTCTCACATGTCGTTGTACCGATAAATACTTTTGCTCCACAGGAATTGCGTTACAACGTTTCATCTTCAGTTGTTCTCGGTTTTTGGTGGATTCCTGTGGAGGCGTCCTCTTCTTACTTTATTGTGAAGATGGTGGTTGGCCTTGTGTTCTGCGGTTGTTGCATTTCTTTTTTCTGGTGTTTGCTTCGCTGCGACTGTTATGGGTCCTCTTGTGTGTCTTTTTCTTCTTTTTTTTCCCAAGTTTTCCTGTAATGAGTCCTCTTGTGTGTCTTTTTCTTCTTTTATTCCCAAGTTTTCCTGAATTGCGTCGGATTGGTGTTTGGAGTGAAAAACTGAAATTCCAGATCATTTCAGAGCACACTGTGTTTTGTTCCTTGTGCCACGAGCACTGGAGCAGCAGGTCTGAGACCTACCCGTCTTTGTGCCGCTCTCGATGTGTGAGTCCTTAGTGTGTCTCTTTTGGCGTGTTGTGGTTGTCGAGGTTTTGTGACTGACCGTAGCAGTGGTTGACCACATCGCCGTGTGTGTTGTCCCGATGTGAGGCGTGCAGAATTATATTGTGTCTGCCATCGGTAGGAGGTCTGGCGAATTGAAATCTGTGTTTGAAGTTTGTTTGTCGTTTTTTTTGTTGGGGTGTAATCCGCCATCGGAAACCGGTCTGGCGAATTTAAAAACCCACCCATGGCTCACCACTTGCCTCGGGACACCGTAGTGTGGAAATTTGCCCAAAACTGGAACATGAAGCGAAACGTGCGTGTGATTTGTTGATCACGTGATTTGCTGCGTTTACGTGAGAGTCAAGCATTGAAATGTAATGTTGATGGTGCTGTTGTAGTGAGTTGACGTCTGTGTTTGTAGCTTGTAGTTGTCTTTGATGGCGTAAGGCGAACTGGCGTAGACTTTTTTGAAGACTTGTCGATTTTTCTTCTTTACTCCACAGGTGTTAAGCCGGCGGTTTCAGACCGAACCTACCTTTACGCCCATGGAGACGTGGCTTGAAGTCTGTGTTGCAGTTTGTTGATGTCTGTACCCGCCAGTGTCTCGTCATCAGCCTCGGGGCACCGTAGCAAGGAAAGTTTGCCACGAGCGGACACGTCTGGACTGTTGTCTGGTGTATGGCCTATCGACCTCTCTCTCACACGGTGGCCGTGGTGGTTACGCTAACAATTTAACGTCACCACTGGAACTTTTGTGGATCATTTCATCATTAGACATTCTCTGATCTGTAGTTTTCCAGTGGGACCTGCTCCCCTTGAGATTATTCTTGGAGCGCTGGCAGTGGTGTTGCTGATGGAGTTTTGTCTTGGTGTTGGCGTCAGATGTTGATTTTTTTTAATTTAATTTTTTCAATTGAGTCGTTGGATGGTGTTCCTGTCGAGTTATGTGTCCCCTGTTGTTTCTCGTGTCTGTGGCGTTGAAGTTGTCTATTGTTCCTGTTGAGAGTTGTCTGTGGCGTTGACGTTGTCTATTGTTCCTGTTGAGCGTTGTGGTGTCGGTGGCTGAGATAAATTGTGAAGATTGGTGAAAAGTGAATGTGTAGTGCTGTTGTCCACTGCAAAACTTTAGTCCGGTAATCCGAGAGCTAAAGTTGTGGTGGACGTTGTTGCTGTCGTTCCCGGTTCCCGATGTTCAGTGGGTGGAGGGGGTTTTCGTATAGAGCCAAGTGGTATACTTGGCACACCAAGTCACTACTTAGCGGTATATATGGCACACCAAGTCTGTACTTAGTGGTATACTTGGCACATCAAGTCTGTACATAGCAGTATACTTGGCACATCAAGTCTGTACATAGTGGTATACTTGGCACATCAAGTCTGTACATAGCGGTATACTTGGCACATCAAGTCTGTACATAGCGGTATACTTGGCACCAAGTCTGTATTTAGCATATACGTACGCTCGGGATGTTCAACCCCCTCACCTCATCACTTGTGTTGTTGTTGTTGTTGGCGCTGTCGTCGTGGCTGTCACCGGTGTCCATTGGGATGCATGAAGGCGGGCGCAGCTGCCAGGTCGAACAGCAGTTGAATCATGTCTGCAATGGAGTGATTAAAGTATCCCCAATGCGTGAACTGCGGCTCACTGGACCACCATTGCGGACGTTGTTGTTGTCGGCAGTGGTTTCGTTGGCGCTGTTGTTGTTACCTTTGTTGTTATGGCTGCTGTTGCTGACTCTGTTGTTGTTAGATGTGTTGTGGTGAACGTCGTCTTTTTTCTTTTGGGGCTTTGCTCTGCTATGGTTGCGGTTGTTGCTATCGTTGTTGCTGCTCTTGATGAGGTCTCTGGTAATGGTGAGAGGGGGAGCCTCAAAGCGGTCTTGTGTATACATCGAGGGCAGCGTCAATCTTTGTAGGTGGATCTTTCTTCTTTGTGATGCAGTCATCTGTTTGAATGAATTTTCCCTTCTTTTCTGTTTCCTTTGTCAGCATGTTGGCTGTTTTGACGTTTTTTTGTTTCCTTTGTCGGCGTGTTGGCTGTTTTGACTTTTCTGTTTTGCTTCGTCATCTGATTTATTTGCGGAAGTTGTCTGTATTTTCATTTTCATCAGTGGCAGTGACTGATGTCTGGCTCTTTTTGTCCTCCATACTGATGGTCGGGGTTTGGGTGGAAGTGTGTCTCTTTTCTTCTTTGGGTGTCTGTGTTGTGTTGGCTTTCTTAGTCGGCAGTAGAGACCAAATGATGCTGATTTCAGTTGCGATGTGTCTGAATGGCGGTCGTGAGTGTAGCTCTGTAAGTTTCTTGTAGAGATTAGTAACAACAACAGATCTCTGAATTATATCAATAGCTTGCTAGCTTGCTGAATTATCAATAGCTTGCTAGCTTGCTGAATTATATCAATAGCTTGCTAGCTTGCTGAATTATATCAATAGCTTGCTAGCTTGCTGAATTATATCAATAGCTTGCTAGCTTGCTGAATTATATCAATAGCTTGCTAGTTTGCTGAATTATATCAATAGCTTGCTAGTTTGCTGAATTATATCAATAGCTTGCTAGCTTGCTGAATTATATCAATAGAATTGCTAGCTTGTTGAATAATATCAATAGCTTGCTAGCTTGCTGAATTATATCAATAACTTGCTAGCTTGCTGAATAATATCAATAGCTTGCTGAATTATATCAATAGCTTGCTAGCTTGCTGGATTATATCAATAGCTTGCTAGCTTGCTGAATTATATCAATAGCTTGCTGAATTATATAATTTTTATCTTCTTGACCTCAACTGTTTCGATTGAACAGGATCCATAATCGTTCTAAGACGGTGTTGTTGAGTTAGGGTTAGGGTTACATTTTCTGTTTTGAGTAAAAAGTCGTAGTTTTGAGTAAAATGTGTTCTTGTTTTTCGATTCGGAATTCTCATGCATCCAAACAATTTCGCAGTTTTCTTCTGTCCATTTTATTTCTTCTTCATGCATTCCCTGTACTTTTCTTCTCCTAGTTTCTTTCTGTGCGAGCAGCACTTTTAGAAGCTTATTGTTGAACATATGGGGGTGAGTTGTTCTGTTTCTCCACCCTGAACAGGGCTTGAGAAGGGAATAGAGCTGTTATCCCGATCTCTCCTGACAAGTGTTTTGCACCCTTATGTCTTCTCTCCATACTTGACTCGGTGAAACCGCAGGAAAAGGTGTGAAGCAGAGAATAATAACGACTGGTCAGCTCGGCTGTTCAAAGTCGAATCTGTCTCTCATACAGAGGTGGTGGTGGTGGTTACCCAATTTAACGTCGTCACTGGAGCAATTTCTTGGATCATTTCATCATAATACATTCTTGATCTGGTAGTGTTCCAGCGGGATAAGCTCCCCTCAAGGGAAGTGCTGGCGGTAATGTTGCCTTTGGAATTTTTTCTTGCTTGGTGTTGTCGTCATTGTTGATTTTCATTTTACAGTCGTTGAGTTCCCTATTTCTTGTGTCTGTGGCGTTGAAGTTGAATTTTTGTTCCTGTTGAGCGCCGTTGTGTCGGTGGCTGATGTAAATTGTGAATGTTGGTAAATAATCTATGTGTAGTGCTGTTGTTTGCTAGTTCGTTGCAAAATGTGCCTGGCCAGCAAAGGCGGACTTTAGTCCAGTAATCCGTGGGCTAATAATGTGGTGGATGCTGTTGCTTTCAATCTCGATGTTGAGTGGGAGGGGTGGTGGGAAGGGGTTTTACGGAGCCTAGGCTAATAGCACACCAAGTCTGTTCTTAGCGTATACGTGCGCCCGGGATGTTCAACTCGTAAACTTAATTACTTAAAACATATCCAAATGAATTAAATAAACATAATTACTTAAAACATCATGCATCTGTCTAAGCACATACAACTAAAATACATAAACATAATTACTTAAAACATCATGCATCTGTCTAAGCACATACAACTAAAATACATAAACATAATTACTTAAAACATCATGCATCTGTCTAAGCACATACAACTAAAATACATAAACATAATTACTTAAAATATCATGCATCTGTCTAAGCACATACAACTAAAATACATAAACATAATTACTTAAAACGTCACTCATCTGTCTAAGCACATTCAACTAAAATACATAAACATAATTACTTAAAACATCATGCATCTGTCTAAGCACACACAACACTTGTCCACAAACAAGTACACACATTGGTAAACTGGCTAAAGCGGTTAGCTCTGCGCATGTCTAAACAAGCCTGATAGTACACACATGGTCTAAACATGCCTGAGAGTACACACATGGTCTAAACATGCCTGAGAGTACAGAAAGCAGGATCAGCAGACACCTAACACATGGCAATAATAAGATCTGACTTATTACCTCCCTGGCCACTAAATCCTAACAACCACTATGCTGATAGATGGCGTCTCATTCAATGACTATCTAAAGTCATCAAAGATCCACAAATGTCCTTTACTAACACTTAATGTTAATAACAGTGCCCCTGTGAGTTGGCAATTTTGAAGTGTTTCTTCTTGTAATCTTTGTTTCTTGCGGGCATCGTTTGGAATTTCTTTTCCTCTGTGTTGGTAATTTTAATCTGGCTCTTTTCTTTACCTCCGTGATGGTAGTCGGGGTTTGTGAGAAAGCCTCTTTGGTTTTGTTGACCTGGGTATGAGTCTGTGTTGAGTTGGCTTTGGTTTTTGGTGGTATTTTCCAAATTATTTGCGTGTTCATTTCCTTGTCACAGGTACTGGTGGGTGTATTTTGCGTTTTGTTTTCTGTCATTGTTGGTTTGATAAGAGTCTGTGTTGAGTTGGCTTTGTTTTCTGTCATTGTTGGCTTGTTGAGAGTGTGTTGAGTTGGCTTTGTTTTCTGTCATTGTTGGCTTGTTGAGAGTGTGTTGAGTTGGCTTTGTTTTCTGTCATTGTTGGCTTGTTGAGAGTGTGTTGAGTTGGCTTTGTTTTCTGTCATTGTTGGCTTTTTTGAGAGTGTGTTGAGTTGGCTTTGTTTTCTGTCATTGTTGGCTTGTTGAGAGTGTGTTGAGTTGGCTTTGGTTTTAATGGTATGTTCCACTGGATTTTAGTTTGAGCTTCACTCTGTCGACGGTGGTGATATGTTGAGAGGTCAGAGGTTATTTGCTCCCAGAGGAAGGTGGCAGAATCGATAGTTCGCATCATATTTCTTCACTAAGGCTAATATTAGAGCGTCATATTTCTTCACTAGGGATAATGTTAGAGCGTCATATTTCTATACTAGGGGTAATGTTAGAGCATCATATTTCTTTACTAAGGCTAATGTTAGAGCGTCATATTTCTTTACTAAGGCTAATGTTAGAGCGTCATATTTCTTTACTAAGGCTAATGTTAGAGCGTCATATTTCTTTACTAAGGCTAATGTTAGAGCGTCATATTTCTATACTAGGGGTAATGTTAGAGCATCATAATTCTTCACTAGGGATAATGTTAGAGCGTCATATTTCTTTACTAGGGGTAATGTTAGAGCGTCATATTTCTTCTCTATGGGTAACTTTACAGTGTCGTACTCCTTTACTGAATCTAAAAGTAGCGTGTCATATTTCTTTACTAAATCTAAAGGTAGCGTGTCATACTTCTTTACTAACTCTAAAGGTAGCGTGTCATACTTCTTTACTAAATCTAAAGGTAGCGTGTCATACTTCTTTACTAAATCTAAAGGTAGCGTGTCATACTTCTTTACTAAATCTAAAGGTAACGTGTCATACTTCTTTACTAAATCTAAAGGTAACGTGTCATACTTCTTTACTAAATCTAAAGGTAGCGTGTCATACTTCTTTACTAAATCTAAAGGTAACGTGTCATACTTCTTTACTAAATCTAAAGGTAGCGTGTCATACTTCTTTACTAAATCTAAAGGTAGCGTGTCATACTTCTTAATAGGCGAAACTTGTTTATACGCGGAATTTGAAATAACATTTCAGAAATATTTAGTGTTTGACACTTATTTACTCGTTGAAAACAATCAAAGAATGTTGTTAGATTTACAACATAATTACTCGTTGAAAACAATCAAAGAATGTTGTTAGATTTACAACATAATTACTCGTTGAAAATAATCAAAGAATGTTGTTAGATTTACAACATAATTACTCGTTGAAAACAATCAAAGAATGTTGCTAGATTTACAACATAATTACTCGTTGAAAACAATCAAAGAATGTTGTTAGATTTACAACATAATTATTACTCGTTGAAAATAATCAAAGAATGTTGTTAGATTTACAACATACTTGATGGTAGTGAGTATTTGCTAAAATGTCTGATGTCATGAAATGTTATGATATCAATAGAGACGTGTCTTATTCCACAACGAATACCGCATAGATGGCTTGCTAATTTTTTTTTACATAACTCATTTACATAAATCATTGCTAATTTTTTTACATAACTCATTTACATAAATCATTGCTAATTTTTTACATAAATCATTTACATAAATCATTGCTAATTGTTTACATAAATTGTTTACATAACTCATTTACATAAATCATTGCTAATTGTTTACATAACTCATTTACATAAATCATTGCTAATTGTTTACATAAATTGTTTACATAAATCATTTACATAAATCATTGCTAATTGTTTACATAAATCATTTACATAAATCATTTCTGGGTAACATTTCATGACTAACTCTAGTATAATCAGTAAGCACACTGAAGAGATTTAATTTCATGACTAACTCTTGTATAATCCGTAAGTACCCTGCAATGAGTTAATGACGAACTCTTGTATAATCAGTAAGTACCCTGCAAATAGTTAATTTCACGACTAACTCTTGTATAATCCGTAAGTACACTGCAAAATGTTAATTTCATGATTAACTCTTGTATAATCAGTAAGTACGCTGCAAAGAGTTAATTTCCGAACATATCACACACAGAGACACACTTGCGCCCACATATACACCAAGCACGCACTTATTTTATATGTGCTGTGTGTGCATATATGTGTGAGTGTGAAGGCCAATCGTTTTGTTAAAGAATTTAACAGAGTTTAGTTACTATGAATCAACCCCGACACCCCCTCATCCCTTCACCCTTACAAAAATGTAAAAAATGTTCAGGTTTTGCAAGTAGTTTCCGTTGCGCGAGACACTAGGCAAGCTCAGCACATCCGGGCCGACTCTGGCAACGATTATCTGTTCGCCGAACAGCTCTGTGATGGAGCCACTCAGAATCAGTGTAGTGTTGCTTTTCCTTCCCAGTACACGACGTTCCGTGAAATGGAAGGGGTTCCAATGGTAAATTATCTCCCCTTATGATAAAGTACACAATTTTACACGTGGGTCTCCTGTTTGTGCTTCACATCCGAGGGAAGGAGAAGAGGCTCTGACACCCAGCCTGCTAAATAAATTATTCGTACCAGAGATCAATAGCGAGGAAATTGTTACCTACATTGATTGGTTGGAATCAATCGCGCCAATCGGCTGGAATCAGTAGTTTGGATTCAATAATTTTAAAAGTAATGTTAGTGTGTGTGTGTGTATATCACAGTAACGTCCAAAGGTACCCTTACTGGGAATATATGCGTGTGCTAACGCAGCTATAAATTTTGGTTTCTTGAGCTATATCGACTCCACTCGCATACGCAGCTTTAAGCATTCAGACAGTCACAAAGTCACGTGATCGGTCACTTATCAGACAGACTTAACAGACAGGTTTAAGCGCGCCCTCACTGACGCTCTTTGTCACGTCCAGACAGGTGTCGACAGTTCACAAAATAATTAGAACTGTCTGAGCAATAAATTGGTGCCATTGAGTAGATTATAACCATTGTCTACTTCCAGATTTTATTAGAATGACAAGGCTACACGAGTGTTGTCACAATAGATAGGCTAAAAATTGCTTTAACTATAATGATAATATGTAATATAATGCTTTAACCATAATGATAAAACAATGTGGTCATAACCATAATGATAAAACAATGCTTTCATAAGCATAATGATTAAACAATGGTTCATAACCATAATGATAAAACAATGCATTCATAACCATAATGATTAAACAATGCATTCATAACCATAATGATAAAACAATGCATTCATAACCATAATGATTAAACAATGCGTTCATAACCATAATGATTAAACAATGCATTCATAACCATAATGATTAAACAATGCGTTCATAACCTTAATGATTAAACAATGCGTTCATAACCTTAATGATAAAACAATGCGTTCAGTTTACATGTATAAGTGAGTACAAGATGATAAGAGTCGGTAAATTTACATTTTCAAATCAAACTTGTTTTTCTCATCTGGAGAGAATAATTCTGCAGAATATCTCCACTCTGGTAAGTACAATGTCTTTTAAAGCCATTGTCGTCTTGTTGAGGATATCTTTCTAGGCCGAATTTCTCACTCATGGTGTGTGACTGACAGATAGGCCTAGGTTGAGGATATCTTTCTAGGCCGAATTTCTCACTCATGGTGTGTGACTGACAGATAGGCCTAGGTTGAGGATATCTTTCTAAGCCGAATTTCTCACTCATGGTGTGTGACTGACAGATAGGCCTAGGTTGAGGATATCTTTCTAGGCCGAATTTCTCACTCATGGTGTGTGACTGACAGATAGGCCTAGGTTGAGGATATCTTTCTAGGCCGAATTTTTCACTCAGGGTGTGTGACTGACAGATAGGCCTAGGTTGAGATATCTTTCTAGGCCGAATTTCTCACTCATGGTGTGTGACTGACAGATAGGCCTAGGTTGAGGATATCTTTCTAGGCCGAATTTCTCACTCAGGGTGAGTGACTGACAGATAGGCCTAGGTTGAGATATCTTTCTAGGCTGAATTTCTCACTCAGGGTGAGTGACTGACTGATAGGTTTAAATCTACAAGAAATCTCTAAATTATTACAAGAAAAGTTTCACAGAGATTTAGACTTGCCATGTTAATTGCTACAAATTCCCAACTATGGTTTACACAGTTAACTACAAATAAATCAGCTAATGTTAAATTATGTCTCTATAGAGCTGAAAGAAGAACATGAAAATAATGTCTCTATATAGCTGAAAGAAAAACATGAAAATTATGTCTCTATATAGCTGAAAGAAGAACATGAAAATAATGTCTCTATATAGCTGAAAGAAAAACATGAAAATTATGTCTCAAAAGAGCTGAAAGGAAACATTACAAGTTAGAAAATTTATACTGAATCTACTCATAAGTGACCTTGATTGCTCATGTGTCAAAAGCAGTGACTTTGAAGAAAAAGAAACATACGTCTTTCATGCTTGAGTCACCTTTGACAAGTGACGAGAGGCAAGGTCAACAGGTCACTTGCTGCCTAATACCTGGTGGTCAGCTACAGTTGGCCAGTATGTGGCCATTGGTTGGCCCTAATTGGCTAACTTCTCAGAAGTGCTTGTGTCATTTGATAAATTGTTTATCTGTAATAAGATTTAAGAAGTGGACTCTCGAATTCAGTGACAGTTCGACTATTTACTTCCACGAGGAATGACACCAGTGTACTTTAATTATAATCTTACTTCAGAAAATGTCTAGCTATACATTTAATTATAAATTATAATCTTACTTCAGACAATGTCTAGCTATAAATTTAATTATAAATTATAATCTTACTTCAGAAAATGTCTAGCTATACAGTTAATTATAAATTATAATCTTACTTCAGAAAATGTCTAGCTATACATTTAATTATAAATTATAATCTTACTTCAGAAAATGTCTAGCTATACATTTAATTATAAATTATAATCTTACTTCAGGTAATGTCTAGTTATACATTTAATTATAATATTACTTCAGGCAATGACCAGATATACAGTTAGGGTGAACTTTTATTATTTTCCTATTGTTTGTTTTGCTTAACATGCAGCGCACGATATCTACTTTTAAAATCTTACTGCATAAATATCAGTAATAAAGTGTTCACACATTTAATCATTAAATATCAGTAATAAAGTGTTCACACATTTAATCATTAAATATCAGTAATAAAGTGTTCACACATTGAATCATTAAATATCAGTAATAAAGTGTTCACACATTGAATCATTAAATATCAGTAATAAAGTGTTCACACATTGAATCATTAAATATCAGTAATAAAGTGTTCACACATTGAATCATTAAATATCAGTAATAAAGTGTTCACACATTGAATCATTAAATATCAGTAATAAAGTGTTCACACATTTAATCATTAAATATCAGTAATAAAGTGTTCACACATTTAATCATTAAATATCAGTAATAAAGTGTTCACACATTTAATCATTAAATATTTCAAAAGTAGAAGTGTATAGAAACAAATGACAAATAAAGGAAGGGGTGGACATATTTGTCACACCCTCTCCAAGTTGGAAGGTTTTGGCTAGGTTTAGCCAAATCTTCTCTTTACTTACACATGTCTATGAATATAGTACAGCATTTTTTATACATGTCAAAAAATTTACTTCTCATGAAAGTTAATCAAACTTTGCTTTTCTGTTCTTGCTCGGTGGTGGTCCATAGCCTCTTACCTCTAGCCTCTGCAAGACAAGGTCCTTTGCAAAGATCAGATAAACATAAATCAGGTAATTTAATCAAGCCACCTTTCAAACCGTGCTTTTCACGAAAATCACGCAACTCGGTCCCCCTCTTCCCCCTTAACGGTTAGCGCACTGCAGAACGAGTCAGCTCGACCAGTCGTGCCTGAACGTAACACTTCCTTGTTTACTTGTTTGTGTGTTCGTATACTCAGTAATATCGGGTTTCATCTTTACAGGGTTTTGCTCATCAAGAGTAGAAGATTTTTTACAGAACGTAATGCCACCTGGCTCAATTCAAAATATATTTAGGTGTCAGTTATCCTTTAGGTGTCAGTGATCCTTTAGGTGTCAGTGATCCTTTAGGTGTCAGTGATCCTTTAGGTGTCAGTTATCCTTTAGGTGTCAGTTATCCTTTAGGTGTCAGTGAAAATTATCAACTAGTCTCCTGCCTCTACCAAGAGACGTTCAGCGTGCATTATCATGTATCTCATGCTATTTATTTATTTATAAATTTGGAAGATTTATAAATATCCTGACATAATCTATTATTTCTATACTTATTTTAATAGTATTCATAATTATGGGTCTAACACATTCCACTATTTCTCACGTTTTACTCAAGTCTGGAGCTTTAGTTTTTACAGCTTCTGCGATTGCAGGCCCATTACCCATCCCTTTTTTGCATCTAGCCTGCACTAATATAATTAACTCCCAAGAATGCAGGCGGAACAATTACTGTAGGCATAAGTCAGCAGAGAAAGGTTAGAGTTAAGTAGGTGACTTTCGAGTGGGTATGCCAACAATGAGCGGTTTCGGCATGAGTGAAGTGGATGTCGTTTGAAATGCAAGAGTTTGGCGCTCATTTCACACAGCGCAACTTGTTAAACTAATGCGGCATCACTGTCTCCCTGAAACGAAAATCTCCCAGTTGTAGTTGTGGGCCGTGTTTACAAACAGACACGAATGTCTTGCAGTTACATTTGAGGAAGTTAAAATTATTTTCATGAGAACTGCGTTCACACACATACAAGAATGTCTCCCAGTTGTAGTTGTGGGCCGTGTTACACACATACAAGAATGTCTCCCAGTTGTAGTTGTGGGCCGCGTTCGCACACATACAAGAATGTCTCCCAGTTGTAGTTGTGGGCCGCGTTCACACACATACAAGAATGTCTCCCAGTTGTAGTTGTGGGCCGCGTTACACACATACAAGAATGTCTCCCAGTTGTAGTTGTGGGCCGCGTTCACACACATACAAGAATGTCTCCCAGTAGTTGTGGGCCGCGTTCATACACATACATGAAGAACGAATGTATCGTAAAGCAGCAGTAGAACCCAGGTGGGCGAGATGATTTCCAGCATAACATGGACATTGGTCTTGGACATATTTCAAACGAAAATAAAAGGAAACTATCTTTAACTCCATCGTGATGTATGTATTAACAAAAGAAAATGTTCCCTATTTCCAATTTATTATCTATGTTGACAAACAAAAACCTTTTTTCTTTAGTGTGTAGAAACAGGTACACAGCCTTTCTTTTATCTTTAAGTCGACGTGAATGCTTTTAGCGTTTTAGTGTGTAGAGACAGGTACAAACCCTTATTTTTAAAATCAATAATAGATTATGTCAGGATATTTATAAATCTTGCCCTAATCCCATCGATAAATATTAAAAAAAAATAGAGAAACAAATTTAGTCATAAGAAATGTATAAGTAATAAAATCTAAATGCACACGAACACACATACATGCCTGACGTAATTATGGCGTCACCAGTAATATAGAACGATGATTTCCTGCATCACAAGAGTGGGATCGTTGAATTAAATGTATTTTCCCAAAGCAAATCCGACCTTGGTCAACATGGTCAAATAGAAATCTGACCAGTCAATTATAGTAAACAGTAAACACACGCAGGTGTAGAGAGAGAGAGAACCTTGACCCTAAGTATACTTGAATAAAGGTAGGGATGGGGAAATTCTCGGAAGTCCATTGTTAATCTTATGGGTGAAGTTGTGAATGAATGAGCGTGGGGGGTAGCCTTGACCCTTAGGTCAACTGAATAGCCTTTAAATAGGGGAGTAAACCGAAGCCACATGCCTTTTCTCACCGTCCAAGACACATGTACCCGATGCTGAATCTGTACCACATCAGATTGAACAGACATGGAAACTGTTAGTGGCATTATTTTAAATCTAGAAATATCAGACTATGACGCTCAACAGTTGTGGAGCATGATAAATGAAACTCGTAATATTTTTATGATAAACCCAGAAAAGTGAGTGTGTGCTAATTTACGGTGGCAATTCAGGATCCAATCCACACGAAATGGTATCTTCTATGCTAAACAGGATGCTGTTAAACAGGAAATTGACTCTATGTTAGCTTTAGATATGACTGAGAAGGTGGAGTCCCTGTATAGTCCTCCTATTGACATTGACCTAGTTAAAAAGAAGGCGGAGCCCCTGAGTATGCCCTCCTACTGGCCTAGTTAAAAAAAAAGCATGATGCACACTGGTTTTGCATGGACTACAGACGTGAACAGGTTGACTGCTTTTTCTTATGAACCATATGTCTGAACCAGAGCACCTGTTTGCTGGGCTCAGTAGAGAACATCTTTCTAAACTAGATTTGATGAAAGAATTCCAATCTGTGAGGCAGACAGGCTGAAACTAGCATTCAGTACACCTGATGGCCAATAGTGAGTAATGCCATTTGACATCTTCAAAGTGCCAAATGTTTTCACTAAGATGATGAGATTGCTCATCGAACCCAATGTAAGAGGAGTGTGGGAGGTGTGTGCCTCTAACTTCATACAAATGCATATTAGTTGTTATACAGACCCTGAAAAAACACACCCAAGTGTTCTGGAAATTATTCCAGCATATGAAAGAATGCAACCTTACTGTTCGACCAACAAAATGTTTCTTTGGACATTTCAAACTTGATTATTTAGGACACACTATGGGACAAGTTTACTGTGGCCAGAGGCATCAAACATGAGAAAACCTGAAGAGATGGAGAGACAAATGTTAAATACTTTCTGGTGTGAGACGGTTACTATTTAAAATTCATTCCCAAGTTCAGTGACATCGCCATGCCACTCATTGATTTGGCGAGGAAAGCAAACCTGAAATAGTGATTTTGGAACAAGGAGTGTGAAGCCAGCTTTGCTAGTTTGAAAGACTGCCTGTCACTAGCTATATGTCCTCAATCTGTACGATTTCAATAAGGAATTCATACTCAGAACTGATGCTAGCAATGCAGGACTAAAGTGATAGTCTGTATCAATAGCTTATTCCAGTTGTACATTAAATGCGCTGAACAATATTATTCAACTTAAAAAAATGTCTTGGAATTGTCTCGGCACTCCAACTCCAATCCTTTCTATACGACAAACATTTTGCTATTCAGATACATAGATGATCAACCTCTCGCCCACATAGCTCACCCGACTAAGGCAAATGGACATTTGATTGGATGGCCATTACTAATATATAACAGTATAAATATACTGTGAAAGTCATCAATGGCACTGACATTTGACTGGGTGACCATTACTAATATTACAGTATAGATATACCGGGAAGTCATCAATGGTACTGACAATGTAAGGGCCGACTATTTGTCCAGAGCAGTAGAAATGTAAGTGTAAGGATCCAGTACATAAGTTTCAGTAGATGCTGTCAAATCTTTATACAAATATTTGTATCTTCTCTACAGTAGAGAGGAAAAACTAAATTAACCCAGAATTCTTTTATATGATGCTAACATGATTGTATAAGTGGTATTTCCCGATCACATGGAGAAAAGAAATAATGATATTGATTTTTGCACATGATTTGTGTTGTATTCCTTAAGGGTAGAGATATAAATAGGTCATGGGTCTCTAACTTATAACAAATGAAAGTAATGATTTTTCTTGATGAGTCGTGTGCATTTCTTCTTTAAGAGTGTGTGTGTGTGTGTGTGTGTGTGTGTGTGGCATAACGGGTCATGTCCCAACTTATAATGAAAAAAAAATATATTTGATATTTTACAGTATTTTGCAATGATTATTGATGCAAGTAAAAGGATATAATCTTGATTCCTATAACATGTAGAATTAATTGTGTGAATATCTTAAAACTGACACAGTAATTTTTGTTTTATGAATATTTATGCATATGTCTTAAAACTGACACAGTAATTTTTGTCCTATGAATATGTATGCATATGTCTTAAAACTGATATAATTTTTGACTTGTGAATAGTTATTATTTTCGTATTATGATGAAAGATTCACCAGTAATGTTTGAAATTTACTCCTAATAGAGTAGATGTTAACACAATGGCTAACATCTCGAAAAGGAGGGGTGGTTGTGGGAGTAGTAAATTTGCCTATCCTATTTCTATACTTATTATTTATATCTTTGCTGCCACTGTTAACGTGACCCAACCTTGGCCCTGCTTATGATGATAATTTTTGAGTCAACATCTCAGTTGTTCTTGGAAATATTGATATCAAATAATATTTTCATTGTTTATATGTGTACTTGATTGTTGATTTAATAAATGTATTGACCTCCTTACACACATTGATAACCATATGTTGGAGAGATATTGGGTATATGGGGGCTAGCTAAATATAGATTATAGACGGATTTATCTTCTCCTTTGGTAAGAAGTTTTTCACCTATGGAAATATTGTGTGAGTAAATGGTTGTCTTTGATGTTGTGGAAGAGAGAAAACGTTTACAGCACCCGCATATTCGCCAAGCGAGAGAGATGAGTGATGACTTCTGGAGAATTATTAACGACAGAAATTAAGATTCTCATCACTTGTGATTATTTATGGATGATTAATAATAATAATAATAATAATAATAATAATAATAACCATTAACAAGGTGGCGTTGTGTCACTTTTTAATTTACACATCCCGTATAACCATTAACAAGGTGGCGTGTTTGTACTCACACAAACACCAAACAAGGCGCAGCTAGTACAGACAGCTAGTAAGTATATCTTAGATGGCACTGCAATCAACAACTTCCACAGCTTATTTCGAAAGATTCACATTCTTTTGATTAAACTAACTAATTATTTCTAGGATCCGTTTCATGTTGTTGACTATTAAGTGTTTATTTTATTTTCTTTCTAAATATTTTTATCGATGCTGGCGTGACTCTCTTTCATGTTGCATGTTGCTAGTCACTTTAATTAATTAATCCTGGATGTAATTTATCAGGAGGATTGGAGCTTATAACAGGTTGCACCCTTAAGGAAAAGTACACTCCTTGCTTTTTTTAATTTTTATCTTGTAATTGTTCTATTTTTTCCGCAGTCAATAATTAATACTGTGTGTAGCATATAATTTGTCCTTGATCTTCAGAGTGGTTTACTGTGCAGTCGGCTGTGTAGTCGCCATTAGAGTTCGTCTCATGCTTTGCCCAAAATCAGCAGAGTGTAGGTTAAGTAGGTCAACTGTTAGCCCATGTGTGGGGTGTAGAAGATGGGGGATGGTTGATTTGTAGAGGTGGGTGAAGTTAACCAGGTACACCGTGACCTATCTGAGCATGACGTACGTGAAATTGTGGTCTTAACCCCTTATAGGCCATGCCTGGTAAAGGTCGACATGTGAATGTAAAGTAACGGTTTTAAGCAAGATACTTGGATTGGTAAACTTTGATTATATGTATATATATTGACTTCATAATAATTATTGAAATGTCTATTAGTTAGAATGTTGAAGATTTCTTAATTTTATTGATGATTATTTGTTTGTATGAATATATGTATATTTCTGTTCAGAGAGGGCCCTTAGTGGTGGTTTATTTTTACATGTAGAATGACATTGTAATGTGCACGTGTCGTGATGTGTCATGCTTTTTGTTTACTGTAGAATGATGACATTGTAATGTGCATGTGTCGTGATGTGTCATGTTTTTTGTTTAGTGTAAAACAGTATGAATTGAGTTGAACTAAATTATAAAGTGACATCATTGCTAAATATAAATAATTGGTTTATTCTTTATTGCTATTTTAAAAGAACACACGTTATTATAACTTTCAGAGAACACACGCTATTGTTGCTCTTACACAACACAGTTTATAATAACTAAGAGGTACAAATTACTGACTTGCCTAGAAAGTAACAAGTTATTCACTTGTCTAGGAGAACACACATTATGAACTTGTCTAGAGGAATGCACATTATGAACTTGTCTAGGAGAATGATTATTATAAATTTGTCTAAGAGAATACATATTATGAATTTGTCTAAGAGAATGCATATTATGAATTAGTCTAGAAGAATACACATTATGAACTTTTCTAGGAGAATACACATTATGAACTTTTCTAGAAGAATACACATTATGAACTTTTCTAGAAGAATACACATTATGAACTTTTCTAGAAGAATACACATTATGAACTTTTCTAGGAGAATAAACATAATGAACTTTTATAGGAGAATACATATTATGAACTTTTATAGGAGAATACACATTATGAACTTTTATAGGAGAATACACATTATGAACTTTTCTAGGAGAATACACATTATGAACTTTTCTAGGAGAATACACATTACTGACATGTCGAAAATTTACTTTGCTGTCTTGTCATTGTGGTAGAGCTACATAACGTAATGTGGAATATAATTCATGTTACTAAAACATATTGTCAAATAAATTCATGATACTAAAACATATTGTCAAATAAATTCATGATACTAAAACATATTGCCAAATAAATTAATGTTACTAAAACATATTGTCAAATAAATTCATGATACTAAAACATATTGCCAAATAAATTCATGATACTAAAACATATTGCCAAATAAATTCATGATACTAAAACATATTGCCAAATAAATTCATGTTACTAAAACATATTGCCAAATAAATTCATGATACTAAAACATATTGCCAAATAAATTCATGTTACTAAAACATATTGCCAAATAAATTCATGATACTAAAACATATTGCCAAATAAATTCATGATACTAAAACATATTGCCAAATAAATTCATGTTACTAAAACATATTGCCAAATAAATTCATGTTACTAAAACATATTGCCAAATAAATTCATGATACTAAAACATATTGCCAAATAAATTCATGTTACTAAAACATATTGCCAAATAAATTCATGATACTAAAACATATTGCCAAATAAATTCATGATACTAAAACATATTGCCAAATAAATTCATGATACTAAAACATATTGCCAAATAAATTCATGATACTAAAATATATTGCCAAATAAATTCATGATACTACATATTGTCAAATAAATTCATGTTGCTATATTTACAAAGGAAGTGCATATTGCTACATATTGCCAAAGAACTATACGCTACACTAGATAGAGAACTATACGTTACAGTAGACAGACAGAAAACTATAAGTTACAGTAGATAGACAAAGAACTATACGTTACAGTAGATAGACAGAGAACTATACGTTACAGTAGATAGACAGAGATAGCACATATAATTTGGAGTCTTAAGAGGCAATGAGGTAAAAGCGATACCTTATCTAGCAGAATGTCATAGGTTCAAATCCTGCTTATTCTTCAATCCAATTTCATCCATTACCGAACTCTGATCTTGAATTTATAGGTCATGTCTGCGTGCTATTAAAGATCTTGAATTCATAGGTCACGTCTACGTGATCTTAAAGATCTATGGAAAATACGCGCAAAATTATGTACCACCACCACCATCATTGTTATAATTATCATTTTTTTAATTATAGTAATTATTACCCATTATATCATCATCGGCATTCTTTTTGTTGTTGTACTTCTTATTGCAGATTATGTACATTACTGCTGGATGTCAAAGGCTGTCCGCGTTGTTTGATAGTTGTTTAAAACTATGTATATTATTGCTAGGTTTCAAAGACTATGCATATTATTGCTAGTTGTCAAAGACTATGCACATTATTGCTAGTTGTCAAACATTATGCATATTATTGCCAGGTGTCAAAGACTATGCATAGTATTGCTAGCTGTCAAAAGCTATGTACATTATTGCTAGGTGTCATAGACAAAGTACATTATTGCTAGTAGTAATAGACTATGTACATTATTGCTAGTTGTCATAGACTAAGTACATTATTGCTAGTTGTCATAGACTGTGTCCATTATTGCAGTACATTATCAAGGAGAATGCTCTCTTGTACGATTGTAAGCTGGAACTTGGAAACGGTAGACATGTCTAGCTCATGTTTACAATGGACTATGGACTACTAAAGACGCAGTGTACAAGAGTTATTTTAGTATTGGACTAGGTGTTGGTATGTTAGTAGTGGAGAAGATGAGGTTGTCAGCTATGTTAGAAGTGGATTAGGGGCTATCATCTATGTTAGTAATGAACTAGGGGCTGATGTGTTAGTAATGGACTAGGGGCTGATGTGTTAGTAATGGACTAGGGGCTTATTTGTTAGTAATGGACTAGGGGCTGATTTGTTACTAATGGACTACAGGCGTATTTGTTACTAATGGACTAGGGTCTGATGTGTTAGTAATGGACTAAAGATTGACATATTAGTAATGGACTAGAGATTGACATATTAGTAATGGACTAGAGATTGACATATTAGTAATGGACTAGAGATTGACATGTTAGTAATGGACTAAAGATTGACATATTAGTAATGGACTAGAGATTGGCATGTTAGTAATGGATTAAAGATTGACATGTTAGTAATGGACTAGAGATTGACATGTTAGTAATGGACTAGATATTGACATATTAGTAATGGACTAGGGGCTGCTATGTTAGTAGTGGTCTAGAACCTAAGTGTTTGTGTTGGACTAGGGGTTGATAAGTTGTGAATTATGTAGTTTTGTTTTCGACGACTAGGGATTAATATATTACAAGTAAACTACTGGTTTATGTGTTTATATCTGTAGTGTCTGTATATATATTATATATATTAGCAGTTGTCTGGTACGACATTTGAACCCCATTACGCACTTGTAATTGTAAGACAGTTTATAAGAAATTAGCACATGTAAGACAATTTATACGAAATTAACACTTGTAAGACAGTTTATACGAAATTAGCACATGTAAGACAGTTTATACGAAATTAGCAACTCGTAATTTATTATAATTTATACGAAATGGACACTTTAAACGGTACGACATTTTCACAAATTGTATAAACAGGAAGAATCACTTGTCTGAGTAAAGTCTGAGCGAGTAGTGCACGATGGCCAGAGAACGCCATCTTGGAAAGAAGTAATATGAGCCGAAATAAAGTGCATGAATGGATTTGTAAGGTTCATTTTTCTCCATAGATCTCCGCAAGGCTCAGATAATAACTGCTATTTCGACTTTCATTTCGATCCGGACAAGAACGGCTTGCAGTTCATTCTAAACTACAAATCTTGGACATTTCTTAAACTGATTTCGGTTTTGAAAGTCTAAAATTAAAATTTAAATGTGTTTTCTTCTCGGTGTCTCCGAAAGAAATTATGTTTTATTTGCGTTGAGTTCGGCTTTGTATTGAATGCATTTATCATTGTATATTACATTTTGTATCAGTAAGGTATTTGTATGTTTCCGTTTTTTCTCTCTATTGTTTTCTATTACTCTTATTGCCATAACCTTTCTTCCTTCCACTGTACAAAGACATATACATGCAAACAATTTACACTGATTAAACTCAGAGCAAGATTAACACACATACATCAACGCATAAATACAAAAGCTCTCGCATAAACACATATGCACAAACACGCACGCGCACAACTTACACACGCACACAAGCACACTCATAATCACGTCACGCATTAATAAAATCACACGTGTACACGTACGCTCATACATTGACACTCATTGTACACGTCACACGCGCATACACACGCACGCATATACATACATATACACTCATTGTACAAATCACACGCACACCACATCGTGCACGCATATACAACACATACATATACACACAAACACGACACGTGATTTATTTTAACAAAAACATGTTTATCTGTAGTTTTTACGACTGTCCTCACGAAAATAGCTCGAACTTTTTAGCCGACTGCATTATTTTCCATCCTCCCTCTCTGTTTCTGCACTTTTTTTGTAGATGAAATTACCTTTCTTCTGTCCATCATTTTAATGTTTAAATTACATCTCATCATTTTCCTTGAAATTCTTGTGATATGTAGTTTTTGGACTTTTAGTATTGTAAGAAATGTCGTGAAAAAGTGAACCTTACTTGTTTATTTTTTATTCGTAATTACGTGGTAGAGTGAGATGGCAGCTGAGTTTATTCTGATGTGCGTGCGCGCGCGCGCGCGCGTGTGTGTGTGTGTGTGTGGTACAATGTGAACAGTCTTAAATATTATATTATTGTTTAATAGTTGTGTGTGTGTGTGTGTGGTACAGTGCTATGGCAACTGAGTTCATTCTGATGTGTGCGTGTGGTACAGTAGGAGCAGTCTTATATTATATTATTGTTTAGTGCACAATGAAATGACTATTTGCTGTCAATCGTACAAATCAATCTTATTGATTATTGTTTAGTGCACAATGAAATGACTATTTACTGTTAATCGTACAAATCGATCTTATTGATTATTGTTTAGTGCACAATGAAATGACTATTTACTGTTAATCGTACAAAGCAATGATTACTGATTATTGTTTAGTGCACAATGAAATGACTATTTGCTGCTAATCGTACAAAGCAATCTTAATAACTACTCTAATGTGTTGAACAGTTCTGTTTAGAGTCTATTTGTTTCTGTGATTTCAAAAGTGTAATTGAGTCACTGTAAATTCTACTCAGGAGTACAGTGTTATTTATAGTCATAAATATACAAAATCTTTCAATAACCAGTTCTCACTCTCAATACTTTCACATCTGTGTAACAAGGCTGGTTAAGCCTTAATTAAGATAACCAGTTCTGACTGTCAATACTTTCACATCTGTGGAATAAGGTTAGTTAAGCCTTAATTGAAATGACCAGTTCTCACTGTCAATACTTTCACGTCTGTAAAGAAATCTAGTTAAGCCTTAATTGAGATGACCAATTCTCACTCTACAATACTTTTATATCTATGAAAGAATGCTATTTACAGTCATATTTGAAGATCCTTCACTTTTCCGAGTTTACGATTAATATTTTTTTATTTGTTAATTTCAGTGATTTGTTAAAACGAGTTTACGATTAATACTTTTTATATTTGTTAATTTCAGTGATTAGTAAAAACGTGATTACGATTAATACTTTTTTTATTTGTTAATTTCAGTGATTTGTTTAAACGAGTAAACAGCCCTCAGAAATAAAATTGCTTCGGAAGATACAATTCTTCTTTTTGCCTTTCTTTGTGTTACTGCAGACAGCGTGTTATATCACCTTTGTCTGAGTGTTATTGGAGACACAGGGTGTTATATCACCTTTGAGTGTTACTGGAGACACAGGGTGTTATATTACCTTTGTCCGAGTGTTACTGGAGACACAGGGTGTTATATCACCTTTGTCTGAGTGTTACTGGAGACAAAGCGTGTTATATCACCTTTGTCTGAGTGTGTGATATAGTGACTGTATTACCCTCACGACTAGTTTACTGTATGTGTGATATAGTGACTGCATTACCCTCACGGCTAGTTTACTGTATGTGTGATATAGTGACTGCATTACCCTCACGACTAGTTTACTGTATGTGTGATATAGTGACTGCATTACCCTCACGGCTAGTTTACTCTATGTGTGATATAGCGTTATGGATTAGTCTCACCAAGTACCTTATGTTTACATTAGGTCACAGTGCATTTAATTATCCTAGTTCACTAACTAGCCTTGTTTTACCTCGTATGTTTGCAGTGTAATTATTTGCCCTAGTCTGACTAGTCTAATGTACCATGTGTGTGATTCTTCAATACAATTAATTACCCTATCTCACTAATTGTGCATTGTTTGAGTGTACACTGTAATTAATTACCCTAGAATGGCCTAGATCATTGAATTTACGCTGTGCTTGTGGTAGAGTGTAATTAATTATCCTAGCTCAGTGACTAATTTTACTTCGTGTGTATGATATAGTGCACTTAATTACCCTAACTTATTGACTAGCCTTGGGTCACCTTTCCTCACCCTGTGAATGATACAAATCGTTTGGCTCCTATAGTCTGTATTTTACAGTAAGTTTATGATACAAGTCCTATAGTCTGTATTTTACAGTAAGTTTATGATACAAGTCCTATAGTCTGTATTTTACAGTAAGTTTATGATACAAGTCCTATAGTCTGTATTTTACAGTAAGTTTATGATACAAGTCCTATAGTCTGTATTTTACAGTAAGTTTATGATACAAGTCCTATAGTCTGTATTTTACAGTAAGTTTATGATACAAGTCCTATAGTCTGTATTTTACAGTAAGTTTATGAAACAAGTCCTATAGTCTGTATTTTACAGTAAGTTTATGATACAAATCGTTTAGCTCTTAGAGTATTTTACAGTAAGTTTATGATACAAATCATTTGGCTCTTAGAGTATTTTACAGTAAGTTTAAAGGTGATCAAGTTCATAATTAATCATTTATCGAAGCATATTTTACAAAACTATTGGCAGTAATTCTAGCGCATGTGAGAATTCCATTGACATTTTAGAAGTTTCAACAAGAGAATGGTTTCGAAAGATAAAGTTATTAAATCCGTAATTAGAGACTTCAGGGAAGATTCCTGTGAAGCATTTGGCATTAATCTTTGCACAAGGGAGAATTCATTAATAGATCTGTTTAGAATGCATTAAAATGGAAAATCTATAGCTTTGCAGGAAATATCTCTTTAAATGATAAAAACATAGTCCTCACGAATTAGGTGTTTCTAAAATTCAAGTCAGTGACGCCAACAACGGCCTATCACTAGGTGTGTTGTTTTTAGACAACTTGACAATGCTTTTCCCTTTCTTTTCAAGTGACGTCATATAACCGAGAGCACGATCAGTAAGTCAAGAGTTGTTCCAAATCTTAGAAAGAGAAATGAAAGTGCATGTAAGCAGAATGTTCAAATCAATAAAGCTGATACGACAACACGGGTTATTATCCACGGAACTAGTACAACAAGGATTAATATGCAAGGAAAAGATACAACAAGGGTAAATAACCAAGGAACTGGTACAACAAGGGTTAATATCCAAAGAACTAATACAGCAAGGGTTAATATCCATGAAACGGGTTAAACAAGGGTGTAAATATCCAAGGAACTGGTACAGCAAGAGTTAATATCAAAGGAAATAGTACAGCAAGGGTTAACATCCGTGGAACAAGTAAAACAAGGGTTAATATCCCAAGAACTGGTACAGTAAGGGTTAATATTCACATAGCCGGTACAGCAAGTGTTAATATCTAAGGAACAAATACATAAATGATTTATATCCAAAGAATTAGTACAGCAAGGTTAATATCCATGGAACCGGTACAACAGTGTTAATATCCACGAAACCGGTAAAAGTGTTGATATCCAAAGAACTGGTACAGCAAGAGTTAATATCTACGGAACCTTTACAGCAAGGTCTAATGTCAAAGGAACAAGTACAGCAATGGTTAATATCCAAGGCACTAGTACAGGAAGGGTTAATACCTAAGGATCATGTACAACAAGGGTTAATATCCAAGGAACTGGTAAAACAAATGTTAATATCCAAGGAACTGGTACAACAAGGGTTCATATCCAAGGAACTAGTACAGTAAGGGTTAATATCCAATGAACTGGTAAAACAAGGGTTAATAATGCCCTGTCATTTCGTTATAATGCAATGTGGTCACATTATAATACTCTGTCATGCAATGTGGTCACTGCTATCTCAGTTGTAATGCATTATACTAAATTGCTAAAATGCATTTGGGACTTCTGGCATCCACATTATATAAGATGATTGCACTTGAAACAATAAGAATTCCAGATAAAATATATCACGCGAAAATAGTAATCCATTAAATTAAATATTCCAAACCCTTATAATTCCAAGCTCACAGAAATCAAAATAACATTGAATAGACGTGTTTAGGAAACATAATACTATATTATTCACAGCAGCGTTTCAGCATGGAAATAGAATAGTTTCTCTGCACAGAAGTTTCGGCATGGAAATAGAACAATGTCACTGCACACAGTAATTTCGGCATGGAAATAGAATAGTTTCTCTGCACACAATAGTTTCGGCATGGAAATAGAATAGTTTCTCTGCACATAGTAGTTTCAGCATGGAAATAGAGTAGTTTCTCTGCATATAGTAGTTTCAGCATGGAAATAGAATAGTTTCTCTGCACATAGTAGTTTCAGCATGGAAATAGAATACATAAGTTTCGGCATGGAAATAGAACTGTGTCTCTACACACAGTTTGAAATGACACACTCATCGTTTGCAAACTGTATGAAAACATACTTGTACACACAGCATTCTACACAGTATTATACTCACATTATCCAACAAATACATCAAACATACACACTTACGAACGCATACATACATACGCACATAAATACATTCGAACATATATGAACACATACATGCATACTCATATATACATACGCACATACATACATAATACATACAATAAATGTACATACATACATAAATGAATACATACAACATACATACCACATGCATTCACACTTACATACACAAACGGACATATATGCACATACATACATACATACACAAGCACACATGTGTGCTTCGGAATTGAGCACATTACAAGAACCAATGGCTCTAAAAGCTGCATCACATTTTGGCTGACCTCCATTGTCATTGAAGCGTTTCGAGATTTCATTAATTTGAAGAATAACTCATTTTGAATCTAACACATGTAAATAAAGCGTATGAGTCACAAAACGTTGTAGAATGTCACACATGTAAATAAAGCGTATGAGTCACAAAACGTTGTAGAATGTCACACATGTAAATAAAGCGTATGAGTCACAAAACGTTGTAGAATGTCATACATGTAAATAAAGCGTATGGGTCACAAAACGTTGTAGAATGTCATACATGTAAATAAAGCGTATGAGTCACAAAACGGTGTAGAATGTCACACGTATAAAGTCTATGCACAAGTGCAAACACTCGTAGGACATCATATTTGTAAATTATGGGCGTGAGTAAAAACCACTTGTAAAATGTCACACAAAGGCAAAGAATTTAAGGCTGAAGGATGTCACAAAAATGCAGGAAGACTGAAGGATGTCACATAAATACAGAAAAGCTGAAGGATGTCATATATGTAAAGATATAGCAATTGTCAAGAAACCCACAAGGGAGTTAAACATGTAAAGATAGATCTCGAAATACATAGAAGGAGCAAAATAAGTACGGTTCGGACCATATTTACCGGAAATAGATCTAGCATGAAAAGGATAGGCCAGAATCACGAGATTCGGTTTGCTTCCAAAAGTTTAAACCAGAATTAGAAGACTTATCTCCATTCCAATCTTGACTGTGATAAACTGGAATCACGTGTCTTTTAATATTTTTCAAGACTCAGTTTAATTTAAGTCACGTACATGATAAGTTAGAACCATAAGACTTCTTTCTGATGTCAAATGTATTACACTAGACCAAAAGAATCAATATGATGATAAATCTGTTAAGCCATAAGACTTTATTTTATGAAAAATGTACTAAGCTAGAACCACATCGATCTTCTGTCAGAATGTCAAAATAAAATAGAGCAAGATTCAGCTTATGTTGAAAGAGATCACTAGAACCGCAATACTCAGATGTCAATTACGTAACTGAATATTCAGAACCACAAGACTTAGAATGATGTCAAACGTGATAAATTAGAACCACAAGACTCACGTGGATGTCAAATGTGATAAATTAGAGCCACAATACTTAGAATGATGTCAAACTTGATAAATTAGAACCACAAGACTCACTTGGATGTCAAGGGGGATAAACGAAAACCACAAGACACTTTGATGTCAAACGTGATAAACTAGAACAAGACTTATTTTCA
Organism: Sinotaia quadrata; assembly: GCA_028829895.1. Taxonomy (NCBI): domain Eukaryota; kingdom Metazoa; phylum Mollusca; class Gastropoda; order Architaenioglossa; family Viviparidae; genus Sinotaia; species Sinotaia quadrata. The sequence goes on from CM054182.1 coordinate 77,536,787, forward strand.
TGTCATGCATGATAAATTAAACCACATGATCGTTTGTTATTATTTAAATGATAAACCAGAATCGCAATATTCAAGTGACTGTTAAACGTTTTAAGGGAAGGGTTAAATTCTGTTCTTAAACTACGTCAATAATACAATTAATGATTGTATATAAGATTGATAAAGGTGGCCAGAACATTATGTTCGATTCTTTGTCATGAATTAGAAAGATAAACCTGATCCTCTATTCAATGTCACGTAAAAATATGGGCCAGAGACACATATCACCCAAGTGTCATTTCGCTTTTAGATGAAAAATGAGTCATTAAGAGACCCAATGTTACACCCAATTTTACACACAAACATGATGAGTAGCAAACGCAAGATACTACAATACGAAGAATGAGTGGACCAAGATTAAGAGACCCAATGTTAACCCAATGTTACATAGAAAAATGAGTCCGAAACACAAGATACTGACTGGAGCAAGATAGGAGACCCAATGTTAACCCAATGTTACATAGAAAAATGAGTCCGAAACACAAGATACTGACTGGAGCAAGATAAGAGACCCAATGTTAACCCAATGTTGCATAGAAAAATTATTCAGAAACACAAGATACTGACTGGAGCAAGATAAGAGACCCAATGTTAACCCAATGTTGCATAGAAAAATGATTCAGAAACACAAGATACTGACTGGACCAAGATTAAGAGACCCAATGTTACATACAGAAAGGAAGGGCCAGCAACACTGAACATCAAACTAGAAATTCCGTAAGGTATGATCACGAAACTTTGTTATTTGGAAACTATTTACCAGGAAATTGAGATTATAGATGTTGAGTAATGCTGTGGATTTGGTGTAATTATCCTTAGAGGTTCAATGAGGCTGAGCATTTGGTTTAATTATTCTTTGATTTTCAATGAGGGTGTTTATTTGGTGTACCTATATTCGGAGATTCAGGGAGGCTATCTATTTGGAGTAGTAATCCTTAGAGGTTCAATGAGGCTGTCTAGGTGTAGCTATCATAAGAAGTTTAATGAGGCCTTCTATTTGGTGTACATGTCCTGAGAGGTTCAGTGAGGATGTCTGTTTAGTGTCTTTAGAAGTTCAGTGAGGATATCTCTTAGGTGTTGCCATTCTTAGAATATGAGTGGGGATGTTTGGTGGAGCTGTCCTTAAAGTTTCAACGAGGCTATCGATTTAGAGGAACAGGATTGGGATACGGTGATGTTATCTAGAGGAATAGGATTGGGATACAGTGAGGTTATCGATTTAGAGGAACAGGATTGGGATACGGTGAGGTTATCGATTTAGAGGAATATGATTGGGATACGGTGAGGTTATCGATTTAGAGGAATATGATTGGGATACGGTGAGGTTATCGATTTAGAGGAATATGATTGGGATACGGTGAGGTTATCGATTTAGAGGAACAGGATTGGGATACGGTGAGGAAGGCTTTTGTAGTATCGAAGTGTACTCTCCAGATGGAGCTCGACATGCGATGTTCACGCGCGCGGCTTGCAGGCGGGAAGGTGTAAGCACGCGCCTATCGCTCAAAACCACTCGTTGCGCTTGGCCAGCTCGTGTGGACTAGGTCGACACAAACGCGTTACGAAAAGGAAGTCTCAGCTTGGCTAACTCGTGTGGACTAGGTCGACACAAACGCGTTACGAAAAGGAAGTCTCAGCTTGGCCAGCTCGTGTGGACTAGGTCGACACAAACGCGTTACGAAAAGGAAGTCTCAGCTTGGCTAACTCGTGTGGACTAGGTCGACACAAACGCGTTACGAAAAGGAAGTCTCAGCTTGGCTAACTCGTGTGGACTAGGTCGACACAAACGCGTTACGAAAAGGAAGTCTCAGCTTGGCTAACAGAAACAGATACAGACCGTTTAAGCAGTTCAACCGGCAGTCGATGAAAGAACTGACGTAATGAACTGCTGAGCCTTAACGTAAGTTCGAGATGTATCTTTCTGATTAAATAGTGTCAGGACAATGATTATTTTAGAAAACATTAATATTACCTTAATTAAGGCAACATTTATACTGAGTAGCATTCTAAACTTTGTGCCTATTGTATAATGCAAATTTTTTTTTTCTGATTTGGTAAACGTGGAAATGTGATGAGTGGTGCTCAGTTGTTAGTGATATGATTACATCGAGTGTTTATTACTACAAGCGTTACATATCTCCAGCATTGAGTGTTTATCACTATAAATATTACATATCTCCAGCATCGAGTGTTTATCACTATAAATATTACATATCTCCAGCATTGAGTGTTTATCACTATAAATAGTACATATCTCCAGCATTGAGTGTTTATCACTATAAATATTACATATCTCCAGCAAAATTAGTATCGCATTAAGTCTATAATGGTATGCAATGGCTGGAAAAATCTACTTCAATAATTTATTAGTATTATTATTATTCCTGTGTCGAAAATAACTTATTTGTGAATTATTATGTGTGGAGATACGTTGCAAAGACGCGATACATGATCTAGTGTCCTTGTATATGAGATGTTACTTAACTATTCTTACTGACATGTTACTTGAAACTGTGATACATTACATGAACTATTCTTACTGACATGTTACTTGTACTAGTGAAATTAAGACATATTACTTGTACTCTCATGAAATTAGTGTAAAAGTAAGACACATGCTACATGAATTAATGATGCTAAGACACATTATTTGAGTTCCTGACACTGAGTAAAATACAGTGCACTTCAAGTACCTATACTGAGTAAAATACAGTGCACTTCAGGTACCTATACTGAGTAAAATACAGTGAACTTCAAGTACTTATACTGAGTAAAATACAGTGAACGTCAAGTACTTATACTGAGTAAAATACAGTGAACGTCAAGTACTTATACTGAGTAAAATACAGTGAACGTCAAGTAAAGTACCTATACTGAGTAAAATACAGTGAACGTCAAGTACCTATACTGAGTAAAATACAGTGAACGTCAAGTAAAGTACTTATACTGAGTAAAATACAGTGAACGTCAAGTACTTATACTGAGTAAAATACAGTGAACGTCAAGTACTTATACTGAGTAAAATACAGTGAACGTCAAGTACTTATACTGAGTAAAATACAGTGAACGTCAAGTACTTATACTGAGTAAAATACAGTGAACGTCAAGTATATACGAAATAAAACCAATCATGAAAAGTTCTAGCCCGTTGTTTAAAGAATGAAAACTAAATTCTTTACGTGGCATTTAAGAAAGTAAGAGTTTGTCAGAACCACAATGGTGTGTGCGCGTGCGTGCGTGTGTGTATGTATCTTGTGTGTGAGAGAGAGAGAGAGAGGGAGGGAGAATGAGTAAATATTGCAAACAATTAAAATATCTTATCACCCAAAGATATAATTTTGTAAGTGTTTTAATGAGTATTTTGTCTCAACAGTTTTACTTTTTCAGTATTCTTTTCAAACTAATAACGAACATGTAATGCTTTGTCGCTTTTCATTATAACTGAGAGCACAATTCACCATAAACATTATCGCGCAGTGTTTTCCGATAAATTGCTCATATTTTACCATTCAGCCAAGCTGTAATTATTTGTCTTGAGCTAAATTGCTCTGATATTTTACCATTCAGCCAAGCTGTATTTGTCTTCAGCTAAATTGTTCTCATATTTTACCAATCGCAAAGCTGTAAGTATTTGTCTTGAGCTAAATGTGCTCTGATATTTTACCAATCGCAAAGCTGCTCAAATATTTTGCCAGGCAGTGACACTGAACATTAATATTTGTCTCTGAAGCAAAATTATTCACAGCTATTGCCATCAGTAGACACACTGAACATTTTGCCTTGCATGTTAAATACCCTAACATTTTGCCAGTAAATTAAAACAAAAATATGTCGCCACGCGATTTAAACTACATGGTAAAAATAATCCATCATTTTGCCTTGAGTAAAAATAATCCATCATTTTGACTTGAGTAAAAATAATGCATACTTTTGCCATGAGTAAAAATACTGCAACACTTTGTCAGTGAGAGAAACAGATCGTGGGTGAAATGTTATTTTCTGAGATAGGTGTGGTACCACTAGTATTTCAGCAGGACTGCTTTGGCTATTTCACAGACCGTGCAATAGAGAAAACGAGAACTTAGGTAGAACTACAAGTTTGTTAAGTTGCTCTGAATATTAACAATATGTATAGAACTTCAGATGTATAAATGTCTACATTAATTTTTTGAAACTCCCGTTTGATTGTAAATCGCTAGGATAGCTGGGTGTACGCATGTGATAGTATGAGGGTGTGCGAATTTGCTAATAAGAAACATGTTTTTTCCCTTTCCATTCAATAAGCTGTGACTGGTTTTGTTTACGCCGTATGTGAACAGTGGCTGGCTATGTTTACACTGCATGTAAATATTTACTTTCTATATTTAAACATTTGTGAACAGTGGCTGGCTATGTCCACACTGCATGTGTATATTCACTGATTATATTTACATGTGTATATTGATTTTCTATATTTAAATTTTAATGAACAGTGCCTAGCTAATACATACTACTGCAAACAATGACTGGCTAATTCATACTACTGCAAACAGTGACTGGCTAATTCATACTACTGCAAACAATGACTGGATACATATCCTCAGCATACATTCTCTGACTATATTTAATGAGTGCTGTGCTGATAGCATGTGAACAGGGAGTGACTATTTTGAATGCATGTGAACGATGAATAGTTACGTTGAATACTTGTGATAGTTTTGTTTACACGACACGACACGACACGACTACACTTACAATGAATGCGAACAATGACTGCCGTACTTGTGAACATCACTGGCAATGTTTAACGTACTTGTCCGACATGACTGCCTATGTTTACCGTACTTGTCCGACATAACTACCTATGTTTAACATACTTGTCAGACATGACTGCCTATGTTTACCGTACTTGTCAGACATGACTGCCTATGTTTACCGTACTTGTCAGACATGACTGCCTATGTTTACTGTACTTGTCAGACACGATGGCTATGTTTACCGTACTTGTCAGACATGACTGCCTATGTTTACCGTACTTGTCAGACATGACTGCCTATGTTTACCGTACTTGTCAGACATGATGGCTATGTGTACAATATATGACAATAATACTCGGGTCCTAAGAAGAACGGTTGGCTATGTTTACCGTACTTGTCAGACATGATGGCTGTGTTTACCGTACTTGTCAGACATGATGGCTATGTTTACCGTACTTGTCAGACATGATGGCTGTGTTTACCGTACTTGTCAGACATGATGGCTATGTGTACCGTACTTGTCAGACATGATGGCTATGTGTACAATATATGACAATAATACTCAGGTCCTAAGAAGAACGGTTAGCAATGTCCGCAAATAAATGTGACTCGAGTACTTTGCATTTCGTTTCATTCGAGAAATGGCTCATAAGTTGAAGGAATAGTAATAGGATCTTTATTTTAATAGAAATATTAACAGGATGTTTGTTTTAATGGAAATATTAATAGGGTCTTTGCTTTAGTAGAAATATTAATAGGCTCTTTGTTTTAATGGAAATATTAATAGGGTCTTTGCTTTAGTAGAAATATTAATAGGCTCTTTGTTTTAATAGAAATATTAATAGGCTCTTTGCTTTAGTAGAAATATTAATATGATCTTTGCTTTAGTAGAAATATTAATATGATCTTTGCTTTAGTAGAAATATTAATAGGGTCTTTGCTTTAGTAGAAATATTAACAGGCTCTTTGTTCCATCCAAGTAATTGCTGGACGATAATAAATTACTCTCACCCCACTAAATAGTGAAAAGATTTTAGTTTTACGAATTTGATAGTTCATCTCGTATGAACTGGATACCAACAGGAATGATGCTTAATCTCATAGAAACTGCGTAATGGTGGGACACTATTGATTTAAGATAAGCTGGCTAAAAACGTGGTACACTTAATATCATACAAGAGGATAATGACCACTGAACTATTTGTATTTTCAGATGAAAAAGATTATTATGTGGTGACAGTTAATCTAAATGACCGTATACTTACTTTTAGATGAACATTAACTTGAATGGATCGTTATTTAATTGTTTTTTCTTAAACCACAAACGAAATGGATAAGGGCTTTGTGCAATTCGATTTGGATATCATACATTTCATTTCAGACTGATTGGATAGTGACTGGATGATGTTCAGTGTCAAGTAAAGTAGAATGAAAGAAGAAAGGATTTCAGTCTCAAATAAAGTGGATACTGATTGAATCGCATTTCGTTTCAGACAAAATAGGATAACGGCCTGGATGAAATTCACTCTCCTTGGATAACGACTGATAAAGTTCTGTCTCACATGATAATGACTAGATGAAATGTACTCTCACTAGATAACGACTGGATGCAGTTCTGTCTCACATGATGATGATGATGATTAGATGAAATTTACTCTCACTGGATGAAGTTTTATCTCACTGGATACTAAGTGGATGACATTCTATCTCACTGGATACTAAGTGGATGATATTCTATCTCACTGGATATCGACTGGTTGAAATTTTGTCTCACTGGATATTGTCTGGATTAAATTCTCTCATTGGATATTTTCATGAGAAAGTTCTATCTCACGGATATTGACTGAATGAAAGATCTCATGGATATTGACTGGATGAAGTTTTATTTCACTGGATATTGAGTTGGTGAAGTTCTATCTCACTGGATATTGACTGGATGAAGTTTTATTTCACTGGATATTGACTGGATGAAGTTTTATTTCACTGGATATTGAGTTGGTGAAGTTCTATCTCACTGGATATTGACTGGATGAAGTTCTATTTTATGGATATTGACTTGATTTTTTTTTTGCCAGAGGAAATCCTATCTCTACGTGAGGTCCGACAATCTTTGACATGTAAGTCGATGAATAACGCTTTCTTAGTAAGTAATAGTACTGTTCCATTATTTAATATTTCATATTCCAGCTGCGCTTCTATTTCATTTCCGTTTAAGTTAGAAATTTCAGTTGCTCACGCGAAACAATAATTTCAGTATTTCATTTCCCGTAGTTTGTTCCCAATTTCGTGTGCTCAAAAAGCAGTATTTCAGTATTTCATTTCCCGTGGTTTGTTCCCAATTTCGTGTGCTCAAAAAGCAGTATTTCAATATTTCATTTTCCATTTATGTTCGCACATTTATTTGTTCAAGAACAAATATCAAACTTTCACATTTTCCGGTACATTAGCATTCTCTGAAATGCTGATAATAAAAAAAATATATTTCGCTAATTCATTTCTCGATTCCATTTATGCATTATATTTCATATATTTCAAATCATACGTAATTTTATTTCATCCTGCAACAAACTGCAAGCATTACGTCATGTATTAAATATAACATTTTACAATTTCATTCCCTGCCTGCTTGCACATATTATGTCGTATATTTTAATACTAAGTTTTACAATTTACGTATTATGTCGTATATTTTAATACTAAATTTTACAATTTACGTATTATGTCGTATATTTTAATACTAAATTTTACAATTTACGTATTATGTCGTATATTTTAATACTAAATTTTACAATTTACGTATTATGTCGTATATTTTAATACTAAATTTTACAATTTACGTATTATGTTGTATATTGTAATATACAATTTTTAAAATTTTTTTTACAATTTCATTTGCCCGCATGACGTCATGAAATTCAGATGATACACTATTTCAGCATACTGTCACTGCACATTTGCATGCATGACATCATGTACGTAAGATAATACATTATATCAGCATATTGTCCCTGCCCATTTGTACGCATGACGTCACGTACTTAAAAGTTCATTGCCTAGCACTCAGCTTTGCTTTGCATAAAGAAGCAAAGTGGAGAAAGAAACACGTGTTACTAGATGTGTACTTCAAGCCTCTTTCACGAGAAACATATGAATAGGCTTTATTATCGACTGCACTATAGAAAGATAGGATACGATATATGTTATTTTCCTTGCTTGTAGGTTATTATATGTGACCCTTAAGACTTACGACTAGCATTTTAAAGGCTTAGTTATTGGTTAGAATTGATGCTAAATACACAGTATTTGTTTGTAATCCACACTTGCACTCAAGCTTATGTATTTCATTTTAAGTTATTAAAATAATCTCCTATACGAATAATTAGTTACTGAAATAATCTCCACCACTCTAAATAGAACTTTAATACTTTGAGTAATATGTCCAGGAAGTCATATATATAATATTAATGGATATATAAATGGTGGTGGTAGTTGTTGCAAGGGTTTCTTTCCTCTCCCTGAGCTTGCGAGGGGCCTGATATATTGGAGCATTCTTCGCCATGGATAGGTCTGGAGGGATTTGTCTCCCCTCACTGTACTCTCGAGCATTGGAAATACAAAAATAAATTTCTTCCTATCATTGTCCCCTCTGCGAGATGCGTAGCAATGATTTTAATGAAATAAATATCATCGAATTTATTTTTTTAAAAATACAAATATATTGTAAGACATGTAGATATTTAGTACTGTATGTGAATCATAATTTATGTATTATTGACACTAAAAGCTATAAAACTAATTTACTTTAATCTTTCTTTGAAAGAAAGACATTTATGTTAAAACGTACATAAAAGGAAACAGTAAATCGATTTGTTTATATCCAAAGGGACTTTATGAAAAGCAAAAAGTAAATCGATTTGTTGATCTGCAAAGGGAATTTACTGAATGCAAACAGTAAATCGATTTGTTGATCTGCAAAGGGACTTTACTGAAAGCAAACAGTAAATTGATTTGTTGATTTGCAAAGGGACTTTACTGAAAGCAAACAGTAAATCGATTTGTTGATCTGCAAATGACATTAATAACATTACACTGATTACAGTATGTCAGAGAGGTCACTGTAATTTATGCCCTGATTTAATTAATGTTCTTATTAATTCATTTTTCTTTTTATTACTAACGTTACAATATGTCAGAGAGGTCACGGCAAATTATATGTCCTGAATTAATTAAAAATACCCTTATTAATTTCATTTTTCTTTTTTTCTATAACAAATATTATACGTGAAACCAGTCTTTCAAACGATGATGCAATAGCCACCCTTTTGTTATACATCAGGGATATAGGTCACTCGACTACAGCGCATGAGCAGTCAAAAGGTGAGAGTGAATGGGGAATAGTGGGAAGGTAGCTTGTTGACGGGTGCTCAATATGCGTATATGGAGGTTTTCCTCTCAGTGAAGTAGGCCCAAACTTAGAATCGTGGGTTTACATAGGTGTCTCTAAGTAGGCCCGTGGGTTTACATAATGTCTCTAAGTAGGACCAAATTTATAGAACCGTGGGTTTACTTAGGTGTTTTTAAGTAGGACCAAATTTAGAACCGTGGGTTTACTTAGGTGTTTTTAAGTAGGACCAAATCTAGAACCGTGGGTTTACTTAGGTGTTTTTAAGTAGGACCAAATCTAGAACCGTGGGTTTACTTAGGTGTTTTTAAGTAGGACCAAATTTAGAACCATGGGTTTACTTAGGTGTTTTTAAGTAGGACCAAATCTAGAACCGTGGGTTTACTTAGGTGTTTTTAAGTAGGACCGAGAACGCACTAAAAAAAGTTATTCATGTACACAGTGCCATTCCCAAGGATAGACAACTATTGAATGAATGAAACAACCTTAGCTTGCAGTTACAGAGAGAGATAAGCATATCGAATTGTCAGAAACTATTATAAGTATATTGAGTTAAGAATGCTTGGAGGTATTCTTTTATTGATTTTTGCAACCGGTCTGTCTTCAGTTTAGGTTGGAATATTAAAATTAATAACTTTAAATCCTGGTACCGAGACAGGGTCATTAAATATAATACGGTAAGTAGACTGACTGACCTCTAAAGGGATATCACTGAAAATCATCAGTAAATCTCCAACAGGACACTATGAAAATAAAAAGTAAGCATATTTATACAATATAATACAACAGCATTTTAATATGGACGAGTTCAGTAATTGAAATAATTAACATCCACTGTATTCATAAGTATTTACCGATTACAGAACACAGAACAAATGATTTAGTTAAATGTATTTATAAGTATTTACAGATTACAGAACACAGAACAAATGATTTAGTTAAATGTATTTATAAGTATTTACAGATTACAGAACACAGAACAAATGAATTAGTTAAATGTTTGCCAACAAAACCAATGATGACTAGATATTTATGAAATAATCACAAATACTGAAATAGTGTAGAATATATGTTTTAAAAAACTGTCAGACTAATGATTATTTATTGTTTTTTTAATTGAGAAAATGGTCATTTTAATAAGATTTGATAGATATATTAACCCAGTTGTCATAGCAATGACAGAGGTGTATGATAACGACATAGTTCCTGAATATTTACACAGTCTGACACAGTCTGAGGTTATTGCTTATGATGTGTATTTGTTTATTGACGACATAGTTCCAGAATAATTACACAGTCTGAGGTTATTGCTTATGATCTGTATTTGTTTAAGCTTGTTTACTGACGTGAATATCGATTTCTGACAATGCTAGATGTGTTTATTGAAGTAAATTTAATATCGCACTATATTTAAAATGTTAATGTTAGTAAATAAACTTGCTGACAATGCTAGATGTGTTTATTGAAGTAAATTTAATATCGCACTATATTTAAAATGTTAATGTTAGTAAATAAACTTGCTGACAATGCTAGATATGTTTATTGAAGTAAATTTAATATCGCACTATATTTAAAATGTTAATGTTAGTAAATAAACTTGCTGACAATGCTAGATGTGTTTATTGAAGTAAATTTAATATCGCACTATATTTAAAATGTTAATGTTAGTAAATAAACTTGCTGACAATGCTAGATGTGTTTATTGAAGTAAATTTAATATCGCACTATATTTAAAATGTTAATGTTAGTAAATAAACTTGCTGACAATGCTAGATGTGTTTATTGAAGTAAATTTAATATCGCACTATATTTAAAATGTTAATGTTAGTAAATAAACTTGCTGACAATGCTAGATGTGTTTATTGAAGTAAATTTAATATCGCACTATATTTAAAATGTTAATGTTAGTAAATAAACTTGCTGACAATGCTAGATGTGTTTATTGAAGTAAATTTAATATCGTACTATATTTAAAATGTTAATGTTAGTAAATAAACTTGCTGACAATGCTAGATGTGTTTATTGAAGTAAATTTAATATCGCACTATATTTAAAATGTTAATGTTAGTAAATAAACTTGCTGACAATGCTAGATGTGTTTATTGAAGTAAATTTAATATCGCACTATATTTAAAATGTTAATGTTAGTAAATAAACTTGCTGACAATGCTAGATGTGTTTATTGAAGTAAATTTAATATCGCACTATATTTAAAATGTTAATGTTAGTAAATAAACTTGCTGACAATGCTAGATATGTTTATTGAAGTAAATTTAATATCGCACTATATTTAAAATGTTAATGTTAGTAAATAAACTTGCTGACAATGCTAGATGTGTTTATTGAAGTAAATTTAATATCGTACTATATTTAAAATGTTAATGTTAGTAAATAAACTTGCTGACAATGCCAAATGTGTTTATTGAAGTAAATTTAATATCGTACTATATTTAAAATGTTAATGTTAGTAAATAAACTTGCTGACAATCCTTAAATAGTTTACTGGAATAATTACAATAAAGTACCTGATAACTTACCAATTTTATTGGAGGAAACACTAAACTATACCTCATAATGTATACAGTTTAGTAAAAAAATACAATATTGGCTATCCAAAAAGTCTGCTTATTGAGTAAATACCATACTTGGCTACGCAAAAAGCCTACTTATTGAATGAAATACCATACTTGGCTACGCAAAATACTTACTTATTTAATTAATACCATACTTGACTACGCAAAAAGCCTACTTATTGAATTAAATGCCATACTTGGCTATGCTTAACGTATTAATTGGAGTTAATACAATGCAATACACTATTATATATAGCATATCTATTGAAGTAAAATAAAGACAGTATTTGACTATGCACATCATGATTATTAGATTAAATACAACACAGTACCTAACTATGTATGCCATGCTTATTGAAGTAAATACGATACATTACCTAATACGTATACTAAGTTTATTGGAGTGAATACTACAGTACATATGTAAACCTTATTTATTGGAATAAATACGACACAACAACTAATTATGTATACCATGTTTATTGAAGTAAATACGAGTCACTACCTAACTATGTATACTACGTTTATTGGAGTGAATACTACAGTACCTATTTACACCATGTTTATTGGGATAAATACGACACAACAACTAATTATATATACCATGTTTATTGAAGTAAATACGATTCAGTACCTATGTACGTATGTTTACTGGAGTAAATAGTACACTGTGCATAGCTATGTCTACTGGAGTAAATACGACACCATGCATAGCTATGTCTATTGGAGTAAATTGAACACACTACCTAACTATGTATACCATGTTTATTGGTATAAATACACACATTATTTAACTATGCATACCATGTTTATGGGTGCAATAAATACAGTATTCATGTATAACATATTTATAGGAATAAATACACAAAGTATTTTACTATGTATACCATGTTTACTGGAGTCATTACAATGCAATGCCTAACTATGCAAAACATGCTTTTTGCAAGCAATTTTTATTGGAGTAAATACGATACAGTACCTAAACATATCTGTCCTAAGATAGCTAACCATTTCTTTGTATAATGAGCAGTGTTTGACCTAAAAATATCTGTCCTAAGATAGCTAACCATTTCTTTGTATAATGAGCAGTGTTTGACCTAAAAATATCTGTCCTAAGATAGCTAACCATTTCTTTGTATAATGAGCAGTGTTTGACCTAAAAATATCTGTCCTAAGATAGCTAACCATTTCTTTGTATAATGAGCAGTGTTTGACCTAAAAATATCTGTCCTAAGATAACTAACAATTTCCTTGTATAATAAGAAATGTTTCCACTATCAACTAATTTTTCAGTCCAGCGTTAAATGTTTCTACCAGTTAGACGTTAATATTGGTGAAACGATATAGTCAATCATAGCGTTTAACGATTCTTTCCGTTAACTTATGTGTTTATATGGGTAAAAAAAAAATTAGTGAGTCATAGCGTTTAACGATTCTTTCTGTTAACTTAAGTGTTTATATGGGTAAAAAAAAAATTAGTGAGTCATAGCGTTAACGATTCTTTCTGTTAACTTGGGTGTTTCTATCTATCTATCTATCTATCTATCTATCTATCTATCTATCTATCTATCTATCTATCTATCTATCTATCTATCTATCTATCTATCTATCTATCTATCTATCTATCTATCTATCTATCTATCTATCTATCTATCTATCTATCTATCTATCTATCTATCTATCTATCTATCTATCTATCTATCTATCTCTTAGTCTTATCGACGGTTGGGGCACCATTGATAACCTGACAATCAATTTCCTCAATTCCATTCTGTTCTCTGATAATCTTACTGTATCGCTCAGCTTCAGTCCTGACCATTCTGAGATGTTATCCTCCCATCTTTTCAGTCTGTTTAATATGATCTTTAGCATGACTTTGCTTGGTTGGTATATAAGACTGATCGTATGATAGTTCTGGCATTGCTGCTAATTGCCTTTTTTCGGGAGAGTTATTATGAGTGACTGAGTCCATGGTGTTGGCCATTCCTCTGTCTGTCAGATCTTATTGCAGATTGTTAGTAGGGCTCTTATCACGGCTTCTCCTACTTCTTGGACTAGTTCCGCAGGGATGTTGTCTACTCCCGCTACATTAATTTTTTTTCAATGATTTCACTGCAGTCTCTACTTCTGTTCGGAGGATGGTGTAGTTGTCAGTGTTGGTCACTAGTGGGGTGTTGAGTATGTCTGGATCCTCTGTAGGTCTGTGGTTTTATAGGTCTGAGCAGTATTCTGTCCATCTCTTAAGAATGTCTTGATCTTCTGTAAGACAATTCCCTCCATTATTTTGAATGATGGAGGAGCGTCCTTGTTTTACACAGGTCAGGTCTTTCACCAGTTGGTATGCATTTTTGCTATTATTTTTCTTTAGGTGTTTAATCAATTGGTATGTCTATTTGCTATTGTTTTTCTTTAGGTGTTTAATCAGTTGGTATGTCTATTTGCTATTGTTTTTCTTTAGGTGTTTAATCAGTTGGTATGCCTATTTAGGTGTTTAATCAGTTGGCATGCCTATTTAGGTCTTTAATCAGTTGGTATGCCTATTTTAATCCGGCGAAAAAAAAGCCAGTCATAGCTTTCAACGTTTCTTTCTGTTAACTTAGGCGTTTATGTCGGCACTAAAATTTAGTAAGTCATAGATTCAACGATTTTTTCCCTGTTAATTTAAGTGTTTAATCCTGTGAAAAAAAATAGTCAGTCATTGAGATCAACGATTCTTTCTGTTAACACAGCAGTTTATATCGGCACTAAAAATGTAATCAGTCATACTCATAGTATATTCCAACAATGGTTTCAGTTGTCCTTAGTCATAATTTACAGTGTGTACTTTAAACGTGTAATGAAGCAATGGTTTCAATTATCTGTAGTCATACGTTTACAGTGTATACTTTAAACGTGTAATTGTCCGTAGTCATATACTTATACAGTGTATACTTTAAACGTGTAATTGTCCGTAGTCTTATACTTATACAGTGTATACTTTAAACGTGTAATTGTCCGTAGTCTTATACTTATACAGTGTATACTTTAAACGTGTAATTGTCCGTAGTCATATACTTATACAGTGTATACTTTAAACGTGTAATTGTCCGTAGTCATATACGTTTACAGTGTATACTTTAAACGTGTAATTGTCCGTAGTCATATACTTATACAGTGTATACTTTAAACGTGTAATGAAACATAATCTTTGATTAGTGTGAAAGCAAACTGGTTGTACTTATAAAATGATGTGCTGAAATTGGCAGACATCTTATACAGTTAAATACGTAAATTGTTTGTCTTTTTAAAATATTTAATCGACAGTACTCACACAGCCGGCTACATCAAACACATTGGCCATTATCTATTTTGGTGTGTAGGAGCACTGGCTGTCACCATGCAACATATCACAATCTAATATTGGTGTTTGCGTAATTTGACTTCTGGCTATCTTCTTACATCGGTGTTTGAAATGTTCTAATATTGGTGTTCACATAATTTCACTTACACTATGAACAGATAACCATCTTTTTATATGAGTGTGTAGATATATTAGCTGTCATCACCATATGGCGCTTACATTGATCGTCATCTTATACTGATGTACATATATATGTGTATATGTATAAGTTGATTCTAATCGTAATCTGCTCCTGGTGTTTATGCATGTGTGTACGTGACAGAGTAAATTTGCCTCTACCTATTTTTATATTTCATAGTTATATTGTTTTCTAAATTGTCAGAGTAACCCGACCTTGGGCACTCTTTATGGTGTTATTTTGAAAATTTCTCAGTTGAAGTAAACGGCTCGAGGCTAGAATATTCTAGATTGCTGACGTAATGTAAACTGAGTAGTTTTCTCAATGATTATTGTTTACGAGAACGAGATCAGTCAAAGGCTAAATTAAAAAGTTTACTTGCTGTAGAAAATTCTGCTCTCTGAATTCTTTGAATCTGAGTGGCAAAGGAGAAAGTCCGGCTTTGAAAGGCAGTCGTTAGCTTGATGGTGAGTTAAAACTGACTGAGAGAATGGACTTAGGAATGTTTCATGCATTTTCGCTATTGATATGTTATACTTGT
This sequence comes from Sinotaia quadrata, assembly GCA_028829895.1. Taxonomy (NCBI): domain Eukaryota; kingdom Metazoa; phylum Mollusca; class Gastropoda; order Architaenioglossa; family Viviparidae; genus Sinotaia; species Sinotaia quadrata. The sequence goes on from CM054182.1 coordinate 77,552,596, forward strand.
GTAGAGATATACTATGAGTTAACTTTTATTTCTACAAATGTTTGGTGTAAGCTGCACGCATTTAGTGTGCTAACACGTGGACATTATTTGATATGCTATATTTATTTTGCCATTTGTGTATCAGGATAATAAATACTGTTGCAGGAAATTGTAAGTTGAGAATGGAATGTAAGATATAATGGAGTTATATTGTGATAAACGGGAAACCTAGGTTTGCTTCTTAATTATATTTTGCAGTGAACAAGTGGCCTTTCACTTGTACTTTCGAGTTTCAACTTTCAGGTGTTCACGGGTTAGAAATTTGAACGACCAGGAAAGTGTGCAAGTGTCTGGGGGCTCTCTAAATATTAAGTCAGATTTGTCTTTAATAAAAGGTTTTCCACTCACAGAAACATTATGTAATTGTAAATGTTGTTTTATGTTGTGTAATAGAGAAAACGTTTACAGCGCCAAATATCTGCCAAATAAGAGACGAATGGTGTCGGAGGATCTTAATAAAATAAATTATGATTCACATCACTTGTAATTAGTTATAAAATTTTAAATAATAATAATAATCATTTTCATTAACTAAGTGGCATGCCTATCACAATATTAAATTAGCTGTTATCACATGATGATAATTAAATTGATAATCATATTATTCTGGTGTGTACACAAAGTGCCTATTGTTATAGACTGGTGTGTTTAAATTGGCCATCTTTTGTGCTTGGTGTGTGCATGTCAAGTGTGGCCCTGGTCTTACACTAATTGTTGGTCTTCATTAACTGATGTTTAAATTGGCCGTCTTTTGTGCTTGGTGTGTGCATGTCAAATGTGGCCCTGGTCTTACACTAATTGTTGGTCTTCATTAACTGATGTTTAAATTGGCCGTCTTTTGTGCTTGGTGTGTGCATGTCAAGTGTGGCCCTGGTCTTACACTAATTGTTGGTCTTCATTAACTGATGTTTAAATTTGCAGTCTTTTTGTGCTTGGTGTGTGCATGTCAAGCGTGGCCATCAGTTATTACTGGTCTTACACTAATTGTCGGTCTTCATTAACTGATGTTTAAATTGGCAGTCTTTTTGTGCTTGGTGTGTGCATGTCAAGTGTGGCCATCAGTTATTACTGGTCTTACACTAATTGGTGGTCTTCATTAACTGATGTTTAAATTATCCGTTATAACGGAACAGGAATATCACTATTCTGCGGCCGTCATCGTGTGCTGGTGCAAATGTACACTGTGTGTCGTGATAAACTTGAATGTTTAGATTGGCAAGCATCCTGTACGGGTTTATACATTATATTACAGTGGTGTGTTTTATTTGGCCACCATCATATATTTTGTGTTTTATTTGGCCACTCTCATATATTGGTGTGTTTTATTTGGCCACTATCATATATTTTGTGTTTTATTTGGCCACTATCATATATTGGTGTGTTTTATTTGGCCACTATCATATATTTTGTGTTTTATTTGGCCACTATCATATAATGGTGTGTTTTATTTGGCCACTATCATATATTTTGTGTTTTATTTGGCCACTATCATATATTGGTGTGTTTTATTTGGCCATTATCATATAATGGTGTGTTTTATTTGGCTGCTATCATATATTGGTGTGTTTTATTTGGCCACTATCATATATTTTGTGTTTTATTTGGCCACTATCATATATTGGTGTGTTTTATTTGGCCACTGTCATATATTGGTGTGTTTTATTTGGCTGCTATCATATATTGGTGTTTTATTTGGCTGCTATCATATATTGGGTTTTATTTGGCCACTGTCATATATTGGTGTTTTATTTGGCTGCTATCATATATTGTGTTTTATTTGGCTGCTATCATAAAATGGTGTGTTTTATTTGGCTGCTATCATATACTGGTGTGTTTTATTTGGCTGTTATCATATACTCGCGTGTTTTATTTGGCTGCTATCATATATTGTGTTTTATTTAGCTGCTATCAAATGTTGTGCTTTATTTGGCCACTGACATATACTGCATTTTCTGTTTCATGTAATTATTCATCCCCTATTCCAATATTGCAACATGGATTGGTTGAAACTTAAAGAAATTTAATTTATAAAAATGTCTACAATGATGTGTTGAAACTTAAAGAAATTTAATATATCAAAACTTGTACACAGATTGGTGGAAACTTTGAGAAATGTAATTGTGGCGGAGTAAATTTGCCTATCCCTATTTCTAAGCTTAAATTGTTGTAGAAGTTCTTAAATGTCAAAGTGACCCGACCTTGAGCAATGCTTGTGCTGATATTTTTAATTGCCAAAGATGGAAGTAAACAACTCAGGTAAAGAATTTGTTAGACTTGCTGATGTAATCTACACTGGTTTTAGGTGGATGAGTAGTTTTTATTATCCAAAGGTTAAGATTTACAAGAACGGGACCAGCCAATGGGCTGAGATCAAAAGTTTACCTGCTGTAAAGAATTCTATTGTCTGATCACTTTGAATGTGGAGTGGCAAGAAGCCTGGTCATGAAAGGCGGCCATTAGCTTAATAGTGAGTTAAGTGGCTGATTGAAAGAGAATAGACTTAAAAATATTTCGTGCATTTTGCTAATTGATTTGTTATACGTTTGTCTTATGAAGAGATGTATGACATATTGATACTTGAATGCTTTAACTTAGAGCCCTTTACTGTATCACTACTTGAATACTTTAACTTTTACTGTATCACTACTTGAATGCTTTAAATCCAAGAAATAAAAAAAAATTAATAAACGTGTGGCAATTGATCCCGTCCAAAGACGTGTTTCTTTCTTGTTTATGTAAAATTATAAAACTTCACATGTAATAATAATACCTGTTGTGCGGGTGGAAAGATACATTAAATTATGAAATTATCGATATGTTAAATGGATCAAAGTTAAAGCATTCAAGTACTGATAAGTTAAATGGACCAAAGTGATGAGGTTCTGCCTGAGTGAGTAAACATGGAACAAGATTCGGCAGTTACGTGTCACTACCTTACATAGTGGATGTGAATGGAGTGGAGTGGAGTGGAACGTGGTTGACAAAGTTGATAGGATGATGAAGGTGGATGCGAGTGGAGGTAAGTCGACTGTGCTTTTTGTTTTAGTTTCTTGTCCACCAAAAGTGAGTGCTTCTTATTTTCCAGGCTTGGTGGTAGCTGTTGGAGCCTATTTTCTATACCTTTTTTGTCTCTTCTATTTCCAGTGGATCATTTTATATTTATTGTATTCTAACAGTTATAAGTTTTGAGACTTTTTGAGACATTTTAGGTTTACATTTTATTACTATGTTTTTATTGTATTTTAATTGCTTAGTTTGAGTCATTAGATGGCTAGTCCTTGGACTTTTGGAAGCCTTAGATGTTATGGGGTGGTAGGGGCATTACTGGGGGCACAGACGGAATGTGAAGAAAAGAACAGATCTCCTAGGTGCAATGGGGTAGGGATGAAAAATATTTATTAAGATCACTCTCCACTTGATCTTCAGATTTACACTTCCATGCATCACACACACACACACACACACACACACACACACACACACACACACACACACACACACACACACACACACACACACACACACACACACACACACACACACACACACGCACACAAATAAACAAACAAACACGCACGCACGCACGCACGCATGCACGCACACACACACAAATAAACCTAATATCTTCTCTGGTTTTGTACGAGAAGAAAATAATATGTTTCGGTTGGGGTTGTGGCCTTGTGTGGTGATGCCCATCAAATTTGCCACGTTGTGTGGTGGTATGGTGGTGTGATTCAGGTCCATTATCTTTGGGAATTGTCTAGGGCTGGTTTTCTTCTATCACCCAGTTCCTCTCTCAGGCTGGGTTTTGGGAGTGTGCCTCATGTCAGGTTCACTCCCAGCTTACTGGCAGTCAAAACCAGCAATCAGCTAAGATAAAAAAAGTTAAAAAAAACAACTAAGATATTGAAATTATTTATAAATTGCCTGGCCCTGGATGGGATACTGTTATTTACATAGTGAGAGTATAGTTACCCAAACAGTAAGCTTCCCACAACTAGCCATCTATTTCATGTTGGGGCGTTTCGGACCACCCCTATGATTAATAGTGGGTATATTAATTGTGTTGGCTTGAGAGATTTCTAGTTTAAATTAGTTTGTGCCCTGAGTGCCTTGTTATTAGACTGTATGTATGTGTTAATTTGTTAGTCGCGCTTAATTTTATCGTCTCTCCATGACTGAGATGTTATATCTTAATACGAATGAAAAGAGAAAATAATGTCGCTATTAGAATTTTTTTTTCATTGTTGTCTACCTTCATTTTAACTTGGACTATATGATGAAACTTGCCAAATGTGTGTGTTTGTGTGTGTGTGTGCGTGCGTGTGAGTTGTGCGTGTCTTTGTGAGTGTGTGATGTGTGTGTTTGTGCGTGCGTTTGTGTGTGTGTGTGTGTGTGTGTGTGTGTGTGTGTGTGTGTGTGTGTGTGTGTGTGTGTGTGTGTGTGTGTGTGTTATTTCTTTCATTCAACTAAATGTCCCGTTTCGCATGAAAGGAATAAAGACATCATACCAGAAACAGAGATTGGCTCCCTTTGCTTTTGAACTCCCATCCATCCATCCTTCCATCAATGTATCTCTATCTATCTATCTATCTATCTATCTAGCTAGCTAGCTAGCTATTAGATTAGATTAGCAGAATTCACCTCATGTAAATATTTTGCATACAACCAATTGGGACATAATACCTTACGTAAATATACACATACAACCAATTGGATCAGATTAAGGATTTCAAGCAAACATTTACATGCTCCATGAGATCATTAAACGTGTAAGCACAATGACGTCACTCACATCGCGAGATTTAGATATCAAGGATAAAATATTAGCAGATAGGAAAAAAAAAACAAGACAGCCAAATTCGCCCACCGACTAGTATGTCCTTCCGCGTTATTTAGTTCCGAACGTCTATTGATTAATCATTTATTACCTTTCCTGATTCTCGTCCTCCATCCCATAATCCGACAGCGTTCGATGTTCGAATTATTCCTAACGACAGTAATCTGTACCGCAGTGTACATTGGTCGCACTCACAATTATTTGTTACAACAGTAATCTGTACCACCGTGTACATTGGTCGCACTCACAATTATTTGTTACAACAGTAATCTGTACCACCGTGTACATTGGTCGCACTCACAATTATTTGTTACAACAGTAATCTGTACCACCGTGTACATTGGTCGCACTCACAATTATTTGTTACAACAGTAATCTGTACCACCGTGTACATTGGTCGCACTCACAATTATTTGTTACAACAGTAATCTGTACCACCGTGTACATTGGTCGCACTATCATTTATTTGTTACAACAGTAATCTGGTCATAGATCGCACTCACAAGTATTTGCTACAACAGTAATCTGGTCATTAGTCGCACTCACAATTATTTGTTACAACAGTAATCTGATCATTGGTGTCATTCAGAGTTAACCGTTATTACAGTTGTCGGGTATTCATGCCTCAGAATAATTAAAATTGATACAAAGTAGCCAGATGTGTTGTCTAGTAGAATCAGTTATTAATATAATCAAGAATGTTGGAAAATGTTTCAGAGACTAATTGAAGGCTGATAGTCGTTGCATGTAAATAATTATTAGTTAGTATAGCATTTAAATGCGGGACGCTGTGTGTATAGCGCGAATTTTGTGATCAAGTAATAGTTAATATTGTAGCCATACGGTATTTATAATGATTGAAGGCTACTACAGTACAGATAGCTGTATATAGCCATACGGTATTTAGAATGATTGAAGGCTACTACAGTACAGATAGCTGTATAAGTTTTAGAGCTTAATTAAAAAGATAAAATTGGCATCAGAAGTGTGTTGGGACTTCTAACGACCTAGTGACAGACACAAAAAAACGTGTCGTATATATTACTTTATAATTACGAATGGAACTAATACTCATTCGTAGCAAAGCGTTATATGTGCGTGCGTGCGTGTGTGTTTCTCATGGTTCCACGTTCTTACTACATTACACTTTACGTACTTGTTGTATCACTACGCTTTATGTACTTGTTGTGTAACAATACGCACTACTTGTTGTGTCACTACACTTTACGTACTTGTTGTGTCACTACACTTTACGTACTTGTTGTGTCACTACACTTTACGTACTTGTTGTGTCACTACACTTTACGTACTTGTGTCACTACACTTTACGTACTTGTGTCACTACACTTTACGTACTTGTGTCACTACACTTTACGTACTTGTGTCACTACACTTTACATACTTGTTGTGTCACTACACTTTACGTACTTGTTGTGTCACAACGCTTTAGTACTTGTTGTGTCACTACATTTTACGTACTTGTTGTGTCACTTACGCTTTACGTACTTGTTGTGCCTGAGCCAGACAATGATTGACTTCACAATCACCCAGCATATTACTGACTACTGACTTTACAAAAAATCTGCCTCTAGTGACTTTGACGTGTTATTATTGACTTCTGGTACAACGTAATTACATACTGTCACTGCCGCCAACTTCATGTCAGTGACATTTCTAATATAATCATTCTATTTCGCAAAATTTACTGTTTGAATCATTTCTAGCATAAAAACATTATAGTATGTCATTTTGAGTTTATATCAACGAAATTAGCGATTTTAGTATAAAGACATCAATGGTCTAACTGCCACTTAAGTAACATTCGCGAAATGTTCAAATGATAGCATTTACTAATAAAGATGACACTTATTAGTCAGCAGACAATATAAATGACAAGTTGCGGTCTAACGGTGAATACTATTATTACTTTTCAATTTAATAACAGTACAGCTTTCTAGACCACATTGGTCAAAACAGCTATATAAACAGCATTTCTCAAGATGCTAATTTTAGAATTATTCAGCATGAAAACCAATGATAAAAATAAAACATGTATTAGTCAACACTTACAAACGGCATGAGCCGTTAACGACAGTCTAAATAATATTGATAGAAATAATCAACCATAATATAAAAGTTATAATTAAAAAATACTGTCAATTTTAGCCGAAAAAATTGATTTCAGTATTATTTTAATCATTGGATAATAAAATCTACTCATCCACAAAAGACCAGTTTAGTTACATCAGCAAGTTCTAGCACATTCTTCTTGAGTTTTTTACTCCAACTGTGACAAAAAAATGCCTTTATTAGCAGTGCCCAAGTGGGTCACGTTAACATTGGCAACAAAGATATAATTTTTAGAAATATGTATACGTAAATTTATTCTACACAGATTGTAAATGTAAGAATTGGTCCGAATTGATAAAATTGTTAATTTTAGAAATATTCAGGGCAAATGTCATCTTTGTTCAACATTGAAGTGATGATAATAAATATCAGAAAAGATCAAAATGTTGATGGCAGATGCTAGAGTTATCAAACTGTTGCTAGGAAATGTAAAAGAAAAGCTGGTTAAAAAAAAAGAAATATTTAATCTTGAACGATGCAGCGATTTTGTTAAGTTAACCAACTAAGCGCAAACAACATTTCCATTGGAATGCTGTAGAAAAGATAAGAAAAGCTCAAATTACCCTTTCAGTCAGGGGCAGGGAATCTGAGAGAAATGAAATACCATTTCAATCATCTTATTTGAAAACGGCTCTTGCCGAAAACCATGTAAGAAGAAAAAACCCCAACTCTTTCAGTGCCGTCTGTTGAGAAATGGTGTACACAGGAAATTCATGTTAAGCATCTCCCCCCAATAAATTATGCACTTGCACAATAATGTGCTGCGAGATAAAATCTTCAGCCCAAAACTTGTGCTCAGGCTAATGAAGAACTAAAATAGAACTTCTCTTTTTAATTGCTAAAAGCGCCCGCCTATAAAATGTGTTTTGAAGCAGAATAACGATTGAAACGAAGGGTCGGGTGGCTATTGCGTAGGAAAACAAATGAAACACGTGTGTTATGATGCAGAAAGACGACTCGAGCACACGTGCTTTGACATAGAAAGACAAATGAAGCACTTGTGCTATGACGTACAAAGCCAGACGAAAGGCGTTTGCTTTGACGTAGTAAGACAAATGAAAAGCATGTGTTGTGAGAATGACAAATGAAAGAGTAAGCCAGATGAAACGCCCTTCCTTTATTTATATATTACTTGACTACAGATCCATAGGAGTTTGTGAGCGCTATATTAATTGACAACAGATCCATAGGGTTTGTGAGCGCTATAGTAATTGACTACATATCTATAGTGTTTGTGAGTGTTATACAGATCCATAGAGTTTGTGAGCGCTATACAGATCCATAGAGTTTGTGAGCACTATAGTAATTGACTACAGATCCATAGAGTTTGTGAGCGCTATAGTAATTGACTACAGATCCATAGGGTTTGTGAGCGCTATACAGATCCATAGAGTTTGTGAGCGCTATAGTAATTGACTATAGATCCATAGAGTTAGTGAGCGCTATAGTAATTGACTACAGATCCATAGAGTTTGTGAGCGCTATACAGATCCATAGAGTTTGTGAGCGCTATAGTAATTGACTACAGATCCATAGAGTTTGTGAGCACTATAGTAATTGACTACAGATCCATAGGAGTTTGTGAGCGCTATACAGATCCATAGAGTTTGTGAGCGCTATAGTAATTGACTACATATCCATAGGATTTGTGAGCGCTATAGTAATTGACTACAGATCCATAGAGTTTGTGAGCGCTTTTAATCAATGAGGGCTAGCTAACGGGATACTTCCAAGTTGCGTTTGCAACAAGTCACAACTTTTGTACATAGGAATACAAATTCTTGGATAAAGACGGCAGTGCGGAAAGTTCTTTTCAAGTCGAACGGGTTCAATCCAGACTCGGGATGACTAATTTACAGATGACTCTTCAAGCTTCCTCGAGGTGGTAGGCACAGTTTAGTCCGTCGAATGGGACGATAAATCGGATCCGTGCGCCCTATGACGCGCTTGTTAAAGATCCATTGACAGTTAAACATCGGAAGGAGTAGGCCTTTGCCCAGTCAACTGCACCCAAAAATCCATTAACCATCACTCGAACTTTCGCGTTCTCTTCCCTCCAAGAGCTGAATATTTCCTGGTGTTTGATCAGCCTTTGCAAGTATGAGAAAAATCCTCTTAAGTCTTTCACATAAACGTAAACATCCAAACATATATGTGAAGGGTTTCGAGAATTGCAAGCGGATGACGAACCGAATCAAAAGAATGCTAGTTACCTATCGCGAAATCAGCATTGTTTTATAAATTGTTAAATGTCCAAGTGACCCGACCTTGAGCATTGTTTCTTCTGATATTTGTAAGTGTCAGATATGGAAGTAAACAATTCAGTTGTAGGAAAGGCTAGAAATTGCTGATACAATCCAAACTGTTACAGTATAATAGAGTACCTGGGTAAATATTTTTAAAAAAATAGAATACATACACAAGCATTAAACTTTAATGGATTACCTATGTAAATATTACAATATAAAAGAATACCTATTTAAGTATGACATTTAATTGAATACCTATATAAGTATTACACTATAATTGAATACCAATGTACGTATTATACCATGATAAAATATCTATGTAAGTAAACGCTAACACTGTTTATGCATAATATTTCAGGCCCCAACACTATATACACATCCCATTACAGGACGGGTCACTATACGTTCAAACTCCAACATGTACACAACACATTACAGGCCCCGACATTGTGTACCTATTACATTTTAGGCCCAACACAGTTTACACATAACATTTTAGGCCCAATACAGTTTAAACATCGCATCTCAGGCCTCAATTTTTCCATTCGCGCACTACACAGCTAATCGCAAAGCGCTTCTCACCGCGAACTTCATCTATCTCCGAATTGATAACAAACCCGTTCTTGACAAAATATAAAATAAATCAGTGTAAATTATTTACTATTTGTTCTGTGTTGCTCGATCATAAATCATTCATCCGTCATACAAACATGTTTCCACAGCTGTCATCAACACTGACTGTTAGCGATAATATATTTGGGTTGGCGGATAAATGATGACGATAGAATGGTAAACACGAACTTTTTTCTTATTTTTGGTTGCTATGAAAGAAGAATACTTAAACATGTGTTTAATGGCTACATAAATATGAAACTGCATAGTATATTCGAATGACTGTAAACATATTTTTTATTATTAGTTCAACATTCTTAGTGGAGTGGCAGCAGTAGTAGGCTATGCTAACAGGACTTCAGAGTTGTGTCCCTTCTCTTGCTGTACTTAAAAGTATTTATTTGTATGACGTCCAGATTGTAAACTGTAAATTGCATTTTAATTACGTACAGATTGTAAACAATAAAGTGCATTTTAATATTACGTACAAATTGTAAAGTGTAAAGTGCATTTTAACATTACGTACAGATTGTAAACAATAAAGTGTATTTTAAGTACAGATTGTAAACAATAAAGTGTATTTTAAGTACAGATTGTAAACAGTTATATTTACATAAGTTGCCTTCATGTTTGACACTACTCCAATCAAATTAATTAAAGTATTGTTGTTGTATGACTAAATAATCAACATACTAAGTCATGATTTTATAAAAATAAATTTTAAAAATCTAACCCAAAACAAACTTAATTAACAGCAGCAAGTCAATTTTGTATTAAAATAAATTAAGCAACAAACTTAATCAACAGTAACTAATCATGTTTATATTAAAATAAATTATAAAACAAGTTTAATCAAGAGTAACAAGTCATGTTTGTATTATAATAAATTATAAAACAAGTTTAATAAAGAGTAACCAGGCATGTTTTATTGAAATAAATTAAGTACAAACACCGTGTATATATCTGTATAATTTACACGTCACAAGGGTGTATAATGCAACTGTAGTGATTGTGAAGATGACGATGAAGATGATGATGATGATGATTGGTCTTGAGCAGCTTATCAAGATCAAACACTAAACACGAAATCATACAAATCAGACTCTGCAAAAGCGTGGATGAAAGAGTAGAAGATATATATGGGTGTAAGTTTCGAATGGAATGCACCTTCCCTCCCACCCCCCAACATCAACAACACACACCGAAGTGGAGTAAACCCCCATATGTAGTATGGATGCACCAACCAGAAGCAGTTACGAAGACAATGATGTTAAAATACTGCGGGACTTTGAGGTAAAAACAGATGGAGTGATTCCTGTGCTAAGACCAGACAGTTATAGTTCTCAATAAGTGTACAGATCGATTGATTCCTGAGCTAAGACCAGACATTTATAGTTCTCAATAAGTGTATAAGAACAGATCGATTGATTCCTGAGCTAAGACCAGACATTTATAGTTCTCAATAAGTCTGAAAGAACAACGGCAGTCATCGATGTCGCTGTTCCAATTATAAAAACTTAAAAACAAAAGAATTAGAAAAAATAGAAAAATACAAGGATCAAATTAGAAATCCAGAGACTGTGAAATGTAAAAACAGAAGTAATGCCTTTAGTGATAGGAACCTTGGGGGACGTAACATTTTATTTCGGCGGCTATCTTAATTAACTCCCTGGAATCCACTGACTCGCCGCACTATTAAAAGCAGTGCTCCTCGGAAGTGCCTACATTCCTTGTAATTCTAAGATCGATATGCCTAAACTTGAGGTCAAATAATTGTGTGCAATTCTAAGATCGATATGCCTAAACTTGAGGTCAAATAATTATGTGTGTAATTGTAAGAGCGATATGCCTAAACTTGAGGTCAAATAATTATGTGTGTAATTGTAAGAGCGATATATCTCAACACAAATTACAAAACATTTTGTGTGTAATTTTATTAAAATGTTATTTATTTTCATACTTTCTAAAGATATAATTGTAATGTATCCCAGTAATTAACGATAATTATTAATTTTAACAAGGAAAAAAAACATAGCGAAGTTGATGGACGATTTCACATTTGTTCATTTAAAATTTGCAAAGAAAAGTAATCACAACGTCAAGTGTTCTAGGAAACAGTCGTTCCTTACGAATCTTCCCTTCTTCGCCCCCTTCCCCTTCCCCCCACTTATCTTTCCTTTTAAGCTAAAGTTGTCGGCCCTAGTGGGGAGAAATGCACTTATCCGCTTGCATGGCGAACGTCAGGTTGAAGTTGCAGTTTAAAATTAATATCGTTGTTGCTGTCAATTGCTTACATTTTTTAATTCTCAATTTGAAAATAAAATACGCTGAATACGCAATCCTCTGGTAACAGAAGTCACTTTAGGAAAATATTAAATAAATATTTGCTAGTGTGTGAACTTACACATTCCGAAATAAATGTGATTTTGTTTTATGCTAGTGTGTGAACTTATTCCGAAATAGATGTGATTTTGTTTTATGCTAGTGTGTGAACTTACACATTCCGAAATAAATGTGATTTTGTTTTATGCAAGAAAAGAAAGGGTTGGCATAACAATAGTTTGAGTATGTGCTATCTGTAGATTCATTCTGCTGTTAAGACGCCCAGACGCAAGCACGCACACATACATACTTATATAAATATATTTGTGTGTGTATGTGAGTGTGTGCGTGTGTATGTGTGTGTATGTGTATACCTTCACTCTGTACCGTGTCTAGCACGTGTGTGTGTGTGTGTGTGTGTGTGTGTGTGCGTGTGTGTGCGTGTGTCGAACATATGTATATATTCATTTAGGTTTGCGCGTTAGATAAACGCATTGTGGTGGAGAGCCTTAATTATTGTAAGTGGAATCAAATCTCTATAAATAACTATCTTCAGTGTTGTGAGGAGAATCAAGTTCCTATATACCTATCTAAAATATTCTGAGGGGACCCAACAAGTCTCTCCATAACTATCCAGAATATTGTGAGGAGAACTGTCTAAATAACTATCTTGAATATTGTGAAGAGAATCAATCTCCCTCCAAACTATCCAGAATATTGTGAGAACCAAGTCCCTCCATAACTAGAAAGAATATTGGGATGAAAATCAAATCCCTCAATAACTATCTAGAACATTTTGAGGACGGCCACGTCCCTCCATAAATATTTAGAATATTGTGAGGAGAATCAGGTCCTTCTATAACTATCTAGGATATTGTGAGGAGAATCAAGTCTCCAGCGTCTGGAACACTCCAAGAAAAAAAGGTTCCGCGCACGCTCAATAGGAAGTCAAGGCCACCACCACCACCACCTAAATAGAAACATATTTTTCTCAAGGGTTGTTTTATCATTTCTTTCTTTATTTCGTTCCTGTCAATGTCCGGATGTTCAAAGCAGTTTGCTTCGTTCTTGATCGCTTTGCAATCTGTTTGAGTATCAAGTGAACACAAGTGTCATAGTAAAACAGTTTGTAAAAAGAGCAGGAAATAAACAAAATGCGTTAAAGTCGATACTTATGACGCTTACACATGAATAATATGTGATATAATATTTTTTCAGAAAAACAAACTTGCGTTTATAGACATAACTGGTATTACTACAACTGAATATTTTTGCACTAATTTTTAATGAAGCTCTACGCTCTTGCAGTCAAGGTCGCTATGTTTATTATAGGGAATGGTGATTTCTGATGACCGAAAAATATCTCATTAACAACTGATGACCAACAAATATCCCATTAACGAAAGAATACATGGAACCCATTGTCGCCGCTATACCCTGGGGTGACTTTGTAATAATGAATTATATCAAATATGTGTAATTAGTTGTGATATAAGACATCTACAAGTGTCAATGCAGAGTATGGGTCACTGGTTGATTGTGTGTATCCTCAACTGTTACGCTGATATACTGGTACGTCGCCAAGTTTGGCTCGCCCCCAGTCAGATCTCAGCTGAGAATCATTGTTTATGAATATATGACGATTATAAATAGACGAACAGAGGACAAGACTTAATCATTAGATTATCACTTTCTAAAGTCAGACCCACGTGTTTTCTGTCAGGCAAAGAACTATCTCTGTACTTTTAAATAACCAGACCTATATATAATTAAATGCAATTTTGCATATCAATGACCCAATGTTTCCTGCCAGGAAAAGAAATCATTTATACTTTTAAATAGCCCGACCTATGCATAATTAAAGCCTATTTTGTGTAACAAACAAAAAAGAAACAAACAAACAACAAAAAAAAGAAAGAAGACAAATTAGAGAAAACATTAGTTAAAAAGCAAGTGAAGTAGCCTGGCCTAATATTAAAGATGAAATATTAAAGGTAAACACATGACGCAATATCAACGATCAGCAAAAGAAATAATGCTGAAGGTAATAAACTAATGTGATATAAAAGGAAATCAAATGACCTATTACTAAGGTCAATCAAATGACGTATTACTAAGGTCAAGCAAATGACGTATTACTAAGGTCAATAAAATGACGTATTACTTTTGTCAATCAAATGACGTATTACTAAGGTCAATAAAATAACATATTACTAAGGTCAATCAAATGACGTATTACTAAGGTCAATCAAGTGACGTATTACTAAGGTCAAGCAAATGACGTATTACTAAAGTCAAGCAAATGACGTATTACTAAGGTCAAGCAAATGACGTATTACTAAAGTCAAGCAAATGACGTATTACTAAGGTCAAGCAAATGACATAAAACTAAAATAAAATAGGAATTCTAATTTCTAATTTCTAAAATAGGAATTCTAAATTCTCTAAAGTAAGACTTTTAGCTCCAAAGTAACATTTCTAGCTTCAAAGTAGCATTTCTAGCTCTAACGTAGTATTTCTAGTCCAAAGTAGCATTTCTAGCTCTAACATAGTATTTCTAGTCCAAAGTAGCATTTCTAGCTCTAACGTAGTATTTCTAGTCCAAAGTAGCATTTCTAGCTCTAACGTAGTATTTCTAGTCCAAAGTAGCATTTCTAGCTCTAAAGTAGTATTTCTAGTCCAAAGTAGCATTTCTAGCTCTAACGTAGTATTTCTAGCCTAACGTAGCATTTCTAGCTCTAACGTAGTATTTCTAGTCCAAAGTAGCATTTCTAGCTCTAACGTAGTATTTCTAGTCCAAAGTAGCATTTCTAGCTCTAACGTAGTATTTCTAGTCTAACGTAGCATTTCTAGCTCTATAGCATTTCTAGCTCTAACGTAGTATTTCTAGTCCTAAGTAGTATTTCTAGCTCAAGAAATGTGAGTATGATTGGTGTAATAATATCCCTACAGTTTAGAAAAAAGTATGCTAACACTAAGGTTTTAATACCTAACAAACTAAAGGTTTTAATAACTAACAAACCCAGACAGCACGAATTAATGAAGAAAATATACTACATAACAAATCCAAACGATACGAAAAGCAGAAGTAAATATACAATGTAATAAATCCAAAGAGTACAAACAGAAGAAAATTTACAACATAACAAATCCAAAGTGTACGAACAGAAGAAAATTTACAACATAACAAATCCAAAGAGTACGAACAGAAGAAGAAATATACAGCATAACAAATCCAAGCAGGATGAATAGAAGAACATTTACAACATAACAAATCCAAGCAGAATGAATAGAAGAAACATTTACAACATAACAAAACCAAGCAGATTGAATAGAAGAACATTTACAACATAACAAAACCAAGCAGAATGAATAGAAGAACATTTACAACATAACAAAACCAAGCAAAATGAATAGAATAACATTTACAACATATTTAATGCTAGAAACGTAGCAAAATTAGCATAAACAACAAACTTAACAAATAAATAATATGAACATCTTATCTCAAAGATAACAACCAAACAATATGAACATCTTATCTCAAAGATAACAACCAAACAATATAATAACATCTTATCTCAAAGATAACAACCAAACAATATAAACATCTTGTCTCAAAGATAACAACCAAACAATATAAACATCTTATCTCAAAGATAACAACCAAACAATATAATAACACCTTATCTCAAACTAACAACCAAAGAATACAAGCACCAATTTTCAAAATTAACAGCCAAATAACTTCAGCACCATATTTCACAGTTAACATTCTAATAATTTAAGCATCATGTTTCAAAGCCAAATCGCTTAACACCATATTTCAAACAGCCAAATAACTTAAGCTAACAGCCAAATAACATAAAGCCATATTTTAAAGTTATCAGTCAAATCACTTATCACCATGTTTCAAAGTTAACAGACAAATGACATATGCACAATTTCTCAAAATTAACAGTCGAATAACTTAAGTAGTCTACTTCAAAGATAGTCAAATCACGTATGCACTATACTTCATATTGAATAACCGAATAACTTAAGCGCCCTTTTCCAGAGTTAGAGACTTGATAACTACATGAGTATAATGAACATGTCGTGCACCAAACAAACAAACAAACAAAAAATCCCGGCTGCTTCGTTACAAAAGGATAAAACGCTTATTAAGTAAAGAAATTAGTTTCTTTCAGTGTGCATATAATTTTTATTAAATTATCTTTCTACTCTCTATCGGTCAACCAAAGTCTCATTAAAACATCTCCAGCAAGATATAGACACTACAATGAAGGGTCGGAGTGGAAGAAAATGACTTCATTTATGCAAAAGGAAAAAGAGAGGTGTGAGGGGGAATGTGTATCAATCCTGATTGCTGTTTGTAGTGACTGCTTTATTTTGTTTTTTTTAGGTTGATTTGGTGGTCCAATGCTACTGCAGGGGTGGGTAATTCGGGTTCGTATTAGCTAAAATGCGAAAGCAGCATTCATTCAAACTTCAGTACAACATCTAAGAACAGTAATCCATTGTGTTACCTTTTTTATAAAAAACACTCTGCTTAATTAACATTGGTGACGTCATGAAGTTAGTCTTGACACTAATGACTCCAAGACGGCGGATCCGAGATTAACACTTGTGAAAGAACATCGCTTGCAGGCTTCATGACATTTATTTCGTTAGTTTCCAGAGTGCGTGTGTCTGGCACTAAGGAGGTAAACCTGCTTCAAGCTATGGAGGTACCAGGCACAACAGCGAGCAGACGATAGCAAGCGGTAGAGAAAGAGCTTGACTTTTAGTAGGAAAATATCATTAGGTGACATATTTCAGGTAGATGCACCTTTATACATGAGTGATTTCCAGCAAGAAAATTTGATCACGGAAATATTTTAGACAAAAAAAAATGTGGTTGGCGCATTTCAAAGTTTGAAATTAGTTAAATTTAAGGCAAAATGCGTTTGAAATGAGAAGAATTTTCAGGCAAATTACGCTTAAATTGAAACGAATATCAGGCAAAATACGTTTGAATTGAGATAAATTTAAGGCAAAATGCGTTTTAATTGGATGTTTGCACAACCATAAGTAAGCATCCATGAATTATTTTAATAATTTAGAATTCATCAACGATGTATGAGTGTTGTACATTCATGTCATGCATGAGGTTGTACATTAATATATAGTGTTGTATTTTAGTATGTATTGTTGTACATTTAATGTATGAGTGTTGTGCATATAATGATATACATTAATGTATGAGTGTTGAATATTATAATGTAGTGATGTATGCGTGTTGTACATCAATGTATGAGTATTGTACATTAGTATAAAATGTTGTACATTAATTTCGGAATGTTGTACATTAGTATATAGCGTTGTACATTACTGTGTGAGTGTTATACATTAGCATACAATGTTGTGCATTAGTGTATGAGTGATGTACATTAGTTCAAAGTGTTATACATTAATATATGCATGTTGTTCAATAGTATATAGCGTTGTACATTATTGCACGAGTGTTATACATTAGCATACATTGCTGTAAATTAGCGTATGAATGTGTATGAGTTATGCATATTAATATATAATGCTGTACAATAGTAAATTAATATTGTATAATAGTATATGAGTGTTGCATATTAGTTGTGTACATATATTAGTATATGAGTTTTGTGCGTTAGTAAATTAGTATTGTACAATAGAATATGTGTTGCACACTAATGTATGAGTGCTCTTTATTAGTATATAAGTGTTGTACATTAATATATGAGTGTTCTTTATTAGTATATAAATGTTGTACATTAATGTATGAGTGTTCTTGATTAGTATATGTGTTGTACATTAATGTATGAGTGTTCTTTATTAGTATATAAGTGTTGTACATTAATGTATGAGTGCTCTTTATTAGTATATAAATGTTGTACACTAATGTATGAGTATTGTACAGTAGTATGTAATTATTGTACATTAATGTATGAGTGCTCTTTATTAGTATATAAATGTTGTACATTAATGCATGAGTATTGTATATTAGTATACGAGTGTTGTACATTAGTATATGAGTGTTGTATTTTAGGAAATTAGTATTGTATATTATTATATGAGTGTTGTACATTAGTATATGAGTGTGTGAACACTGGGATTTACTTTCATGACAAAATACACACCTAGACCATACGACTTGTAGATTCCTGAATAAACATTTGAAAAATAGAATAGAACAACTATTATTGAAAACTAAATAAAAATTAGTCATTAGTATAATTGGAGAATTATTGCTGGAAGAAAATAATTTAAAATATGAAAGTTTTGTGT
The DNA here is from genome assembly GCA_028829895.1 of Sinotaia quadrata. Classification (NCBI taxonomy): domain Eukaryota; kingdom Metazoa; phylum Mollusca; class Gastropoda; order Architaenioglossa; family Viviparidae; genus Sinotaia; species Sinotaia quadrata. The sequence continues at coordinate 77,571,091 of CM054182.1, forward strand.
GTTCATAAGTAAACATTTTGATTCATAGTACTGTAAGTCATAAGTACACATTGGATTCATAGTTTGCCACATTTAAACACAAATACAAAGTACTGTCATAAGTAAAGATTGTATACATTTTACTGTCATATGTAAACATTGGATGCATAGTATGCCGGCCATAAGAGTATAAATTGCACACATATTACTATCATAAGTAAACATTGGATACATTGCCAGCCATACTAAATAAAATATCATTAATAAGGCTGACCTAGAAGTTTACAATTAATTTTATGGCTGCAGTTTTAATTTGTCAACAAATCGTACAGTGTGGGCTAAGTTTATAAGTCTTGTTTTGACCACGTTTAAAGGTTTTGATATAGTTTTGACCGTCTACAGGTTTTGACATAGATTTGACTGTCTACAAGTCTTGATATAGTTTTGACTAAGTATACATATATTGCTATATTTTCTACTAAGTCTACAAGCCTTGTTATAGTTTTGACTAAGTCTACAAGCCTTGCTATAGTTTTGACTACAAATCTTGCTAACGTTGTGACTAACTTTACAAGTTGTGTTACCTTTTTTCAATAAGCATTTAATTCTTGGTGTTGTTTTCACTAACCTACAAGTATTGCTGTAGTTTTCACTAAATCTATATCTTACAGTAGTCTTGACTAAACGCATACATCATGTTGTAGTTTTAACTATGTATACGGTAGTTTTGACTAAACGCATACTTCATGTTGTAGTTTTAATTATGTATACAGTAGTTTTGACTAAACGCATACAACATGTTGTAGTTTTAACTATGTATACAGTAGTTTTGACTAAACGCATACATCATGTGGTAGTTTTAACTATGTATACAGTAGTCTTGACTAAACGCATACAACGTGTTGTAGTTTTAACTATGTATACAGTAGTTTAGACTAAACGCATACAACATGTTGTAGTTTTAACTATGTATACAGTAGTTTTGACTAAACGCATACATCATGTTGTAGTTTTAACTATGTATACAGTAGTCTTGACTAAACGCATACATCATGTGGTAGTTTTAACTATGTATACAGTAGATTTTACTATGCCTACACAATTTATTTAGTTTTACAAATCTTGCAGTAGTTGGTGCTGTCTATAAGGTCTTGTAGTTTTGATTAAACCTTTGTCTTGCAAAAATGTTTCACTAGTTTACAAGCCTTGCTTTAGTTTTCACTAAGCCTGTAAAACTAAGAACGGTTAACCCCTTCACGGCTACAGTTTTCCATCTTAGTTTTAGAGTTTGATGTCTTCTTTCCAATGTTGCGTAATTTCTCATAAAACTATTTTTGTCAAACTTTGCGTACAGAGCGTGCAGTACTGGGTACTTGTTAGGGTAGAATGACTTCTGTCAATCATTCTAAAACACTAACTGGGTACTTGTTAGGGTAGAATGACTTCTGTCAATCATTCTAAAACACTAACTGGGTACTTGTTAGGGTAGAATGACTTCTGTCAATCATTCTAAAACACTAACTGGGTACTTGTTAGGGTAGAATGACGACTGTCAATCATTCTAAAACACTGACTGGGTACTTGTTAGGGTAGAATGACGACTGTCAATCATTCTAAAACACTGACTGGGTCAACAATCTAGTTTATTCCTGAACACGAATAATTCTTTATAGAAAAATTAAATTTAATCGTGCAGAATACGACGGTTTGGTTAAATTGTGAAAATCACTTTATAACGTTATTTTATGTTTCTACTGCAAAATCACTTTATAACGTTATTTTATGTTTCTATTGCAAAATCACTTTATAACGTTATTTTATGTTTCTATTGCAAAATCACTTTATAACGTTATTTTATGTTTCTATTGCAAAATCACTTTATAACGTTATTTTATGTTTCTATTGCAAAATCACTTTATAGCGTTATTTTATGTTTCTATTGCAAAATCACTTTATAGCGTTATTTTATGTTTCTATTGCAAAATCACTTTATAGCGTTATTTTATGTTTCTATTGCAAAATCACTTTATAACGTTATTTTATGTTTCTATTGCAAAATCACTTCATAACGTTATTTTATGTTTCTATTGCAAAATCACTTCATAACGTTATTTTATGTTTCTATTGCAAAATCACTTCATAACGTTATTTTATGTTTCTATTGCAAAATCACTTTATAACGTTATTTTATGTTTCTATTGCAAAATCACTTTATAGCGTTATTTTATGTTTCTATTGCAAAATCGAATTGCTGGTCTTTATAACGTTATTTTAAGTTTCTATTGCAAAATCGAATTGCTGGTCTTTATAACGTTATTGTATTCTATTGCAAAATCGAATTGCTGGTCTTTATAGTAGAGTTATGCAGTTGCTTTAATTTCTGACTTATAAGATGTACTTTAAGATATAGAAATATAGAAACATCTTAACCAGTGTTAAATACAATCCAAAGAAATATAGAAACATCTTAACCAGTGTTAAATACAATCACATTATTCTTGTGCAGGGTCTGACGATCGGTGATAGGATTTATCAGCATGCACATTTCTTAAAGGGCAAGATCTGTCGGGCAGTGATGGAAGATGGGAGCGCAGTCCCGCTAGAAATCATCTTGGTGCAAAGCGGGCCCCTGGGCTTCTATCAAAAGCGGCTTTTCATCTGCACATGTTTCCTGCAAGCTCTAACAGTCTCTGCTCTTGTGTACGCTTCGCATTGTCGACCCGACCTCTCGCCCCCCACCCCAGCTACTGCAACTAATGGCGCACTCCCTCAGCGTCCCAGGTGTACACGAGTTGTAATTCCAACCAACGTGTCCGAGTCACCTGCACTCGGTCACCGAGACACTCCCAACCTGGAAACGACTTTAAACCAAAGTGCTAATGTGTCTTCAGTCAGTGGATCACATAGTGCCATATTGAGAGGAATTCCAGCCTGGAATGAATCTAGTCTAAGCGAGTCTAGTTTAAATTTGTCAGCCTTGAATGTATCTAGTCTAAACGATACAACTTTCAATTTGTCAGAAAGGAAACCAGGTAGAGATGTGCCACTTGAGGGAAGTAATAAATTTATGACGTCAGTAAAGTACGAAAAGGAAGAAAAAGTGAATTTACAAGAATCCTTGTTTCTATTAACTACCAGCGGAACTGTCCGTCAGAAAGTACTGCTGAAAGAAAGCATTGAAGATTTGACTTCGCCATTTTCTGAGCCAAACGACCATGGTAGATTGAATGAGACAGGTATCAATGTTAACTCCGTTGATGAAGTACAGACAACAAATTCAGAGGGATTAAGCCATAGTCAGACTTTGCCACAATTCAAAGGAATTTCGCGTCGGAAGGCCCTCGTGAGTACGTCTTACCCTGTCAGTGACATGTCTCTCATAAGTACATCTTCAGATCACGTGACTGGTAACATCGTCCATTGGCACGACGAGAAAAAAGTGTGGAGTACCATAACGGAAGTTGTTTCGTCAAACGCTTTGCTGAGTGACAACAGCACAGTTTGTCAATTTGAAGATGAAGAAGAGGGGCCTCTTTTTTTCACATTGACCTACTTATCCACACCAGATGTAAGTTTTTGTATTTAATATACTTTTCACATTGACCTACTTATCCACACCAGATGTAAGTTTTTGTCCTATTTAATATACTTTTCACATTGACCTACTTATCCACACCAGATGTAAGTTTGTCATATTTAATATACTTTTCACATTGACCTACTTATCCACACCAGATGTAAGTTTGTCATATTTAATATACTTTTCACATTGACCTACTTATCCACACCAGATGCAAGTTTGTCATATTTAAAATGTTAATTGAAACAAGGAGAATTTAGTTAGATTGCAAGCATTCAGTATATATGTAAATTGTCATGGCACTTTTGTCTCAATTAGCTGAAAGTGTGTTTTATCTGAATTACACTTGTGACGTATAGAGACGTCATTTGAAAATGCCAGTCTTGTTTTGTGTGTTGTGTTATATTTGTATCAATGTAAATTATGTTATATTTGTATCAATGTAAATTATTTTATATTTGTAAAAACCAATGTAAATTATGTTATATTTGTATCAATGTAAATTGTGTCATATATTGTATGAGTTGAAATTATATTATTTTTGTGAATTATGAGTTGCTATTGTTTTATAAGTGTAAATTATATGTTAGAATGTTGTCTGTTTGAGATGTAAATTGTATTTTATATGTTGAAGTAATAAATCATAGACATTTTATGCTAAACTGCATTTATCCACATAAATTGTATTTAAGATGTATGAATGTTGTGACACCAAAGCCACTTGGTTAATGGATATTATTATTAATTAATTAACCATTCAAAACTAATTACAAGTGATGAGAACCTTAATTTATTTTATTAATGATCCTTTAGCAGACACCACTCGTCTCTCTCACTTGGCGGATATATGCGTGCTCTAAACGTTTTCTCTCTTCCACAACATAAAATAACATTCATGGTCACACACATTTCCGTAAGTGGAAAACTTCTTACTAAACGAGAAAACAAATCCGTCGTTAATCTATATTTAGCGAGCCCCCCATCCACCCACAACATAAGTTTATCAATATTTGTAAGAAGATCAATAATTTTATTAAATCAACAATCAAATATAAGACATAAGACAAATACAGTGAAATAGATTACTTGACATAAATATTTCCATTAAACCATCACTATTTGTAAGAAGATCAATGAATGTATTAAATCAACAATCAAATATACATAAGACAAATACAGTGAAATAGATTACTTGACATAAATATTTCCATTAAACCATCACTATTTGTAAGAAGATCAATGAATGTATTAAATCAACAATCAAATATACATAAGACAAGTATGTTCATATCAGCCAGGTGAATATGTTTATCACAATTAAGTGAAAGATGTTTTTGTTATTTTCATGGAAGGCTTATGCCATTTAGCAGAAAGTTGTTTTATCTGCGTGAAAGATGTTTATGGTAGTTACAAGAAAGATGTGCTGTTAGTGACATGGAAGATGTTTATGCCAATTACATGATAGACGTTTATGTCGGTTACGTAAAAGATGTTAATGCAAATTACATTAAAGTTGTTGGCGCCATTTACGTGAAAGATGTTTATGTCAGTTAAGTGATAGATATTTATGTCAGTTGCGTGAGAGACTTGTGTGAGTTGCGTGAAAGATGTTAATTTCTTGATAGATTTTTACCGATAATTTCATGTTAGATCTATATATAGATTACGTGGAAGATGTTATGTCAGTTACATGAAAGATATTTATGTCAGAGACGTGAATGTTTCTATTAATTACGCGATTAATGTTTATGCTTGCTATGCTCTGGATATTTAAGACCATATAAAATTATTTATTTTTACCTTAATAAAACTATTGAGTCATTTAGTCCTTCCAACGTATGCAAGTTAATAAGACGTCCATTAATATCTTGCACCACGAAACACGTAATACATAAAGCTGGGGCCACGTTTACATTACTTGACACCTAGTTGTCATCTAGCTGACTCTAAACTGTCATCACGCTGATTCTAAACTGTCATAAAGCTGATTCTAAACTGACATCAAGCTGACTCTAAACTGGCATCAAACTGGCATCAAACTGACTCTAAACAGACATCAAGCTGACTCTAAAATGACATCAAGCTGACCTCAAATTGGTATAAAACTGAAATACAAATAATATCAAATTTACAACAAGCTGAAGGAAAACTGACAACAATCTAACAGAAAATTCACACCAAGTTCACGTTCACACCAAAGTTTACATGGCGTTCTAAATATGACAGTATGTAGGAGACATGGATAAGCAATAGATAATTCAGATGAACACTAAATGTTACAGTCATTAGGAGACGTGGATAATCAAACGTTAATTCAGATGAACACTAAATGTTACAGTGGCTAGGAGACATGGATAAGCAAACATTAATTCAGTTGAACACGTACTGCCAGGCGGTCGGGGTCATGCTGGGCGCAGCACTGGGTGCTTGGGGCGCGGATCTTGTAGGCAGGAGACGACCACTCTTCTTGTACTTCCCGCTCATGCTTCTTGCCCATGCTATGTCTGGATTTGCTGTGTCGTGGTCCATGTTGGCGGCCTTCAGGTTCCTTGTCGGGCTGTTCGCTGGTAAGTGCAACATTTTCTCATGGACCGCCATGTGCAGTCTGCAGACGACATACATATTTTCTCATGGACCGCCATGTGCAGTCTGCAAACGACATACATATTTTCTCATGGACCGCCATGTGCAGTCTGCAGACGAGCACACATATTTTGTAATGCGTAGCGCCACCTTACTGGTTTGTCACGACACTTCCGCTTAGTTGAAGTGTATAACCTCAGATATGGTGTACCTAATATTTAAATTAATAATTCCAGACACTATAAGCTCTAATCTGCAAATTAATATAATGCTTTGGTATTTATCACCAACGACATTAATATAATAATGCTTTGATATTTATCACCAAGGACATTAATATAATAATGATTTGATATTTATCACCAACGACATTAATATAATAATGCTTTGATATTTATCACCAACGACATTAATTTGTGAATATGCGATATTCAGTTTTTTTTAAATTTAAATTTTAATCAAATTAATAAATGCATGGATATGTTAACAACGCTAATTTTGATTCCTATGTGCTACAAAAAAGTATATAAAATATTTCAAAAACTAATCAATGCTTGGATATGTTAACAACGCTACTTTTGAAGCACTGGATTCCTATGTGCTGCGTTAAAGGTCAATAAATAGTTCAAAAACTCCCGTGGAGGAGAATAACTGATCGTCATTGGCCTAAATGCCAATCCGGTGACCATAACTACAGTTTTTACTTCTTGATTTTTAGTTTGCGGTATTCTGTTTAACATACCTGGGAATATTTAAGCAGCAGCGTATTGTATTAAAAAAAAGTAAATCAAGCCAGAACAGTAACAGAGCGTTTAGACACCATATAAACATAAATAAAAGCGAAATTGATAGGAAATGAGGAACGTCAGTTAAGCCATTTTAAAATCTGTCGTAGCGTTTAGTTTTTAAGTTTCGAGTATCAATTTATTTAGCTTCTCAAACATTCGTTACATATCCATCTCCCCTGTACGCATTTAGAATGATTGATTAGTCCTTAGGACCACGGGGTTGTGTTGATTTAAACATATATCTCAGTTAGAATGATCAGTCCTTAGGACCACGGGGTTGTGTTGATTTAAACATAGATCTCAGTTAGAATGATTGATCAGTCCTTAGGACCACGGGGTTGTGTTGATTTAAACATATATCTCAGAATGATTGATCAGTCCTTAGGACCACGGGGTTGTTGATTTAAACATAGATCTCAGTTAGAATGATTGATCAGTCCTTAGGACCACGGGGTTGTGTTGATTTAAACATAGATCTCAGTTAGAATGATTGATCAGTCCTTAGGACCACGGGGTTGTGTTGATTTAAACATAGATCTCAGTTAGAATGATTGATCAGTCCTTAGGACCACGGGGTTGTGTTGATTTAAACATAGATCTCAGTTAGAATGATTGATCAGTCCTTAGGACCACGGGGTTGTGTTGATTTAAACATATATCTCAGAATGATTGATCAGTCCTTAGGACCATGGGGTTGTGTTGATTTAAACATAGATCTCAGTTAGAATGATTGATCAGTCCTTAGGACCACGGGGTTGTGTTGATTTAAACATATATCTCAGAATGATTGATCAGTCCTTAGGACCATGGGGTTGTGTTGATTTAAACATATATCTCAGTTAATACGGCTCGCTTAATTAGTCCTTAGGACCACGGGGTTGTGTTGATTTAAACATATATCTCAGTTAATATGGCTCGTTTAACCAGTTTCATAACCAAATCAAAATATTACAATGCGCATTGTACATGTATAGATCACGTGGTCAACTTAATGGTCTATATAAATTACAATTATGATCGCATTAATTAAATATGGGCTTTGTTAAGAAATACTTACTTATGTCCATTAAATAGTAGCTTGGTGATAAGGACTAAATTCTGCCCATTAAATAGTAGCTTGGTGATAAGGGCTAAATTCTGTCCATTAAATTGTAGCTTGGTGATAAGGGCTAAATTCTGTCCATTAAATAGTAGCTTGGTGATAAGGGCTAAATTCTGTCCATTAAATAGTAGCTTGGTGATAAGGGCTAAATTCTGTCCATTAAATAGGAGTTTGGTGATGGCTAAATTATGTCCATACATTTGGGCTGTTTATAGAGAAGTGTTAGATTCAAGACCGTACATGGACTGTTTGGTGATAGGGGCTAGGTTCTAGACTTTACATAGGGCTGTTGGTGATAGAGATTAGGTTCTAGACTTTAGGGTCGTTTGGTGATAGGGGCTAGGTTCTAGACTTTATCTAGGTGACAGGGGCTAGGTCTAGACTTTACATAGGGCAGTTTGGTGATAAGGGCTAAGTTCTAGACTCTATATAGGACTTGTGGTGATAAGGGCTAGGTTCTAGACTACCTGGGCTGTTTGGTGATAGGAGTTGTTCTGGATTTTACCTGTTCTGTTTTGCGATACAGGCTAGATTAAGTTTACATCGGTCTGGTCAAGGTTAGTGCTAGGTTTTGGAACAAATAGGATCATTTTGCTGTATACTCTAGGGATTAGATCTTAAATAGTTTCTTTGTGATGGTAAGAACTAGATTCTAGAATGTAAATGGGATCTAATTTGTTGGTAAGCTCTAGGTTTTAGAACTTAAATAGTCTTTGTCTGCTAGTAAACTTTGGTTTATGACCTTAAATAGAATCAGTCTGCCGACTCTGTGTTTTAGATCTTAAATGTGATATGTTTGCTAATAACGTGTGTTCTAGATCTTAAATGTGGTCTGTTTGTTAATAACGTGTGTTTTAGATCTTAAATGTGATATATTTGCTTGTAACGTTGAATTTGGTGATATGTTCTAGGCTCTAGATCTTAAATACGTTCTGTTTGCTGGTAAGACTCTATTTTACATTTCATAAAAGATATATATGATAAAAGTCCTTATATATAGACTGTAATTAATAAAGGCTATACTCTCGACTGTAATTAATAAATGCTATATTCTCGACTGTAATTGGAGTAGTTTGCTGACAAGTGCTAATAAAATTTTATTTTAATGGAGTCGAAGTGGAAAATATGCTGCTTCTTCATTTTTACAGTTTTATAATTGTAGTGGTGGTATTGGTAAATTAAAATGACTTTATTGTATTCTACAGTTTGTGTAAATATATGGAGGGAGGGATAGATAGATAGATAGATAGATAGATAGATAGATAGATAGATAGATAGATAGATAATTGAGATTGTTTTTGATATTGTTTTTCAGAATAATGCTCTTATGATTGGGCACCCTATTTGATGATGAAAATCCTGTTGAAATAATTTCATGGCATGTTTATTTCCATGTATTTCTTGATGATGAAAATCCTGTTGAAATAATTTCATGGCATGTTTATTTCCATGTATTTCTTGATGAATGTAAAACTCTATCGTAGTTAATTGATTGTATATGATATTATTTTCTGAAGAATTGAAAGGTCTGTTTAAACTCTCTGTTGTACTCTGTTGATGTTTGATATTTTTGTGAGTATTTGATAGGTGCGTGTGCAGTCGTGAGCCTGGTGTTCCCCATGGAGTTCATAGGTCATGAATATCGGGATATGTGCGTGTGTTCCGGTATCTGGATTATTGGCGTGCTGGTCATCTCCTTTGAGCTCCTGGTCACGAAGCATTGGCGATACCTGGCTTTTTTGTCTGCTGGCGTGGGAATTCCGTTAATTGGAACATACTTGTGAGTATGGTGCCCATGTCTTATCAACTGTCATACAAGACGAGTATTTAATATGACGGAAAATTAGTTTCCTTGAAAATATTCTATTTTGTGTTATTTTCTGCATGTTGACAAGATTGATACAGCAAATTTACTGTTGAGTATCAAATGCGTTTACAGCATCAGTTCCAAATGAATTGTTAATTGTTTGAAAACAATTATTTGGCTATTATTCTGTCATATATGTGAATGCTAGTTGTAGCAGTAACGTCCGTTTATTTCACTGAAAAGTACCTGACAATCTTGTTTTTCTTCTACAGGATTAATTGGCAATTTCTTTCGCTGTTTATCCGGCTGTATTTATTTGTTTTATTATATATCCATCAATTTATATTATTATGCTTGCTTAAACTACATACTTAATTCATATCACTATTTTAAATAAAGACACACATACAAACACATGTATATATATATATGAGAGAGAGAGAGAGAGAGAGAGAGAGAGGTATATCAACATTTATTTATGGACTATTAAAATCTATGTAAACCTACAAATCATTTGCAGGGTAGTCACATTAACATCATATGACAGCAATCACAAATATTACATATTTCATATAACAACAATAATAGATATCGCATATTTCATATGAAATCACATATTTCATATGACGACAATCAAATATATCACATATTTCAAATGACGACAATCAAATATATCACGTGTTTCATGTAACGACAATCACATATTTCATATGACAACAATCCCAGATATCACATATTTCATTGTCGACAATCACATATATCACATATTTCATATGAAGACAATCACAGACATATTTCATATGACAACATTCACAGATATCACATATAACATATTTCATATGACGACAATCACAGATATCACATATTTCATATGAAGACAATCACAGATATCACCTATTTCATATGAAGGCAATCACAGATATCACATATTTCATATGAAGACAATCACAGATATCACCTATTTCATATGAAGGCAATCACAGATATCACATATTTCATATGAAGACAATCACAGATATCACATATTTCATATGACGACAATCACAGATATCACATAATCACATAATCACATATTTCATATGAAGACAATCACAGATATCACATATTTTACATGACGACAATCACAGATATCACATATTTTACATGACGACAATCACGTATATTATGTGACAGTCCACTCTGACAGACCAGATATTACATTCTCCTAACTAAACCGATATTTGCACTTTTGCTGCAAATTTCACCTAGACAACAATATTCTAGATTATAGAACAATATGAAGTTTGTCAAATGAAAGGTAACTTTTCCTGCACTTTATATATCTGCGGAAGAACAGTAAGATCCGGCCCTTTATTTACACTTGCTTTATATGAATATAAATATCAAACTTTGGACAGTGCTACCAGCCACAATTTCCTGAAATTTGGCTAAAGTCTGTAATGGCGCTACCTACTGAGTTTTACTGCCATGCACAGGATATTACAAAAATAAGATATTACTTTATTGATTTCAATATGTGCAACAGTTGTGCTTGTACAGATCTGTTAAATCTGGGCTTTTGCAAAGTAACACGTCGATTATGCCTAATGTAACAAAAAAGATTGTTGAATTTTGTTCAATTAAACTAACTCAAATTATCTTTTCAGAATGTTTACAAACCTGTACAATTAGACAAGTAGAATGTGTCCTTTTATAATGTCAAATATACTAGTTTACAAACCTGTACAATTAGACAAGTAGAATGTGTCCTTTTATAATGTCAAATATACTAGTGTCTTTGACACAAAAACCTGACATATTTTCAAACCCATTTTGAACCCAAATCGTTCAGGTACACAAACATTAAACAGACATGCAAACGTATAGACCGTGCCATGTTTGAATTTAGACAAAGAAACACTATTGTGCCATGTTTGAATTTAGACAAAGGAAACAATATTGTGCCATGCTTGAATTTAGACAAAGAAACACTATTGTGCCATGTTTGAATTTAGACAAAGAAACACTATTGTGCCATGTTTGAATTTAGACAAAGAAACACTATTGTGCCATGTTTGAATTTAGACAAAGAAACACTATTGTGCCATGTTTGAATTTAGACAAAGAAACACTATTGTGCCATGTTTGAATTTAGACAAAGAAACAATATTGTGCCATGTTTGAATTTAGACAAAGAAACACTATTGTGCCATGTTTGAATTTAGACAAAGAAACAGTATTGTGCCATGTTTGAATTTAGACAAAGAAACACTATTGTGCCATGTTTGAATTTAGATAAAGGAAACAATATTGTGCCATGCTTGAATTTAGACAAAGAAACACTATTGTGCCATGTTTGAATTTAGACAAAGAAACACTATTGTGCCATGTTTGAATTTAGACAAAGAAACACTATTGTGCCATGTTTGAATTTAGACAAAGAAACAATATTGTGCCATGTTTTATATATACATACTAACAAAATAATCCCCTGCCATATTTAAATACAAGCACGCATACATATTATCCCGTGCCATGTTTGAAATAAAAACACAAAATCTCTTCGTATGGTTGAATACAGACTTAAAAACTAAAAACTTCTTGCCATGCCTGAATACAGACATACGAACATATATATGTTCCTTTCTGAATACTGAATACAGACATACGAACATATATTTTCCTTACCATAACTGAATACAGACGTGCAAACATATAATCACTTGACTTATTTGTACACAGATATACGAGCATGTAATTCCCTGCCCTCTATTGTTTAAACACAGGCGTGCAAACACAATCTTTTGCCATGTTTAGACATAAATGTAAAAACACATTAAGTCCCACTATCCTTGAATATAAATATAAAACATATAATCTCCTATCATGTTGGAATATAAATATAAAATATATAATTCCTAGCATGTATGAATATAAATATAAAATCATATACTCTCCCACCATATTAGAATATAAATATAAAAACACATATAATCTTCCACCATGTTTGAATCATATATGTAGTTTTCCAGTTCTGTTCGTCTATGCGAAATATAAATGTAAAAACATACAATCTCCCACCATGTTTCAATATAAATATAAATATATAACCCCCCCACCACCATATATGAATATAAATAAAGAAACATATAATTTCCAACTATTTTTAATATAAACTTTAAAAAAATATAATCTCCCACCATGTATAAATATAAATATAAAAACATGATCTCCCACCATTTATAAATATAAATATAAAAATATATGATCTCCCACCATGTATAAATATAAAAACAAATTATCTCTCACCATGTATAAATATAAATATAAAAACATATGATCTCCCACCATGTATAAATATAAAAACAAATTATCTCTCACCATATATAAATATAAAAACTTATGATCTCCCACCATGTATAAATATAAAAACATGTGATCTCCCACCATGTATAAATATAAATATAAAAACATAATCTCCCACCATGTATAAATATAAATATAAAAACAAATGTTCTCCCACCATGTATAAATATAAATTAAAAACAAATTATCTCCCACCATGTATAAATATAAATATAAAAACATATGATCTCCCACCATGTATAAATATAAAAACAAATGATCTCCCACCATGTATAAATATAAATATAAAAACATATGATCTCCCACCATGTATAAATATAAATATAAAAACAAATGATCTCCCACCATGTATAAATATAAATATAAAAACATAATCTCCCACCATGTATAAATATAAATATAAAAACAAATGATCTCCCACCATGTATAAATATAAATATAAAAACATATAATCTCCCACCATGTATAAAAATAAATATAAAAATATAACATTTAAATGCTAACATACAAACGTATAATTTTCTGTCATGTTTGAATTCAAATATGCAAGCACGTAATCTCATCTTATGGTTGAACACAAATATACAAAACCACATATAATATCTTACATTACTTGAATAGCGACATGTAAACACAAATATACAAAACCACATATAATATCCTACATTACTTGAATAGCGACATGTAAACACAAATATACAAAACCACATATAATATCCTACATTACTTGAATAGCGACATGTAAACACAAATATACAAAACCACATATAATATCCCTACATTACTTGAATACCGACAGGTAAACACAAACATACAAAAAAAGCATATATCCTACAATAATTGAATATCGACAGGTAAGCATTTATAAACCCTTGCCATAATCAGCTGCATAAATGAAAACATAATTTGTTGCCATGTTTGAATACAGACATACAAGAATGCAATCTCCTATCACATTTGAATAAAAAAGTAGGCCTATGTAAACATATAATCTCCTTAATGTTTGAATACAGACATACAAGAATGCAATCTCCTATCATAATTTGAATAAAAAGTAGGCCTATGTAATCATATAATTTCCTTAATGTTTGAAAGACGAGCAAAGAAACAAATGACAGAAATTAGTAATAATTGGGCTTTTCCTGAATATTAGCAAACTTATCTCTTTGTTCTTGTACAAACAAAAATAAAAGTCACAATCAAGCAATTACTTGAGTCGAATATCTCGATTTGCATTATTGCTCAGTGTTCTTTTGAAATATTTAAAAAATGTTGTTTAATTTGACGTTTTACTTTAATTTTATTTCAGAATAATGGGTTGAGTGTTTCCTCTGATAACGTGAGTAGTGACCTTATAAATCTAAGAAAAACATAAAATATTACTTTACAAATTGTACGATAATTGTTTTGCTTGCGCGACATCAAGGTCCCCTACTGCCAACACCGAAAGACAAGATTAAGGATTTGTTAGACTACCAAAGCCCGTGATTCTCCGAGCTAAAGAGAAATCAAATATCTACACCGCCTACAGACAATTATATCTGAAGCAACCTAATTTCGTTTCTGGTCAGACTTGGTAAGGAAATGATGTCGAGCGAGTTTCCATAACACGACGCTAAAAGCACAAATAATTTCCCCAAAATGTTTCGGTTCAGTTACATGACACACAGATGCGCGTTTGAGAAGTTTGTTTACTTGTGTGTCGTGACCTACTTCGCTGCACGTTTGACCTAATTCTGATAAGAATTGCTTTCCCGTTCAGTTTCGCTTGTAGTTAACATATATCAAATCTAAATTAATAATTATTCGCGTTTGCAAATTTGTGATTGAGGCACTTCAAGCATGTACTTTCGTGTGGTGAAAACTTTTCCTGTAAATTCTCACATTTACTCTAGCCATGTTCGTCATTCTCAGAAGGAATGGTAGCTATTTTTGCCAACAGTAGCTTGTCATTTTTATCATCGGTTGATGAATATATTTCTGATTAACGTCAGAATCTTGCTTCTTATATCATCGATTTATAAATATATTTTGATTAAAATCAGTAACATACTATTTATGGCATCGATTGATGAATATAGTTTTGATTAACATCAGTATCTTGCTATTTATGTCATCGATTGATGAATATATTTCTGATTACCGTCCACTTTCATGGCTGTTTGATTTTGCGGACGGTTTGATGTCATTTGGTTTTTTAAAAATCATTTATTTATATCATTGCTCCTCGTTTTCCATTTCTTTCTTTCCGGAACAGTCGACTAATATTAACTTTGATTTTATAAGAGTGGTATTTGTAGTATTCATGTTGTACTTCAGCAAAGAAAGTTATTTTCACTTGTAAATTTCATAGGCCCTTGTGAATTCATGTTCTTTTCATACTAAATATTTTCGTTCACTCACTCATTAAAGTGAAACAAGTTACTTTTATTTTTATTTCGTTTCTCTTATCCACCTCCTCGGTATAATGAAACAAATTGCTTCTATATCAGGACAGTCTGAACTTGTCACTTCTATATCAGGACAGTCGAACTTGTCACTTCTATATCAGGACAGTCGAACTTGTCACTTCTATATCAGGACAGTCTGACTGAACTTGTCACTTCTATATCAGGACAGTCTGAACTTGTCACTTCTGTATCAAGACAGTCTGACTGAACTTGTCACTTCTATATCAGGACAGTCTGAACTTGTCACTTCTATATCAGGACAGTCGAACTTGTCACTTCTATATCAGGACAGTCTGACTGAACTTGTCACTTCTATATCAGGACAGTCTGAACTTGTCACTTCTGTATCAAGACAGTCTGACTGAACTTGTCACTTCTATATCAGGACAGTCTGAACTTGTCACTTCTATATCAGGACAGTCGAACTTGTCACTTCTATATCAGGACAGTCTGACTGAACTTGTCACTTCTATATCAGGACAGTCTGAACTTGTCACTTCTGTATCAAGACAGTCTGACTGAACTTGTCACTTCTATATCAGGACAGTCTGAACTTGTCACTTCATGTAAATACATTTTGCGTTTGTTCGTTTTTGTATCCAACAAACAACTTTCTTCACTTAGCACTACACACCTTCAGCCGGACATATTCTACCCGGTTAAAGTGAACACAAAACTTACCTTGACCATCCATCTAATGTAATGAACACAAAGTTTCGCTTTACCATCCATATAATAAGTGAACATTAATTTTAGCTTTACCATCATCTAATGTAGTGAACACAAATCTTAGCTTTACCATCCATATAAAATGTGAACATAAATTTTAGCTTTACTCTCCATCTAATGCAGTGAACACAAACTTTAGCTTTACTCTCCATCTAATAAAGTGAACAAATGTTAACTTTACTCTCCTCTAATAAAGAGTGCACATCATGTTATCAGCCAACTTATCCAGTGCACACAGAACTTAGCTTAACAAATTTATCTGACATAGGGAACACAAAACTTGTTTCGTCCTGGGAAAAAAAGTTAATTTTTAGTGAACTTTTACCCCTGCAGATATCGTGGATTCTGTCGCTTTTGAAACCTGCAACAACAACACTCTGTGCTTACATCAGTGACGTCAAGCAAGACAAATTATAATGCTTGAATGACGGCGCCATGACCAAACAAATGTCCTAATGGACTTAGAGTCTAACCTATTTGGTCGGTGTTCAGTTCCCCGAGCGCCTGAGAGACAAGATGGAGTTGTAGTCTTGTCTTGATAATATTTACAATGCATTTCCGTGCCACACAGATCCGCACATTGGCGGTGCTCTTGGTCGCCAAGGGAGATCAGCCATGTACTTGCTTTGTAGGGCGCAACGAGGAAAGATCGATTGGATAAACTCATCTAAATTGCACAACTGTCTTGCAGTACTGCGTTGGGATTGGGAAAACCACTATGGCTAATAAATGTCTTCTTAAAGTGCCCATACACTTCAAAGAAGGTAAATGAGAGGAGACAAACCTTACACAGTGTATTCAGTGGTTGGGTCACATGACTAGAGGAATGATCACAATGATGTATGGTATCTAATTCATCGAACACTGCAGATCATTGTGGCTGGGTGGTTTGTCTAATACGTGTATCTGGAGTTAAATGATAAATATAGCGCTCTTTTGGCTGGGTGGTTTTTCTAATATGTGTATCTGGAGTTAAATGATAGATATAGCATTCTAGGTGAATGGTGCAACCAGGAAAGTGACACATCGACTGGGTGGTTATTCCAGTAAAGTCATCAGAGTGCCAGGATCTAGTGCAATGATCATTTACATGGTAGCACATTTAGTAAAGTGACCACAGCAACAATTAAACTTATTCCGCTAGCCTCCCCATTTACCCCACACAACCAAATGAAAACACAGAAATAAAAAACAAACACTGAACCGCCAAGTAAACCAACACATTAAACACAATCCACGCAAAACACTACTCCCCACCCCACCCAGCAGAGACAACCCCTACACAAATAACTACAACAGCAACGACAGAAAACCACCCCACCCCTACCAACAAACACCCCACCACACACAACCAAGACGTAACCACCCACCCCTCACATCACACCCCACACCAACACAACCAGAGGACAACACACAAATAGCAAAACAAACACCGAACTTCCAAGTAATCCAACACGATACACACTACACCACAGAACAGAGATCACAGAGGCTAAATATTATGTTTCTTTCAGTGTCGTGATCATTGTTTGTAGGTGGTATAATAAAAATGGGTAAGTATTGAAAAAAAGATAAATGTGGGTAAGTATTGAAACAAAGAAAAAGGTGGGTAAGTATTGAAGTGATGACGAAAGTAGATAGGTATTGAAGTGATGAGAAATATAGGTAAGTATTAAAGTAATGAAGGAGGGGGTGAGAATTGAAACAAGCAAATGTGAGTAAATATTGAAGTAATGATGAAGGTAGCAAGTACTGAAATAAGGACAATATGAGTAAATATTGAGGTCGTGATGAAATTGGGTAAGTACTGAAATAAGGACAATGTAGGTAAATATTGAGGTCGTGATGAAATTGGGTAAGTACTGAAATAAGGACAATGTGAGTAAATATTGAGGTCGTGATGAAATTGGGTAAGTACTGAAATAAGGACAATGTGAGTAAATATTGAGGTCGTGATGAAATTGGGTAAGTACTGAAATAAGGACAATGTGAGTAAATATTGAGGTCGTGATGAAATTGGGTAAGTACTGAAATAAGGACAATGTGAGTAAATATTGAGGTCGTGATGAAATTATGTAAGTATTTAAATAAAGATAAATATGAGTAAATACTGAAATAATGACGAAAGTTGGTGTGTATTAAATTTTTTTAAATGCTTTAATATTGAAGTAATGATGAATGTGGGTGAGTGTAGAGGCAAAGACAAATGTAAGAAATGAGGCAGTCAGTGTTGGTGAGGGTAAGTTATGTCTACGACAGAGGACCCTCACCCTAGTTTATTCTAAAATATATTTTGATATATAACTTTACAAAGTGGTCACAATTGCTGAAGTTGCTGAATGGTATGTCCACATAAGGGTAATAGATACATGTCTCATATCACTAATGTTGAGTGCTATGCCCACATAAGGGTAATGGATACATGTCTCATATCACTAATGTTAAGTGGTATGTATAAGAGTAATGGATGAATGCCTCATGTCACTGATGAATACATTCTAGACCTGGCCTGGCCATTTTTATAACCATTTCAATATACTAATAAATGTTTGACTAAAAATGCATCATTCATTCATGCATTTATTTTTTATATTTATTTTACAGTATTGCTTCAGAAAGCGCTCGATGGTTATTGTGTCATCAGAGATTTCCAGAAGCGGAAGCGACATTGAAGGAACTAATCTCATGTAATTCAGCCTCTGTCTCTGACTTCTTAACTTTCTTCGATAAATCTCGCGCATGCGTAGTGACGAATATGCACACCAAACGGTACACATTTTTGGACCTCTTCCATTCCTTGGAGATGACGAAATGGACTCTAGCCCTTATTTACACGTGGTGAGTTTCAAGTAGAAGTAGACTCTAGCCCTTTTTTTTACACGTGGTGAATTTCAAGTAGAAGTGCCAGAGTCGAGACTATAGGTTTTATTTACACATGGCAAGTCAGGTGATGACGAACTATTCTACTTTCGAAACCGGTAGGTTCAAGGACAAGTCAAGATTTCAATGATGTTCTTGATGAGTTTAATATTTTACTATTAATATTTGGTGACGTAACAAATAATCTCTATATAGGAATGAAATGAACATAAAACATGTGTAAAGTTTGCTTGATGTGGTTAGTGCAATTCCATGATGCTTTAGAAAATCGAAGTTATGCCAAGATGGGCAGTAGCACCCTTAAGATAAAATTCATGTAATAGGGTACTTGTCATTGAAGTTATGACAGGATGGGCAGCAGCGCCCATAATATATAATTTATTAATAGGGTACTTGTCATTGAAGATATAATGTTTTCGTTCTTAATTTGATTTTAATTATCGGTATGATGTTCAGTGCAAATTGTCAGATGACTTGGCTGTATGATTTGTATGTCCGAAGTATTATTCAATGCAGCTGATATCATTCCTGGAAAGAGATGTTTATTGTATGAATGGATTGGTTTTCAATGCTGTCTGATATCATTTTTGGAAATAGATGTTTATTGTAAGAATGGATAGGTATTCAATGCTATTAAACTATATATCGATGGTTCAGTGAAATGAGTTATCTATCTATCTATCTATCTATCTATCTATCTATCTATCTATCTATCTATCTATCTATCTATCTATCTATCTATCTATCTATCTATCTATCTATCTATCTGTCGATATGTTTGTGTGTCTGTCTGTCTCTCTCTCTCTCCACCCATCCATCCATCCATCCATCTATCTATCTATCTATCTATCTATCTATCTATCTATCTATCTATCTATCTATCTATCTATCTATCTATCTATCTATCTATCTATCTATCTATCTATCTATCTATCTATCTATCTATCTATCTATCTATCTATCTATCTATCTATCTATCTATCTGTCTGTCTATCTATCTATCTATCTATCTATCTATCTATCTATCTATCTATCTGTCTGTCTGTCTGTCTGTCTGTCTATCCATCTTTTGTATTATTTAAACATTACTTTTCCTAAAGCCTGGTGGCCTCGTCAGTGTACTTCTGCCTGTTGTCAAAAGTCAAGGACATGACTGGTAACCTCTACGTTGATACGTCGCTGCCTTTCTTCATTGACCTGCCCTTAGGATGGTCGGCTGTCGTCGTAAACAGGTGGTCAGTATCATGACAACTTTCTTTTAAAATATTCTTCTTATATATGTTGAATCGTATTGAAATTTGCGGGAATGATTGTTTTCGGGGAATGATTGTTTTCCGGGGATGATTGTTTTGCGGGAATGATTGTTTTCGGGGAATGATTGTTTTCCGGGAATGATTGTTTTGCGGGTTCAGGTACCACGTAAAGTTGAATGTTTGTTCAGATCACACTTTCCATATTGTTAGAAACTCCAAAATGAAAAGTATTACTTGAATGTATTTGAGCTTCAAAATGAAAAGAGCTGTTTGAATGTATTTTCTAGAAACTTCAAAATGAAAAGAACTGTTTGAATGTATTTGCTAGAAAGTTCGAAATAAAAAGTGATGCTAAAAAGACCTATTTTGAAAGAATTTGCTGGAAACTGCAGACCTGGAATAGTTCAAAACATTTATTTGTTTGAAACATTGTTACAGAGGAGTCTGAAGTTTTTATACAGCATACGACAAAACGCGAGATTTTAAGCGAATGTTGCACTTGAAATGTTTTTATATTTAATTTATTCTAGTATATATTTTAAATGGCTTTCGTCATTATGAGGTTGTATAGGAATCTGATTTTAATATATTTACAGACTGATAACTTGTTGTTTGAAGACTTAGCAGCTCTAACAGCTATCACGTCTTGCAAGCGTGGCTATAATACACATGTTCTCACATTTTATTGCTATTCGAGCTATCTGTTGCAGTTTGAAACCTCATAAAGTGTCAAAACATATTTCTGCAAAGTAGATAGGGTCGTTGAAAGCTAATTTTACAAATGAAAATGGCAGAAGAATCGATAACAAAACGAGTTACCTGCACCTGTCACTCTAATGAACTCTTCAAAACCGAGCTTTCCGCCCACAAATAAAACCAGCATATGACGTCATCTGGCATACACGCCAGACTGTAACTCGCCACGTGTTCACAATAAGCCTGAATACCAGACTATAATTCGGTACGTGTAAATGCATTAGAAATGCAAAAAGAAAATATACACTCTAAAGGCACTCAGTAGGAATTGCAGCCAGGAAATAAACACGTTAAAGGTATTCAATAGAAATTGCAGCCAGGAAATAAACACGTTAAAGATGTTCAATAGGAATTGCAGCCAGGAAATAAACACTTTCAATAGGAAATGGAGCCAGGAAATAAGCACTTTCAATAGGAATTGCAGTCAGGAAATAAACACTTTCAATAGGAAATGGAGCCAGGAAATAAGCACTTTAAAGATACTCAATAGGAATTGCAGCCTGGAATATTCACTTTAAACATACTGGTGTGCGTATGTGTTTGTGGGTGTGCCTCCCAAGAACTATGATATCTCAATACAATTGGCAGCTGTTTCTTGATGAGAGGCTCTGGAGGCCTATGTTCATGATCAGAGCCTCAAGATGAATTAGAATATGTTCATGGTAAGGGGCTCTAAACAAAATTACATTTGTTCTTGATCAGGGGTTCTAAATAAACCTCCCTAGACTCTTGATCATGAGTTATAAACAAAATGAATTATGTTCTTAATCAGGAATTCTAAGCAAAATGACTTAGGTTCTTGATCAGGAGTTATACACAAACTGAATTATGTTCTTAATCAGGAGTTCTAAACAAAAATGACTTAGGTTCTTGATCAGGAGTTCTAAAACATACTAGCATATGTTCTTGATCAAAGATTTCTAAACTAACTAGAGTATGTTCTTGATCAGGGGTTCTAAACAAAGTAGTATATGTTCTTGATCAGGGGTTCTAAATAAATCAGTATATGTTCTTGATGAAATAACTTGGACGGCAGGTACACGAACTTGGATCAAAACAGACATTCGAGACAGAAAAATGTGTACGTTATCGTTAGACAATATTTTGTGCATTATACATTATACCTAATATATTATACATATTACCTAATACATTATACATTATACCTAATACATTATCCATTATACATTATACATTATACTTAATACATTATAATACAAAATATATAATTATAATATAAAATATATTATACATTATACCTAATACATTTTACATTATACATTATACCCAATACATTATACATTATACCTAATACATTGTACATTATACCTAATACATTATGCATTATACATTATACCTAATACATTATACTTAATACATTTTACATTATACATAATACATTATACATTTTACATTATACATTATACCTAATACATTATACATTATACCTAATGCATTATTCATTATACATTATACCTAATACATTATACATAATTCATTATACATTATACCTAATGCATTATTCATTTAACATTATACCTAATACATTATACCAAATTATTTAGACACTGGCCATGGCATTTACACGACATTTTAAAGACCTTATTTAGTTATTGGCCATTATATTTACACGACATTTTAAAGACCTTATTTAGTTATTGGCCATTATATTTACACGACATTTTAAAGACCTTATTTAGTCATTGGCCAGATACGTTTAGAAATTTTATTGTGTATTATGTAGCCATCGGCCATGACATTTAGACATTTCATTGTGTCTTATGTAGCTATTGGCCATGACATTTAGACATTTCATTGTGTCTTATGTAGCCATCGGCCATTACATTTAGACATTTCATTGTGTCTTATGTAGCCATTGGCCATGACATTTAGACATTTCATTGTGTCTTATGTAGCCATTGGTCAAAACATTTAGACATTGTGTCTTATGTAGCCATTGGCCAACACATTTAGACATTTTATTGTGTCTTATGTTAGCCATTTTTTTTTTGTCTTTTGTAGGCACGGGTCATTTAATTTAATTGATATTTAAACACCTTATTTAGCCTTGGGGCATGACATTTAAACATAATTTAAAACATTTTATTTAAAATGAGCCAGACCATTAAGCCACTTGTTTAAAACTTTATTTACTTGTGGGCCAAATCATTTAGATGATATTTATAACACTGAATGTAACCATTGGCCAAAACATTTAGACGATATTTAAAACACTGTATATAACCATGGACCAAATCATTTAGACGATATTTAAAACACTGTATATAACCATGGACCAAATCATTTAGACGATATTTAAAACACTGTATATAACCATGGACCAAATCATTTAGACGATATTTAAAACAACTTATTTAGCCATGGTCCAAAACAGTTAGACGATATTTATAGCACTTTATATAACCATGGGCCAAGTCATTTAGACGATATTTATAACACTTTATGTAACCATGGGCCAAGTCATTTAGACGATATTTATAACACTTTATGCAACCATGGGTCAGGTCATGTAGACGATATTTATAGCACTTTATGTAATCATCGGCCAAGTCATTTAGACAATATTTAAAACAGCTGATTTAGCCATTGGGCCAAGTCATTTAGACTATATATGTAACACTTTATATAATCATGGGACAAATCATTTAGACGATATTTATAATACTTTATTTAGCAAAGATCCATAACCTTCTATGCATGTGTGTGTCAACTGAAAATGCACAGTCTTTTATTGTATAAAGAGGATTACGATAGGTGAAACTCAATGTTACATATTTTGTAGAAGAGTGTGTTATCAAGAAGAATGTGTTAGGTAAATCTGCAAAGTTAAATATTTTTTAGGGATTTTGTTAGCTGAAAATAGAGGATTGTATTATCTGAGACTTCATTGTCAAAATATTTACAGGAGTTTGTTATCTGAGACTTCATTGTCAAAATATTTACAGGAGTGTGTTATCTGAGACTTTATTGTCAAAATATTCAGAGGAGTGTCTTATCTGAGACTTCATTGTCAAAATATTCACAGTAGTGTATTATCTGATATTTCATTGTCAGAATTTATGTAGGGATGTGTTCATTAAAACTGCTGTTTCAATTTCTATACAAAAAAAATGTTTACTTAATTGCTGTTTCAATTTCTATACAGAAAATGTTTACTAAAACTGCTGTTTCAATTTCTATACAGAAAATGTTTACTAAAACTGCTGTTTCAATTTCTATACAGAAAATGTTTACTAAAACTGCTGTTTCAATTTCTAAGGAATGTATTAGCTGAATAGTCGGCGTTAATTCTTATATAGAAGATTGATAATTGAAACTATATCAGATTCTTTACAGGAGTTTAATAACTGAAACTTTTATATATTTTTTTCTGTAATAATGCTTCTTAACTGAAACTGCAATATCATATTCAACAGAAAATATGATTGCACAAACTCAGTTTTCACACTTTTCTACATAGTTTAAAATTACAGATTCATTTATTTATTACACAGCACAATTATTTTAGTTACGTCACTTACTGACTCTTTCTGACGAACTTGATATTTAGATAACAATTATCATGCACTACTAAAATAACTCCTGTACTTTCCTAGAGAAATGTAGTGATTAGATTTGTACATCCTGACATTAATGTCATCAGGACTGTGGAGTCAGAGTCGGAATCGTGAGGCATTTGTTGGTTGTTGTTTATTTTTAATTATTATTTTTTTTTTTACTGCGATCGGAGTCGGTAATAATGTTCCAAATCCGACTAGAAATTTTACGATACTTAAGCCAACGAATATCCATTCTTGTTTCATGCGGATGAAAGTGTGTGTGGGGGGGAGGTGGTGGTGGGGGGTCGAAAGAAATATTTGAGATAACATTTCACGATGGTTTGTTTATTATTAATTTAGTATATTTTATGCTAATTTAGTATATTTTATGCTAATTTAGTATATTTTATGCAATAGAAGTAAAAAGAAGTATCTTTATGAAGATTTTGAAATGGCGACCTAAAAGCAAAACATCTGCTTTATGAATTAGAAGTTTTATAGAGCTGTGTATAACATCGACCTTGACCCAAGACAAAATTTCAAAACACGCGTTATCATTACAACAAATTGCTTCCCGTGACCTCTGAGCCAGCCATTCGCAGAACCGGATGCCCTGAGATGCTGCTGCTAGAACTCAGTGCTGCGCAAAAAAAAAGTCCGCCTTTTTCTTTAAAGAACCAATTCAGTTTAAACATCATGGTATTATTTTATATATTGTGAGTTTTTTAAAATTATTATTACGAATAAATAAATAGTTTTAAAATGAAATCAATGAGAGCCATATTAATATATTTGCGCTACACGATACCAGTTGGAGTCTGAGTAGGGAGTCTAACTTCTAAACTTTCAAGAGTAGAAGCTGGAAATTTTGGGGCCGACTCCATTAACCTGACTATATTAGTAATCTATGGAGTTGACCTCCGATATTACCACTGTAATACTGATTAGATCTGTCTACTTAAGTCTAGATACTACCACTGTAATACTGATTAGATCTGTCTACTTAAGTCTAGATACTACCACTGTAATACTGATTAGATATGTCTACTTAAGTCTAGATACGTCCACTGTAATACTGATTAGATCTGTCTACTTAAGTCTAGATGCTACCACTGTAATACTGATTAGATCTGTCTACTTAAGTCTAGATACTACCACTGTAATACTGATTAGATCTGTCTACTTAAGTCTAGATACTACCACTGTAATACTGATTAGATCTGTCTACTTAAGTCTAGATACGTCCACTGTAATACTGATTAGATCTGTCTACTTAAGTCTAGATACTACCACTGTAATACTGATTAGATCTGTCTACTTAAGTCTAGATACTACCACTGTAATACTGATTAGATCTGTCTACTTAAGTCTAGATACTACCACTGTAATACTGATTAGATCTGTCTACTTAAGTCTAGATGCTACCACTGTAATACTGATTAGATCTGTCTACTTAAGTCTAGATGCTACCACTGTAATACTGATTAGATCTGTCTACTTAAGTCTAGATGCTACCACTGTAATACTGATTAGATCTGTCTACTTAAGTCTAGATACTTCCACTTTAATACTGATTAGATCTGTCTACTTAAGTCTAGATACTACCACTTTAATACTGATTAGATCTGTCTACTTAAGTCTAGATACGTCCACTGTAATACTGATTAGATCTGTCTACTTGTCTAGATACTTCCATTGCAATACTGATTAGATCTGTTTACTTAAGTCGATTTACTACCACTGTAATACTGATTAGATCTGTTTACTTAAGTCGATTTACTATCACTGTAATACTGGGTAGATCTGTCCACTCAGGTCGAAATATTACCAATGTAATATGAAGCGTGCGTATGGATCATCTAACGACTTGGGCATATACTCATATAGAGGTACATAGAAAACGTGTATTAAAACAACAAAAAATGTTATAAGTACATAGAAAACATGCATTAAAACAATTAGAAAAACTATAGAGGTACATAGAAAACATGTATTAAAACAAATAGAAAAACTATAGAGGTACATAGAAAACATGCATTAAAACAAATAGAAAAACTATAGAGGTACATAGAAAACATGTATTAAAACAAATAGAAAAACTATAGAGGTACATAGAAAACATGCATTAAAACAAAAAAAAATGTTATAAGTGCATAGAAAACATGTTAAAACAAAACAAAATGTTATAAGTACATAGAAAACATGCATTAAAACAAAACAAAATGTTATAAGTACATAGAAACATGCATTAAAACAACAAAATATGTTATAAGTGCATAGAAAACATGCATTAAAACAACAACAAAAATGTTATAAGTACATAGAAAACATGCAATAAAACAAAAAAAAATGTTATAAGTACATAGAAAACATGCATTAAAACAACAAAAAATATTATAAGTACATAGAAAACATGCATTAAAACAAAAAAAAAATGTTATAAGTGAATAGAAAACAGGTATCGAAACAAACAGAATACATATTGTGGTAGAAAATGTTTCCAAAACAGGCATTAAAACAAATACAAAACACTTTGCAGTGGTTAAAAAACATGTATTAAAACAAATTGAAAACTATAGAGGTATATAGGAAACATTTATTAAAACAAATTGAAAACTATAGAGGTATATAGGAAACATTTATTAAAATAAATTGAAAACTATAGAGGTATATAGGAAACATTTGTTAAAACAAATTGAAAACTATAGAGGTATATAGGAAACATTTATTAAAATAAATTGAAAACTATAGAGGTATATAGGAAACATTTGTTAAAACAAATTGAAAACTATAGAGGTATATAGGAAACATTTATTAAAACAAATAGAAAATCTGCAGAGGTATATAGAAAAATTTCATTGAATAAAAAATTATAAAGGTATATTGGATAACATATATGAAAACAAATAGAAAATCTGCAGAGGTATATAGAAAAATTTCATTGAAACAATAAAAAAATTATAAAGGTATATTGGATAACATATATTAAAACAAATAGAAAAACTATAGAGAACATAGAAAGCATAGTGAGGCTGTCAGAAAATGTCGATGATTATCATTACTATTTTCACGTTCATTCTTATTAAACAAAGTTTACACTGCTTGTAACATTGAAATAGTTCTTACATTGACTGTGACATTTAAATAGTTCTTACATTCTAGAACATTGAATATTTCTTACATTACTAGAACATTTAAATATTTCTTACATTACTAAAGCATTTAAATAATCCTTACATTGCTAGTGTCATTTATATTTTTTTCATTTAAATAAATTCATTTTCTTACAACGTCCTTATAGTGCTATACGATTTACATGTTTTTTAAATTCCTAATATCATTAAAGTACTTCTTAGGGCGCTAGTCTGGTAAATATATCCTATATTACATTTACAAATCTTAAATAATTAACGTTCAAGTATGCTGCTGGTATCGTAAATAAGTCTTATATTATTTTACAAATCTTAAGTAATTAACGTTCAATTATGCTGCTAGTATCGTAAATAAGTATTATATTATTTTACACATCTTAAGTAATTAACGTTCAATTATGCTGCTAGTATCGTAAATAAGTATTATATTATTTTACAAATCTTAAGTACTTGACGTTTCAATTATGCTGCTAGTATCGTAAATAAGTATTATATTATTTTACAAATCTTAAGTACTTGACGTTTCAATTATGCTGCTAGTATCGTAAATAAGTATTATATTATTTTACAAATCTTAAGTAATTAACGTTCATGTATTCTCCGGAATTTTATTCACTTTATTCCACATTAAGGCGAATATTCATAATATTGTATTAACGTCGCACTTATCTGCTGCCAAATAAATTTGAAGTAAGCTATTTATAAGGAACTGTTGTGTTCACTGTTTGCTGCCAAATAAATTTGAATTCACAAAGTTCTAATTTTACTTACTGCAGAAATCACTCTCTAGCTGACTACTCACCCTCCTAAATATTTAACTCGGTGTTAATTCACAAAGTTCTAATTTCACTTACTGCAGAAATCACTCTCTAGCTGACTACGCCCACCGCTTAATATTTAACCTTGATGCTAATTTCACGTTGCGAATCCGCTAAATATTTAACTTGATGTTAATTTAACGTGCTGCAAAAGTCACTCACTAGCTGACTAAGCCCACTGCTTAATATTTAACTTGATTTTAATTTACTGAGTGCTACACCGCTAAATAGTTAACTTGGTGTTAATTTTACTGAGTGCAACACCGCTTAATAGTTAACTTGGTGCTAATTTCACTGAGAGCAACTTTCAATCATTGCTAAATAATTAACTTGGTGTTAATATCTCTGACTGCATTTTTCACACACTGCAGCATTCGTTATTAATTGCAAAATGGAAATGACACAAACGTAATTCATTTCAACATATAAAAAATCCTCTGATTATATAAAGTAGGTAAGCAAAAGAAAGCACTTACCTAAAATATAAAAAGTCAAATATATTACTTAAATTATAAAAAAGTCAAATATATTTGTTTAAAATATCTTATATGTGAAATGGTGAAAAATACATTTATAGATAATTCTATTATTTCTTAGAACATTGAAAAAGAGCACAAAAAAAAATACATTTATAGATAATTCTAATATTTCTTAGAACATTGAAAAAGAGCAAAAAAATAAAACAAATAGTGAAAAATACATTTATAGATAATTACATTATTTCTTAGAAATTGAAAAAGAGCAAAAAAATAAAATAAATGGTGAAAAATACATTTATAGATAATTCTCTTATTTCTTAGAACATTGAAAAAAAGCAAAAATATTAAATAAACGCACGACTTTTAATTGCCAGTAAACAGGAACCTCTTCTAAGCTCTTTAAGGAGAAGTATTTTATTCTTAAAGTTTAACATCTAAAGACATTTTCTGCACAAACGGTATTCCTGATAAAGAGTATCCCTGGGTGAGAGCTGAAGATTTCCAGGCTTGGCTTCGTCTCGTCCTTCTGATTGCATTTTCCTGTTAGTCTCCCTTTGATGATAACCAGGAAAATCGAGACATTCTGCTAACCACGATCTTGGAGTATTATTAGAGAGGGAGCTAGATGGTAAAGAACGAATCTGCAAATATAGCCTGAACGATTATCTTTAACACTCAAAATTCCTGCAAAATTGTTTGAAAATATAAATGGAAACTGATGGATGGTGGAACAGTATGAAGAAACAACCATTCAGTTATTGATTTTATGACCTTTAAACGAAAAATAGCATTTACGGTAAGATTTTAACACATACAACAAACGACCAGATCCTATCGTTTAACAGTGATCTTGAAGAGAATATCACACACACACACACACACACACAATACGCAAAGGAATCCTATCTTTCAACAGTGATCTTGAAGTGAATATATGCACACACCACGAAACCAAATCCCATCTTTCAACAGTGATTTTTAAAAGAATATCATGCACACACACACACACACACACACACACACACACACACACACACACACACACACACACACACACACACACACACACACACACACACACACACACACACACACACACAAGTCCTGTCTTTCAACAGTGATCTTGGTAAAGCGCGAAAATACTTCAATGAACTCATGACGAAGTGCGCGAAAATACTTTAGATAAAGTCAAGACGAAGTGCGCGAAAATACTTTAGATAAAGTCAAGACGAAGTGCGCGAAAATACTTTAGATAAAGTCAAGACGAAGTGTGCGAAAATAACAAACTCATGACGAGATGCGCGGAAATACTTAAAAAAAATATGACGCGAAATAAAACAAAATCTGCTTCAATGCAGAACTCGTGCTGTACGGTGACGTCGAAAGCAATGAAAGCCTAAACTTGACTACATTTGACGTCATAACAATATCCAGAACATCATTATCGCCAGGATTGCGGGGCGTCCTTGGCTGTTTTTCCAGATAAACATTTCTGCACGTTTTTATATCCTAGTAGCAGTCGTAAACAAAACTGGAATAAAATAAACACGAATGTCTTTGTGTTTATTTTATTTTAAGAAGTTTTTTCTGTCCTTTTAGCTAGCTTTTAATTCTGTTCAAATCACTGTCTATAATAGGGACAACATTTCTAAGACTCTGAATTCTGTTCAAATCGATATCTATAATAGCGATAACATTTTCAAGGCTCTGCCAAGAGTAAAGGCCAACCGTCGACATGCATTGTTATTATGACCTATGTCATTCTGACCAGTTTTAATGCGCTAATTTTGCGGGAGGGTGAAGTACAGTAGGGACAGGGGTTTTCTGAGAAGACAGCGTAGGTCTGTTGCAAGGTGGGGTGGAAGAGTCAGAATGAAGACAGTCGGGTGTCTAATGCAGGGTAGGTGGAAGTGTCAGGCTGAATTGAGGAGAGTTCACGCCTTGTTATTTTAATGTATCTTCAATGTGTACCTTACTTATCTGATTAGACCCCCATTATACAGTTTTGACCCCACTTAATTTGTTAATGAAGAGAACATATTTGCACCATTTGTCTCCACTTAGTTATGCCTTGCAATGAAGAGAACGCATAGATACAACAATGATCTCACTTACCTTGTTAGGCCTTGTAATTGAAGAGAAAGTGTATGTACAGAGTGTCTCCAGTTATTTATTCCAGTCATTGCGCATACCTAAACTGACCTCACGATGCATTTAAAAGCTTGACAAGCATTTCACCGCGTTGAAAAATGAGTCATCTCACCTCACTTCACATCACTTCACCTCACTGTGTGGAAACAGCCCTGAATGAGACCACGGATTGCTTGGCACTTACAAAAATTCTGGATGAAAGAGGTGGAGTTTTAATGTGGTTGATAAAAATAATTTATACTTCCTCGTGAAGTACAGTTCGTCGTGGAGACTGCGTTTTTTCATTACACATGCCTGCAAATGCATGGTGCTATTGAGCGCAAGATTTTGATCCTGCAATTTTCCCAATCATTACTCTGGCACTATCCATCGACACTATTTTCCTGTCTAATTGCAATCTTCCTAATAAAATTGCAGACACACTTTTCCTATCTAATTGCAAGCTTCCTAATAAATTTGCAGATACAGTTTCCTAGCAATCTTCCTAATAAAATTGCAGACACTTTTCCTATCTAATTGCAAGCTTCCTAATAAATTTGCAGATACAATTTCCCTAGCAACCTTCCTAATAAAATTGCAGAAACACTTTCTCTATCTAATTACAATCTTCCTAATAATATTACAGACACAGTTTCACTACCTAAAAATTTATTATTTAATTTTTTGTTTATTCTTCAGAAATAACTTTAAAAAACTGACTATATTAAACAAAAGCAAATTTAATCTTTTAAATTTGTTTAATCTGATGAAAAGAAATTACAAATAGCTAACGTATCGAAAAACGAATTCTTATCTTTAAATTTATTTTATTCTAAGGAGATTACCCTCTCACCATCTAAAATTAGCTGTACTTTCTAAAGACGCAGAAACTTTAAGTGTATTGTAAAGAGGTAGCAGCTGCCATCACTGCATTCGTTTATTCTAAAGGGAGATAACTGTATTTTCAGCTTGGGGCGGCGCTGGTGTCTGTTCTTGTACGCAGTGGCGTCCGGTCTCGCTCTGCTGTCTGTTCTCGTCCTGCACATGACTGGAAACCTGTCACAAATTCCCAGCATGCTGACTGGCATGGCGGTCTTTGGAAAGATTGGCGTCACGGCTTCGCTAGGGCTTGTCTTTATCATCGCTGTGGAGATGTACCCTACCGTAGTCAGGTTTGTAGCTAAAGACATTATTTATTTTCTAACTTTATCCTTCTATCCACTACTCTACCTTTCCCTTTAAAATGATCTTGACCCTTTTGATTGATTTTGATCCTTATCTTGAGAGTCAATGGTCGACCTTAGACCTTGTCTTGAAATTAATTGTTCAGTCTTGTCCTGCATCTTGTTGTTTTATGATTAATCTTATCTAAAATATTTATATTCTTTGATCACTCTTGTAGTTACTTAATGCCCTTTGGCTTACCTCGAACTGCAAGGTCAAAGCTATAAGTCAGTCTTGTTCTTCATCTTAATACCAATTGTTATCTAGCTATTCATGTCTGTTTCCATCGGAAAAATTTTCTCTTCATTTTATATGACCATTGGTCACACCGACCTTTCATTTATATACTCATTGGTCAGACTGGCCTTATATTTTTATCTCTAGTAGTCAAACAAATCCTTCATGTATATGACCAGTGATCAAAAGTAATATTTGTGTATGGCCAAAGCCCCTATTCCTTTATATATAGCCAAAGCCACTATTCATTTATATAAAGCCATAGCTCCTATTCATTTATAAGCCCAGTCATCAAAAGAGTACTTCAGATTAGTAGTAAGACTGGCCGTTGAGATTATGTCCAGTATACAGACTGGCCTTTCAGATTATGACCAGTAGACAAACTGACCCTTGAGATTATATCCAGTAGTCAAATTAACTTTTCAGATTAATAGTCCAGTAGTCAGACTGGCCCTTCTAATTACGTCCAGTGTCAGACTGGCCCTTCTAATTACGTCCAGTGTCAGACTGGCCCTTCTAATTACGTCCAGTGTCAGACTGGCCTTTCTAATTACGTCCAGTAGTCAGACGGGCCCTTCTAATTACGTCCAGTGTCAGAATGGCCCTTCTAATTACGTCCAGTAGTCAGACTGGCAATTTAAAACTATGTCCAGTTGTCAGATTTACCCTTTAATTACGTCGATTGTCAGACTAGCCCATCAGTTATAATTCCAGTGTCAAACAAAACTTTCATCAACTCTTCGTTTTTTTATGCCCACTGGTCCATCCACGAAAAGTAGAGCTTTCGAATAGTTAGCAAGATAAACTGTACAATGTAGTAGAAGTATGGTTCAATGCAGTAGAAGACTATAGAGGTACAATGTAGTTGAAGCATGGTTCAGTGCAGTAGAAGACTATAGAGGCACAATGTAATGATAAAGGGTACAATGTAGTAGAAGCATGATTCAGTGCAATAGAAGACTATAGACGCACAATGCAGTAGAATATTATAGAGGAACAATGTAGTAGAAGACTATAGAGACACAATGATGTAGAAGACTATAGAGGAACAATGCAGTAGAAGACTATAGAGACACAATGCTGTAGAAGACTATAGAGGAACAATGCAGTAGAAGAATATAGAGACACAATGCAGTAGAAGACTATAGAGGCTATAGAGGCACAATGCAGTAGAAGACTATAGAGGCACAATGCAATGTAGAAGACATAGAGGTACAATGCAGTAGAAGACTATAAAGCTACAGTGCAGTAGAATACTATAGAGGTACAGTGCAGTAGAATGCTACAGAGGTACAACGTAGTAGAAGTATGGTTCAGTGCAGTAGAAGACTATAGACGCACAATGCAGTAGAATATTATAGAGGAACAATGTAGTAGAAGACTATAGAGGAACAATGCAGTAGAAGACTATAGAGACACAATGCTGTAGAAGACTATAGAGGAACAATGCAGTAGAAGAATATAGAGACACAATGCAGTAGAAGACTATAGAGGCTATAGAGGCACAATGTAGTAGAAGACTATAGAGGCTATAGAGGCACAATGCAGTAGAAGACTATAGAGGTACAGTGCAGTAGAAGTCTATAGAGGTACAATGCAGTAGAAGAATATAGAGCTACAGTGCAGTAGAAGACTATAGAGCTACAGTGCAGTAGAAGACTATAGATGTATAATGTAATGATAAAGAGTAGAGTGGTACAACGTAGTGATAAAACGGGTGAATTTAAAGTATTCATACAATAGAAACAAGTTGTGAAACAGTCAAATCATTATATTGATACAATACACTTATCGATGCAGTAAATGTACTTTGATTCTATAGACTAATCGTTTTCGGGCTTGCTATAATACTAGATGTTCAGATTCGCCATGATACTGGCGTTCAGACAAGCTAACATACTAATATTCAGACTAGCTATGCTACTAATATTAATATTAGCAATGATAGTAATGTTCAGATTAGCTATTATACTAATGTTCAGATTAGCTATGATAATTTCAGATTAGCTATGATAATTTCAGATTAGCTAAGATATTAATATTCAGATTAGCTATGATACAAATATTCAGATCAGCTATGATACTAATATTCATACTAGTTATTTTACTGATATTTACAATAGCTATAATATTAGCATTGAGACTAGCTATGATAATGCTATTCAGAGTAGCTATAACTGTAACTTTCAAATTAGATATGATACTAATATTCAGATTAGCTATAGCACTAATGTTCTGACTATCCATGAAACTAAAACTAACTATACCACTAATAATTAGACTAGC
This sequence comes from Sinotaia quadrata, assembly GCA_028829895.1. Taxonomy (NCBI): domain Eukaryota; kingdom Metazoa; phylum Mollusca; class Gastropoda; order Architaenioglossa; family Viviparidae; genus Sinotaia; species Sinotaia quadrata. Next base: position 77,606,229 of record CM054182.1, read on the forward strand.
TATAGCACTGATATTCAGACTAGCTCTAAAACTAATATTCAAACTAGATTTAAGAGTGGCCATGTTACTAGTGTTCAGACTAGATATGATAAAACATTCAGACGGGCTGTAACTCTAATATTCAGTCTAGTTGTGATACTCATATTCAGAATGGCTGTGAGACTAATGCTTAAACTAGCAATGACATTAATGTTTATACTAGCTTGAGACTAATGCTTAAACTAGCAATGACATTAATGTTCATACTAGCTTGAGACTAATGATCTGACTAGGTAAGACACTAATGTTTAGACTACTTTGAGACCCGTGATCTGACTAGTTATTGCACTAATATTCTGACTAGCTATAACACTAATATTCAGAGTAGATATGACACTAATATTCAGACTAGCTTTGAAACTAACGTTCAGTCTAGCTTTGAGACTAATGTTTAGACTAGTTACAACTTAATGTTCAGACCAACTATGATATTAATGTTCAGACCTGTTTCCTGATGGGTGAAGGCATTTTCCATTCTTGTCAATGTTGACAAATGTAGTTAATGTATATCATTCTGTGACGCCAACGCCACCTTGTTAATGGTTATTATTATTATTAATAATTAATTAATTAATCGTCCATAACTATTTACAAGTGATGAGAATCTTAATTTGTTATTACTAATTCTCCAGCAGAACCTCTCGTCTCTCTCACTTGGTGGATATGTAGGCGCTGTAAATGCATTCTCTCTTACATATCATTAAAGATAAATATTTACGGTCACACAATATTCCGTAGGTGGAAAACGTAAAGGAGAAGACAAATCCATCTTTAATCTATATTTAGCGAGAGCCATCCACCCACTTTCTTTTCCAACATAGGATTATCAATATGTGTAAGAATGTCAATACATTTAACAATAAATTTATTAAATCAACAATCAAACATACACAAAAAGATACAAGATATTACTTGACATTGATGTCTCTATGAAACCCCATTTGAATAATTTTTGTACTACATATACTTATATCCAAAAAATATAATTCAACAAGTCAGTACAAATCACAGGATAGTTCTTACCAGAGAACAGAAATTGAGTTATTAGAGATAAGTGATAATATTTTCTAAGTAACCTGATTTAGGCACTGTCTCAATAGTCATTCACACACTTTTGTTTGTAACACACAAGTTAATTGTTCGCCTTTATTAGGTCAGTTCCATTTCTTTCTCTCACACGTTTGTAGGACACTGATTCACTACTATTCTCTCACATGTTTGTAGGACACCGATTCACTACTATTTTCTCACAGGTTTGTAGGACACTGATTCACTACTATTCTCTCACATGTTTGTAGGACACTGATTCACTACTATTCTCTCACACGTTTGTAGGACACTGATTCACTACTATTTTCTCACAAGTTTGTAGGACACTGATTCACTACTATTCTCTCACATGTTTGTAGGACACTGATTCACTACTATTCTCTCACACGTTTGTAGGACACTGATTCACTACTATTCTCTCACATGTTTGTAGGACACTGATTCACTACTATTCTCTCACATGTTTGTAGGACACTGATTCACTACTATTCTCTCACATGTTTGTAGGACACTGATTCACTACTATTCTATCGAGGTTAACTTGGGCGCCTTCCCTGCATTTGGCTCCCTCAAGCAGAACAGCAATTGTAGCAATTTCAAGTATCTTCCTTAAACCAGAAATTGCTAAATGTAATCAGCATACTTTGCCACCATACATCAACAGAGTGTAGTGTTTTCTTACACACTACTCCCCGCCTCTACCACGTTTAGTCGTAGCGGTTTACAATCAATAAACCAGGAAGTTCAAATCATACACATAAAGAAAGGCTGCTTATTCTCTGTAAAATATAATCAGGGAACAAACTACGTTTCCAGTTTATACATCTTTAACTCCGTTCTCTCTTACATTCAAGTCTCAACTTACCGTTTCCTGCAAAAGTATTTAATAGCCCAATACACGCACACATCATAATAAATACAGCATATACATTTATGAACAGGATCACTATGAACAATGTCAAGTGTTTAGCATACTATATGTGAGCATGTTTAAACATTTGTAGAAATAAGAGTCAATTCACATAATACATCTCTACAAAAACGCAAGTATAACATATCAATTGCAAAAATGCATGAAGTATTTATATCTACTCACATAATACATCTCTACAAAAAACGCAAGTATAACATATCAATTGCAAAAATGCATGATATATTTCTAATATATTTCTAAGTCCATTCTCTCTCAACCAGTCAGTTAACTCACCATTAAGTTAATGGCTGACTTTCAAGACCAGACTTCTTGCCACAAAAATCCATGTGATCAGACAATAAAATTATCTACAGCTTGTAAACCTTTGATCTCAGCCCATTGGCTGGTCTCATTCTCATACATTTTAACCACTGGATAATAATAACTACTCATCCAGTTGGAACTGGTTTGCATCAGCAATTTCTAGCATGCTCTCTACTCGAGTGTTTACTCCAACTTTGACACTTACGAATGACGTCATAAGGAGTGCCCAAGGCTGGGTTACTTTGACAATTTAACAATGTATATAACAATTAGGTTTAGAAATAGGGATAGGTACATTTACTCTGCCACACATTCCTATTAATGTTGACAAATATAGTTAAAGTAATATAATATCACATTTTTCCAGTTTAGAAGGAAAGGCATCAGTAACGGTATTTAAAGTACCGTGTACTTCAATGTAATCTATACCGTGTAATCCATACCGTATTCTTCATTGTAATCTATACCGTGTAATCCATGGCGTATTCTTCATTGTAATCTATACCGTGTAATCCATGGCGTATTCTTCATTGTAATCTATACCGTGTAATCCATGGCGTATTCTTCATTGTAATCTATAGCGTGTAATCCATGGCGTATTCTTCATTGTAATCTATACCGTGTAATCCATGGCGTATTCTTCATTGTAATCTATACGTGTAATCCATGGCGTATTCTTCATTGTAATCTATACCGTGTAATCCATACCGTATTCTTCATTGTAATCTATACCGTGTAATCCATGGCGTATTCTTCATTGTAATCTATACCGTGTAATCCATGGCGTATTCTTCATTGTAATCTATACCGTGTAATCCATGGCGTATTCTTCATTGTAATCTATACCGTGTAATCCATGGCGTATTCTTCATTGTAATCTATACCGTGTAATCCATACCGAATTCTTCATTGTAATCTATACCGTGTAATCCATACCGTATTCTTCATTGTAATCTATACCGTGTAATCCATGGCGTATTCTTCATTGTAATCTATACCGTGTAATCCATGGCGTATTCTTCATTGTAATCTATACCGTGTAATCCATGGCGTATTCTTCATTGTAATCTATACCGTGTAATCCATACCGAATTCTTCATTGTAATCTATACCGTGTAATCCATACCGAATTCTTCATTGTAATCTATACCGTGTAATCCATACCGTATTCTTCATTGTAATCTATACCGTGTAATCCATACCGTATTCTTCATTGTAATCTATACCGTGTAATCCATACCGTATTCTTCATTGTAATCTATACCGTGAAATCCATACCGAATTCTTCATTGTAATCTATACCGTGTAATCCATACCGTATTCTTCATTGTAATCTATACCGTGAAATCCATACCGAATTCTTCATTGTAATCTATACCGTGTAATCCATACCGTATTCTTCATTGTAATCTATACCGTGTAATCCATACCGAATTCTTCATTGTAATCTATACCGTGTAATCCATACCGAATTCTTCATTGTAATCTATACCGTGTAATCCATACCGTATTCTTTATTGTAATCTATACCGTGTAATCCATACCGTATTCTTCATTGTAATCTATACCGTGTAATCCATACCGTATTCTTCATTGTAATCTATACCGTGTAATCCATACCGAATTCTTCATTGTAATCTATACCGTGTAATCCATATCGTATTCCTCAATGTAATCCATATAGTATCCTTCAAAGCAATCCATACCGTATTTTGTAATGTAATCTATACTGAACTCGTCGTTTTAATCCACATAGTATTCTTTATTTTAATCCATAACGTATTCTCCATTTAATCCATAACGTATTCTCCATTTAATCCATAACGTATTCTCCATTTTAATCCATACTATATTCATCATTGTAATACATTCTCAATCATGCTTCATTTTAACCTACACATGCTTAAAATCAATTATTTTTTCTCCAATTTTCACTTATGCATAGTCATTCTTCATTTAATATATATGTAATTATACTTTAGTCCGTAAAATATCATTATTCTTTGTAACCTGTACATTAGTTTGTAAACAAATATTTCTTTTTTTAAATTTAATATTCACGACAATCGTTTTCAAGTACCATATAATCTTTACAACAACCTTTCACATGCACGTGTAACCATTCTTTAAATTAACCATTACAACAAGCTTTCACAAATACGTATAACCATTCTTTAAATTAACCATTACAACAACCTTTCACAAGTGCCTTATAACCATTAACAAATTTCACAAGTACCGTATAACCTTTCTATCACGTTTTCTCAATTGCCTTATAATCTTTTCCAACACATTTTCACAAGTACCGTATAACCTTTCTATCACATTTTCTCAATTGCCGTATAATCTTTCCAACACATTTTCACAAGTACCGTATAACCTTTCTATCACGTTTTCTCAATTGCTGTATAATCTTTCCAACACATTTTCACAAGTACCGTATAACCTTTCTATCACGTTTTCTCAATTGCCGTATAATCTTTTCCAACACATTTTCACAAGTACCGTATAACCTTTCTATCACGTTTTCTCAATTGCCGTATAATCTTTCCAACACATTTTCACAAGTACCGTATAACCTTTCTATCACGTTTTCTCAATTGCCGTATAATCTTTCCAACACATTTTCACAAGTACCGTATAACCTTTCTATCACGTTTTCTCAATTGCCGTATAATCTTTCCAACACATTTTCACAAGTACCGTATAACCTTTCTATCACGTTTTCTCAATTGCCGTATAATCTTTCCAACACATTTTCACAAGTACCGTATAACCTTTCTATCACGTTTTCTCAATTGCCGTATAATCTTTCCAACACATTTTCACAAGTACCGTATAACCTTTCTATCACGTTTTCTCAATTGCCGTATAATCTTTCCAACACATTTTCACAAGTACCGTATAAACTTTACTTCAAGCTTTCATTGTAACATTTACAACAAACTTTCACAAGTACCATATATCCATTTTAATGTAACCTTTACAACAAACTTTCACAAATACTGTATAACCTTTACAATAAACTTTCACAAATACTGTATAAACTTTACAACAAACTTTCTCAAGCATTATTTATTCATTTTAATGAAACCATTACAATACACTTTCACGAGTACTATATAATCGTTAAATGGTTAAAGTAACCATTACAACAAGCTTTCACAAGTACCATATAATGAATCTCTAAAGTAACCATTACAACAAGCTTTCACAAGTACCACATAATCAATCTCTAAACTAAAGTAACCATTACAACAAAATTTCACAAGTACAATATTATTATAATCAATCTCTAAGTAACCATTACAACAAACTTTCACATGTACCATATAATGAATCTCTAAAGTAACCATTACAACAAACTTTCACAAGTACCATATAATCAATCTCTAAGTAACCATTACAAAAACTTTCACAAGTACCGTACAATCATTCATCAAGAGGGAGATTTTTTACGAAGACTCTGGACTCTAAAGTCGTGTGCTGTAAAGTCGAGTTTAATATTTGATTCACCGAGTATTCACCTTGAAATGCTGTGAGGGATTTTTTTTCGGTTTTTTGTTAATGTAATTATTTGATATACACTTTACAGCGTTTATTTTGTTTATGAGTTTATTTGATTTATGATATACATTGTCAGATTTGCGCGTGTGCATAATTTACCGTAGTGCGTGTTATGTTGCCTGCTACAAGAATGATTTTTGGAAGTCACTGACGTGTCGATTTTCGTTTTCTCTTCCAGGTGTCTGGGGGTTGCCGTTGGAGTCATGGCAGTGTCTGGTGGCTCTCTCATTGCTGAGACCTACGTATTTCTTGTATGTTACATTCATCAGTTCAATTCTTCTGTTGTGCGCTATTTCTTTTATGTTACCTTCTTGGATTCAATTCTTGTGTCTTGTGCTATTTCATGGGTTCATTTTTGTGCTGTACGCTACTTCTTGTATGGTTCATGGTTCAATTCTTGTGCTGCACTATTTCTTGTATGTTACCTTCATGGTTCAATTTGTGCTGTACGTTATTTCTTGCATGTTACATGGGTTTTGTTCTTGTGTTGTACGCTATTTCTTGTATGTTACATGGGTTTTTCTTGTATGTACGTTATTTCTTGTATGTTGCATGGGTTTTGTTCTTGTCTGTATGCTATTTATTGTATATTACATGGGTTTTGTTCTTGTCTGTACGTTATTTCTTGCATGTTACATGGGTTTTGTTCTTGTCTATACGTTATTTCTTGTATGTTATCTTTCAATTCTTATGCTGTACACTATTTCTTGTATGTTACATGGGTTTTGTTCTTGTCTGTACGTTATTTCTTGCATGTTACATGGGTTTTGTCTATACGTTATTTCTTGTATGTTATCTTTCAATTCTTATGCTGTACACTATTTCTTGTATGTTACATGGGTTTTGTTCTTGTCTGTACGTTATTTCTTGTATGTTACATGGGTTTTGTTCTTGTGTTGTACGCTATTTATTGTATGTTACATGGGCTTTATTCTTGTCTGTATGCTATTTATTGTATGTTGCCTTCATGAGTTCATTTCTTGGCCTGAAAGTTGCTGTATGTAGTTGTGTATGTACGCAGTACTGTTTGCAAATTTGCATATACGTATGAATGTCTGCATATTTGAGAGTATGTCCATTTGTATATGCATATATTGTGCCTGCACGAATGATATGTATGATTGTATGTAGATAGATAGATAGATAGATAGATGGATGGATGGATGGATAGATAGATAGATAGATAGATAGATAGATAGATAGATAGATAGATAGATACATCAGATGAATTTGTGTACAAATACACGTATAATTATACAAATTTAACTGTGTATGTATTTACCTATATATGTGTATGTATGCAAGTGATTGTGAGTATGCTTGTGGATGCATAATATATAAGTGTTGATGTACGTATGTATTTATGTCTGTATATTTATGTACGTAACTGTATGTATGTTTATATATGCATGTATATATAAATGCCAATATATGTATTTGTTTGTATATATATATATTTGCATGGATAGATGGCGAGAAAGTTGTTTTAAAAATTGTAATTGATGTGAATTTTCATTTTAAAAATAAATTCTTTATTAAGTTTCACTCATCTTCATACCATTCCTACATTTTATGTCAAATTCACCTTGCAATGAATGTATTGTCTCTGTTTAGTTCTATATTTTATGTCAAATTCACATTGCAATCAATGCATTGTCTCTGTTAATTCTATATTTTATGTCAAATTCACTTTGCAATCAATGTATTGTCTCTCTGTTGTTCTACGTTTTGTGTCAAATTCACCTAGCAATGTACGTATTGTCTCTCTGTTGTTCTACGTTTTGTGTCAAATTCACCTAGCAATGTACGTATTGTCTCTCTGTTGTTCTACGTTTTGTGTCAAATTCACCTAGCAATGTATGTATTGTCTCTCTGTTGTTCTACGTTTTGTGATTAATACTGATTGGAGGCTCGTTGAGTAACTGGGAGGTGTTTATCTCAAGTCTTGTGTTGACCTATATTTTAATTAGTTTACAGGTGACAAACAACAGTTTGCCTAGCCATTATAGTTTGTGTTTTGAGTATACATGCAGTCTAATTAGTGTATTTTGTTGTGTTCCGTGCTACATACAGTCTACCTAGTCACTGTATTTTATTGATTCTGTGTTACAACACACTACCTAGTCAGTGTATATTATTGATTATGTATTTACAGACAGCCTACCTAGTCAGTGTATATTATTAACTCTGTGTTTACATACAGCCTACTTAGTCAGTGTATATTATTGATTCTGTGTTTACATACAGTCCTTCTAGTCAGTGTATATTATTAATTATGTGTTTACATACAACCTACCTAGTCAGTATATATTCTTGATTCTGTGTTTACATACAGTCTATCTAGTCAGTGTATATTATTGATTCTGTGTTTACATAGTCTACCTAGTCAGTGTATATTATTGATTCTGTGTATCTACCTAGTCAGCTTATATTATTGATTCTGTGTTTGCATACAGTCTACCTAGATAGTTTATTATTAATTCTGTTTACATACAGTCTACCTAGTCAGTTTATATTATTGATTCTGTGTTTACATACAGTCTAGTCAGTGTAATAAGTGTTTTTATTAGGTCATCTTTTTAACACACACTGTGAATGTACAGTACATGGTACTGGATTTTGTTTCTGCTGGAAGCTTCTTTTTATATAGTCTTTTGTTGAGTGATGTTTTCTTTTTGTTGTGTTTGTTTCTACAGGAAGCCTATCACTATACAGTGTCTTTTGTTGTGTTTGTTTCTACAGGAAGCCTATCAGTGTACAGTGCCGTTTGTTGTGTTTGTTTCTACAGGAAGCCTATCACTATACAGTGCTTTTTGTTGTGTTTGTTTCTACAGGAAGCCTATCACCATACAGTGCCTTTTGTTGTGTTTGTTTCTACAGGAAGCCTATCACTATACAGTGCCTTTTGTTGTGTTTGGCGTCATGATGGCCAGTGTTGGCTTTGCTGGTCTACTTTTCCCAGAAACTTTACATCGTCCCTTACCAAATATACTCCCGTGTCGCCATCGTACCATCCCCCTACATGAGGGCGTCCGCCTTGTCACCAATCCATGGGATGTACTTTGACGTCACACATTACCTTTGACCTTTGACATTCTAGTAGTAAATATTATGATTACAAACTTGCTTATGGACATTTACCTTTCGTCGTCACGCCGTCTGTCGAAAAATGGTGTTCTATCTGTCAAAAATAGAGAGACCACCTAACTGTATTTTAGCATTCAAACCTTCACATTGGAGAAAATGTGGCTGCTACATAACTCCTGTTTTACCAGGCGTTAGTTTTGCGGAATCGCTGACTTGTGACGTCTTCTTCTGCCCCCTTGGAAAACTGAATCTGTTTAGTGGATAGTTTTCCTTCATCTCTACGTTAAACTACAGGTAGCATTCTATTACAAATCCAATATTTCATCCAATATTATGATAAACGGCAAAAATTAATACCGTATACCAAACGGCCATATTTTAAAATATTGTTTTGTGAAATTAATTTCTGCTTCATGAGTAATGTTATCGGCAATAATTACAGATATACAAGACTTTATCTCTTTCTCTTTAAATTCAAATATATTTTCAAAATTGTGCAAAGATTGTTGTCGATATTTTGCAACAAAATGATTTACTAGATGATGAAAACATGACACATCTATTGTGACACCTAACGCCACACAATCAGTATCGTGGAGAAGAAGTTCTTTGTAAGGAAAAGCAGACCGCAATTGTTATAAATAGTATGCAATGTGTATGGTGTTAGGACACAAATCCGGTGTCATTTATAAAGAATACATCTCACACCTGTATGAATAGTACGCAATATGTATTTTGTTAGGGCGACAAATACTTTCTTTTTTTTTGAGGTATACATCTCACACCTGTTATGAAAAGCATGTACATGTACCATGGCACCTGTTATGAAGAACATGTACATATACAATGGCACCTGTTATGAAGAACATGTACATTACCATGGCACCTGTTATGAAGAACATGTACATATACCATAGCACCTATTACGAAGAACATTTATATATACCATAGCACCTGTTATGAAGAACACGTACTTGTACTATGGCACCCGTTATGAAGAACATGTACATATACCATTGCACCTATTATGAAAAACATGTAGATATACCATGGCACCTCGAAGATAACATGCAAAGCATATATATGTATTTGTTTTGTTTTAAAATAATTTAACACTGAGCAGTTACTTTTTATGATGAATATACTCTGTCCTGGCCTGTTTAGAGGAACTAATTGCAATTTACTGTGCTTGTCATCAGTGCGACTTCCTAAAGGTATCTGTTGACATCGTTTACCTATAATGACCGAACAGGCTGATAGCCAGGGAGAAATGTCATGAACAATATATACTTCCTGCTGTCGTGAAAAGCGTGCTAACTTTTATTCTTGCGGAATTCTTATAAGGAACTAAATGACACCATACTTTTATTTGACGACAGCTGATGTTTGTTAAGGGTGATATATTTCTAACCTATATTGTGATGACAGACAGTGATTGTGGGTAAAAGACATGTACTGTGATGACAGACGGTGATTGTGGGTAAAAGACATGTACTTTGAGGACAGCTAATAACTGCTAATCTCTAAATGGTAGTAGACATCGAACACTTTACTACAGTCTTTCATTTCACAACTCATTCCGTGTCAGTGATCACCTGATCATCACATCAGAAACTTATGCTATGATATAGTTGATGTCATGATCATATAACATAAAATGATATATTTATGACACACCATATGGCCTATATGTGGATCAGTTTTCACCTGCAGTCAAGGTGACGTACTGATCGCTTACCATGGGTAGATGAATCCAGGATGGTACAATTATCACATGCCGTGAAGATGATGCAACAGCATACGCAAAGTACCACATGCCGTAATGATGATGCAATAGCATACGCAAAGTACCACATGCCGTAATGATGATGCAATAGCATACGCAAAGTACCACATGCCGTGAAGATGATGCAACAGCATACGCAAAGTACCACATGCCGTAATGATGATGAAATAGCATACGCAACGTATCTCTTGCCGTAATGATGCTCTGATGAGTTATATTTCGGTGGTACAATTTTCACTTTCCGTAAAGATGGTACAACAATTACTTATCATTTAGATGACGTAATTACCGCTTGCCGTATAAGATGTTGGTACAATGAGCATACACTTCAAGGTCAAGCAGTGGTCGCATACCAAGTGGCCCGATAATCACATTGGCAGTGCAGTAACGTACACAAAAGCTGGGCTGATTTCAAATGATATTTTATTCTCATTATCTCCGAGTGTTACAAGCTTGACTACATGACATGTTGTGTGTGGGTTTAGAACATTATGATCGATAGTACAAGTGTATATTTGTCGTAGTCGTAATTCTCATCATTATTGCTGTATTACTTCGCAATAACGTACATTTCCTTTATATCTGAATTTCCTATATGTATGTAATTGATTATAATCAATAGTTTTGTGAATCAAAATAGAGAATTATTCCTTTATTAACAATAGCGAAAATGTCCGCAAAATATTCTTGTTATCTTGGGTTTCGCAATTATTAGCATCCTATTTGTATGTGTACTCTGATCGGCATCCACATTTTACTTTCATATTTCAATATCTTTCTAACTAAAATCTTTCACTTTCTTCCGTTATCATTTCATGTTTCAGTTTCTAAATATAACGTTTCACTCTCTTTCGTTATGATTTCGTATTTAAATTTCTTTCTAAATAAAACCTGTCCTCTCTTTCGTTATGATTTCATATTTCAGTTTATTTCTAAATATATCGTTTCACTCTCTTTCGTTATGATTTCGTATTTCAATTTATTTCTAAATATATCGTTTCACTCTCTTTCGTTATGATTTCGTATTTCAATTTATTTCTAAATATAACGTCTTTCATTTTGTTTCATTATCATTTCTTTCTACATATAATGTTTGATTTTGTTTATTTTTATTTGAAGTTATATGTAAACATAGCATTTTTCTTTTCTTTTCTTTATTAATTTCTCTTCACAATTATTATAGTTATATATTAATTGTAACTACATGTATTAACTATAAGTTATTATAAACTTTTAAAAAATCTAAATAATGATTAAGTTAAATTTACAAAATATACTTAAATGCATATGATTAAAGTGCTTATGCATATGATTAAATTGAACTTATCAAGGAAATATTAGGTATTTGTAGATTCTCAAGTACAAATTGGCATTAAAACTTCTACAGCTTGAATGAATTGTTTCAAAGGTAAACATAACAGTATGCGTAACTTTTAATGGTCAAAATCTTCTAGCTGCATGAGTCACTGTATCAACCCTCCGTGTCCTATTTTGACCCGCATTATTTGTAACCTGCTTTTTTTTAACCAATGTTACTTTCATCTAGGATTGCCGCCCATATCCCAGTTGTTGGGGAAAGTCATTCACAGGGAATCTGCTTTTAATTTCTATTAAACCCCTTTTCTTGCTTAATTCTGGAAACATCTTCATCTCTGCTCACCCTTCATTTCACGAGCATCGTCTCATTGTCTGCTGATTGATATCACTTGATATGCCATGAGTGTTATCTGAGTGACTGCTGATTGATATCACTTGATATGCCATGAGTGTTATCTGAGTGACTGCTGATTGAATTCACATATGACATGAGTATTGTCTCAATAACTGCTAACTGATATCGCGCAATATGCCATGAATATTGTCTTGTTGAATGCTGATTGATAAAACATTAAAGCGGGTTCTGCATTCTTCCAATCAGATTTGTCGGAAATCCTTTTTTTCAAAAAATATAAATTATTACTTTCGTGTTGTCTCTGTTTCGTGAATACGACAATGCAACATAAAGCTAGCTAGCCATATGAAAACGTCCTTCTCATTCCCAATAATACAACAATACAACATAAAGCTAGCTAGCCATATGAAAACGTCCATCTCATTCCCAATAATACAACAATACAACATAAAGCTAGCTAGCCATATGAAAACGTCCTTCTCATTCCCAATAATACAACAATACAACATAAAGCTAGCTAGCCATGTGAAAACTTCCTTGTCATTCCCATGAATACAACAATGCAACATAATGCTGGTCATGTGGATCAAAATAACACCTAGCATTTGATTAGAAGTCACCTCGGGTTTTCCAATGAATACTTACAATGAAACATAAAGCTTGTCATGTGCAAAAACTCCCACGCACTCAAAAGTCAAGGACGGTTTAGTGTTATACACAGAGCTGGAAAACTAAATATATATATAGATGTTATACTATTATGTATCATATTATTGCATAGTATTTTACCACTTTAGTTTTTTTATCTCTGGATGTTACGTTATACTACTTTATATTTAAAAACGCCATTATTATATTATTATTATTTTATACACTCTTTTGATAACTAAATATCATTATATAATACTTATTATATTATATTATATTCCCATATTATATTATATTATATGTTGCTCTTGTATTACTGTGTATTTAAAACTTAATGTCATTATTGCATTACTGTGCTTTGCACAAGTGAAGGCTGTTGTGCCATTACATTTTTATATCTGAATGTCATAATTATACTAATATATTTTAATTTGTGAATGCTAATAAAGTACTATGGTTTTTGGTTTGAATGTCATAATTATATCCATGTGTTTTTAATTCTGATTACTACTAGGTTTAGGTCTGATTACCATTATAGTATAATGATTTTAATTCTAAAAGTTTATTATTTGATTAATTATTATTATACAACTATGGTTTTATTTTTGAATGTTATTATACTACTTTGAGTTTAAGTTCTGTGTGTTATTGTACACCAGTACATTTTTTGTTCAGCTTATAATTATATCACTGTGTTTTTTTAGGCCCGAGTGATGTTGTATGAATGTTTTTACATTGATTATTATTACCAGTATATGTATTTTGTTTGCTTTTACATGTTATTACCAGTAATATATATATTGTCATTGCATTGATTGTTATTACCATACATGTATTTACAGCTTTATAACTAAAATTATTTATTAGTATTACCAGTATTTACATTTTGTTTGTTATTGCATTCATTGGTATTACAAGTATATACATTGATTGATATTACCAGTACATGTAATTATTTTGCTATTACATTGATTGTTATTACCAGTACATATATTTAGTTTGTTATTATATTGATTGGAATTCCTGGTATGTAGAATTTGTTTGTTATTACATTCATTGGTATTATTGGTATGTACATTTTGTTTGTTATTATATTGGTATGTACATTTTGTTTGTTATTACATTGAATGGTATTATTGGTATTTACAATTTGTTTGTTACTACATTGATTGTAATTACCAGTTTGTATATTTAGTTTGTATTACATATGTGATACCAACGTCACTTAGTAAATGAAAATGATTATTATTATTAATTAATCTTTCATAACTAATTACAAGTGATGAGAATCTTAATTTATTTTATTAATAATCCTCCAGCAGACACCACTCGTCTCTCTCACTTGGTGGATATATCATTATATGGACGCTGTCTTCCTCAACATTAAAGATAAAAATTTACTGTCACACAATGTTCCGTAGATGGAATGCGTCTTACTAAAGGAGAAGACAAATCCGACTTTAATCTATATTTAGCGAGTCCCCATACACCATTTTCTTCTCCGACATAAGATTATCAATTATGTGTAAGAAGGTCAATAAATTTAACAAGAAATTTATTAAATCAACAATCAAATATACCTATGACAAATACTATGAAAAATATTAATTCACATCAATATTTCCATGAACCCTTGCTCGGATAATTTCTATGATTCACACACTATGTGTAAAATACAATTCAACCATAGAGTCATTATAAATAACAGGTTAGTATTATCGGAGAAATGGAATTTTTAGAGAAAAGCAGTAATAGTCTTTCATAACCTAATTCAGTGTAGTTCATAGTCATTATAAATAACAGGTTAGTATTATCGGAGAAATGGAATTATTAGAGAAAAGCAGTAATAGTCTTTCATAACCTAATTCAGTGTAGTTCATAGTCATTATAAATAACAGGTTAGTATTATCGGAGAAATGGAATTATTAGAGAAAAGCAGTAATAGTCTTTCATAACCTAATTCAGTGTAGTTCATAGTCATTATAAATAACAGGTTAGTATTATCGGAGAAATGGAATTATTAGAGAAAAGCAGTAATAGTCTTTCATAACCTAATTCAGTGTAGTTCATAGTCATTATAAATAACAGGTTAGTATTATCGGAGAAATGGAATTATTAGAGAAAAGCAGTAATAGTCTTTCATAACCTAATTCAGTGTAGTTCATAGTCATTATAAATAACAGGTTAGTATTATCGGAGAAATGGAATTATTAGAGATAAGCAGTAATAGTCTTTCATTGCCTGATTCAGTGCAGTCTTAACAGTCCTTTGCACACTTTGCCACAGTGTCACAAATTACAGTTCAGTTTAATTTCCATGTGTTTCTGTCCTTACATCGAAGCAGAATTTGCAGCTCATTCTCCTAAGGTCAACTTGGGCCTTTTTCTGCTTTATCAGTTTGTTTAAGCAGAACAGCAATTATAGTGATTTCTAGTACTCCCTCATACCAGAATTTTCTCACTGTAGTGAGCATACTTTGCCACTATACATCAGATAGAGTGTAGTGTATCCTCTGTACATTAACACACACCATGACAGATGATTCCTGTGTCTCCCTGGTCACTGTGGCCGACAGCCAGTGAACCAGTAGCCTCAAACAACACTTAAAAATAGGCAACTGGAAAGGCTGCTTGCTCACTGCAACATATAATTAAGGAGCAATTGCTTAGCTTACATATTTTTTTTTTGCTTTATAATTCCATTCTATCTTACATTCCAGTCTCAACTTACAGTTTCCTGCAATGGTATTCATTAGCCCAATTCATGCTCACAGCATAATAGATACAGCATATTACCAATTGCAGCAGCTTAGTTCAAACATTTGTAGAAATACAAGTCAAATCACATCTCTACAAAAAAAATATATAGCATATCAATAGCAAACGTACATGAAATAGTTCTAAGTTCATTGTCACTCAACCAGTCAGCTAACTCACCATCAAGTTAAAAGCTGTCTTTCAAAATCGGACTTCTTCTTGCCACTCCAAATTCGAAGTGATTAGACAGTAGATTTTTCTACAGGAAGTAAACTTTTTAATCTCATCCCATTGACTGGTTTCGTTCTCACAAATCATAACCATTGGATAATAAAATCTACTCACTGGTTTGCAGAGAGCAAATTTTAGCACATTATCGCCTCGAGCAGTTACTTCAATTCAGACATTTTCAAAAATAGCCTCATAAGGAGTGCCCAGGGTTGGGTTACTCTGATAATTCAACAATTTATTACAGATATGTACATTTTGTTTGTTATTACAGGTATGTACATTTTGTTTGTTATTACAGGTATGTACATTTTGTTTGTTATTACAGTCATTGTCATTACTGTTGCCCCTATACCCTGGGGTGGCTGTAATAATGAATTATATCAATTATGTGTAGTTAGTTATGATACAAGACATCTACAAGTGTCATGCAGAGTATGGGTCACTGGTTATATGTGTACATCTGCAACTGTTACACGATATACTGGTACGTTGCCACGTTGGCTCCACCCCCACCCAGATCTAGCTGAGAATCAATGTTTAAGAATAAATATATATGACGATTATAAATAGACTAATAGAGGACAAGACTAATCATTAGATTACCACTTCTGACTGGGGACTTCAGCTTATGGCTGAAATGACGTCACAGTATGGTAAACTTGAATGTGACATGATCTCACATTCTATAGATCAGAATGTCCCAACCAAGCCAGGGACAAATAATCACATTAAAACAGAGTCAGTCGATATGGTAACCAGCTACCAAGGCAGGCAGCTATAAAACAAGCAGCACAAAAAACACAGCAGTCAAAATACCCTGAAACACAAGCAATTGCAGAGTCTAAGTGTCCAGTCAATTGCTCTATTAATAAATACTAAGTTTGGCATAAGCCTCTGAAAGAAAGAAATGTTAACATTTTCAAAATAAAACATAACATATAACATCCTAATAAAACCTAACCATTCATACAATACAAAGACGTTTTACCTTATGCAGCCAAGGGTTTTCCTCTCATATACCACCTGCTAGGAAAGGACTCCAATTTCCAGTTGCCACCCAAAGACAATTTCAGAAATGAGTGCTGGTAAAATCCACTATCCCCCTTTTATCACCCTAAAAATCACACCCGCGTCTGTTAGACACGCTTTCGATCTGACCAATTACTTAGCGCTAATACTATTATGGCTTTCTAACAGCTAAACACATGCGCCCATCTAGTTAACAACGCTTCCCATTGTATACCAAAACACACACATGCCGCAAAATTAATCTCTATCTAGCTTACTGGCCATTGACCACGCAACTTAAACAACAAACACTCGATCACCTATCTGCAGCAAACATCAAACACCTGTCAATAAATCTACCAACGTGCACACTCATTCGTTCAGGACCTCACTTGTAAACCAACATGACGCAATACGCACACGTCATTCAAATTATAATAAGATCAATTTAAATGCAACAATGAAAATTTATATAAAATATATGGGATAATCCTCCTTCATACAACAATTACCAGTATTAATATTTAATTTGCTATTACACTGATTGTTATTACCGGTATGTACATTTTGTTTATTACATTGATTGATATCAGTGTATTGTATTTAGTTTGTTATTACATTGATTGATATTACCAGTGTGTGTATTTAGTTTGTTATTACATTGATTGATATTGTATATAACTATGTATAGAATATGGTGTTCATTAAGGTTAGGGTTGTGACAAATACTTAAAAATTATTATTTTGAATGTATAATTATTATGAAAATTGTGTATGTACAAGAAATCCTGTTGTAATGAATACACATTTGGGTGATGTTACATATTTGCTACATATTGTAAATATTGATTAAATATATTACCTTATTATGCGACGATATACATATTTACTCCATATTATAAAGATTGCTTCAAGTGTTATCTTATTCTGTCACATCTTGTCGTGACGATTACGTGTTCCTCTAAACAACAACGTAATTTGTCTCCATATTTGGGTATTCTGTAAGGTAAATTTGAATATTCGTTTCAAGGAGCGTTGTTAATTTGTTATTGTTGATGTTGTTATATGCTACATAGTATTTTGCTTGGAGAAAATTACTTTCAGTTAATCGATTCATTTATCCAGTCATTCATCCACTGCCTACTAAAAAGCTATTCTCATTTTGACTAAAGACTGATGGAAGAAAAATAAGCCCAACAAGTAGGACAAGAAAAGACTTTCACTACTGCACATAAATGTCGTGACACTGTCACCCTCCTGTCAATGTCGTGACACTATCACCCTCATGTCAATGCACACACTCAGTGTAATGCCGTGATATTTTATACAATTGACATAACTCATCATTTCACTCAGCAAAACGTCTTGGTATTTTATACAACTTGACATAACTCATCATTTCACTAACATCTAAAAATATCTTTAAGCTTCGGTGTCAGTGTCATTTCACTAGAAGAACAGCTACAAAAAGCAAACACCGTTACGGTAAAATGAGTAAAACCAAGATAATCAGTATAGTTTTACTAGAAGAACATTAACTCTAACAGTTTACTTCGATATATTACAATAACCAACTGCATCAGCATATAATTATACTGAGATGAAAACATTTCTAATTTTTACCAAAATTTGAAACTATTCGAAACCAGTTGAGTGGCTGACACACTATTTGACTATATCCAGAGTATCTGAATACAAATAAATTAAAATGATAGATAACTAATCCTTTATTGGTCCCAGTATTTGTATATGAAAGTAGCACAAGATAATATAATGAAAGGATACACGATTTTTACAAAAACAAAATCATCAGAACAGCATTGTTTCATTTCCTAGAGAGACGTGGATCATCTGTCCTTGACCCGTTACTAACAAATTAATTATGATAATTATGATTATTTATTCTGCGTTATCGTGTTTGTAATGGTTAGACTCACATGTCCATCCATGTTGCCTTCGAACATTTCCATCAGTTTTAAATAGCACTACCAGTTCACATAGTCACGTTTTAAATAGCACTACCAGTTCACATAGTCACGTTTTAAACAGCACTACCCTACCAGTTCACATAGTCACGTTTTAAACAGCACTACCAGTTCACATAGTCACGTTTTAAACAGCACTACCCTACCAGTTCACATAGTCACGTTTTAAACAGCACTACCAGTTCACATAGTCACGTTTTAAACAGCACTACCCTACCAGTTCACATAGTCACGTTTTAAACAGCACTACCCTACCAGTTCACATAGTCACTTTTTAAATAGCACTACCCTACCAGTTCACATAGTCACGTTTTAAACAGCACTACCCTACCAGTTCACATAGTCACGTTTTAAACAGCACTACCAGTTCACATAGTCACGTTTTAAACAGCACTACCCTACCAGTTCACATAGTCACGTTTTAAACAGCACTACCAGTTCACATAGTCACGTTTTAAACAGCACTACCCTACCAGTTCACATAGTCACGTTTTAAACAGCACTACCCTACCAGTTCACATAGTCACTTTTTAAATAGCACTACCCTACCAGTTCACATAGTCACGTTTTAAACAGCACTACCCTACCAGTTCACATAGTCACGTTTTAAATAGCACTATCAATTCACTTGTTTTTATATTACAATCATTGTCTAAGTAACACTACCAGTTCACCTGTTATACACTACTCTTGTTTATATATTACAATCACTGTTTAACTAACACTACCAGTTCACACAATCACGTTCTAAATAACACTTCCAGTTCACTTGTTTATACATTACTATCACTCTCTATATAACACTACCAGTTCTCTTGTTTATATAATACAATAACCGTTTAAGTTACACTACCAGTTCACGCAATCACGTTCTAAATAATACTTCCAGTTCACACAATCACTGTCTCAATAACACTACCAATTCACTTATTTATAATTTACAATCACTACGAAACACTACCAGTTCACACAATCACTTTCTAAATAACATTACCAGTTGGCTTGTTTATACATCAGTAATTCTTTGACTGTGCTAGCTGTTGCCTCTATTCTCAATTTGTGACGTTACAGCATAAAACGAAGACAAAAATAATCCGAATTGTTGTGGTTGGTGGACATATTTTCCATCGCCACAAAATGGACAGATTTTGTTGTCAGTCATTTCGTCGCTTTGTTGGCAGAGAAGTTGTTGTAGTGGAAAATGTCTGTAGAGAGGTTGTTGTAGGAGAAAATGTCTGTAGAGAGGTTGTTGTAGGGAGAGAACTCATTCTGACAGATGATTGACTGATTCTTGGTTCGGGAAAATGATTTCCCTCGTACTTTAGGATTGGTCTAGGAAGCATTTGTTCTCGATTTTCCTGCACAGAATTGGTCTGGGACACTTTCTTTAACCTCACTATTTAAGATCGATCTGAGAATCACCTTTAACTCTTAAGGGATGATCTAAGAAAATTCTTTCTCAGTCTTAAGAACGGTATAAAATGCGTTTTGTCTCATTCCTGGGAATATTTATTTGTCTTGTGCTGTTTGGCTTGTTCTGGAAATATTTTGTCTGAATTTTTAGATTGGTCTAGGATTCATTTATTTGTCTCATGCTGTTTGATATGTTCTGGAAATATTTTCTCTGAAATTTTAGATTGGTCTAGGATTCATTTATTTGTCTCATGCTGTTTGATATGTTCTTGAAATATTTTCTCTGAATTTTTAGATTGGCCTGTGGACATTTTTATATTATTTCAAAAGTACTATCTAAGAATGATCTGACAAACGTGCTTTGTTCTATGTGACTTTAAGACTGGGCGCCATTCTTTTTTTATTCTTTATTATCTAGACCTGCCAGAAGCAGTAATCTACCCGCATGCAATACTGATGGTATCCATTCTGCTTTGTAGAGAAAAGTTTTTACCTGGCATGAGTAATGTGTTGTATTTATAATTCTGCTTAAGTCATTAATAGTTTAATATTCAGTGCTGAAGCCCATGGCAGTCTATATTAATGACTTTCTAATATTGTCTACTGTAAAAACATTTAAATGTACTATGTGTATATGATCAAATAGTAAATTACCGTACATCTTGACATAGATGACAACCAATGTACTATGTGTATATGATCAAATAGTAAATTACCGTACATCTTGACATAGATGACAACCAATGTACTATGTGTATATGATCAAATAGTAAATTACCGTACATCTTGACATAGATGACAACCAATGTACTATGTGTATATGATCAAATAGTAAATTACCGTACATCTTGACATAGATGACAACCAATGGTCACCATGCATGTGCCCCTTGCACAGTTTGATACAAGTGACATGCAATAGTAATTATGTAACGGACAGCTATAGAACGTAACATGCAATAGTAATTATGTAACGGACAGCTATAGAACGTGACATGCAATAGTAATTATGTAACGGACTGCTATAGAACGTGGGATGCAATAATAATTATGTAACGGACATATGTATAACATGGCCTGCAATATTAATTATGAATGGACATATGTACAACAAGGCGTGCAATAGTAATTATGTGATTGACAGGTGTACAACATGTGATGGATAGCGATACAACACGACATGCAATAATAATTATGTGATGGACAGCTGTACAACATGACACACAAGACATCTGTACAACATGAAACACGAGACAGCTGTACAACATTACTCACAAGAAAGCAATACAACGTGAAACACAAGACACATATACAACATGACACACAAGACAGCTGTACAACATGACTCACAAGGCAGCTATACAACATGACACACAAGACAGCTGTACAACATGACACACAAGACAGCTGTACAACATGGAATGTAATACTAATTATGTAATGGACAGATGTATAACATGGTATGCAATAGTAATTATGTATGGACAGATGTACAACATGACATGCAATAGTAGTTATGTGATCGACAGATGTACAACATTTTACGGACAGTTGTACAACATTTCATTCAATAGTAATTATATAATGGACTGCTGTACAACATGGCATGTAATAGTAATTATATAATGGACAGATGTACAACATAACACATAAGACAACTATACAACATGACATGCAATAGTAATTATGTAATGGACAACTCTATAACATGATTCACCAGACAGCTGTACAACGTGACACACATTACAGCTGTACAACACGACATACATGACAGTTGCGCAACACGACACACATGACAGTTATACAACATGACTCATATGACAGTTGTACAACACGACACACATGACAGCTCTTCGACATGACGCACATGACGACTGTACAACATGACACGTGACAGCTGTATAACAAAGCACATGTAACATATGTACAACAGGACACAAATGACAGCTGTACAATTTAACACACATGACACACAACAGCAGCCAGTGACAGCTGTACAACATTAGAGCCTAGCAAAACAAAATGAAATGGAGTATTAAAGGAACATAGCTGTCTGTAATACACAGTATTCAAGGAACACAGCCGTCTGTAATACACAGTATAAAAGGAACACAGCAGTCTGTAATACACAGTATTAAAGGAACACAGCAGTCTGTAGTACGAATTATTAAAAGAACACAGAAGTCTGTAATACAAAGTATTAAAGGAACACAGGAGTCTGTAGTACAAAGTATTAAAGGAACACAACAGTCTGTAATACACAGTATTAAAGGAACACAGCAGTCTGTAGTACAAAGTATTAAAGGAACACAACAGTCTGTAATACACAGTATTAAAGGAACACATCGGTCTCTAGTACTCAGATGAAAATGAATATACTATTTAGAGGTACATAGTTCTAAGCAAACATGACAGTGTGTAGAACAAACAACAACTCAAATATAATTGCATTCTGCTGTACTGAGATCTAAACAAACGTAGTTTGTAGAACAAAAGGCCTAATATATGATAGCATTCTTTTATACTGAGATCTAAAAAATATAACAGTTTTCAGAACAAAATATCTAAAATATAATGGCATTCTGTTATACTGAGAAACAAACATAGCTGTTTTTAGAACAAAAGTCCTAAAATATAATGGCATTCTGTTATAATGAGAAACAAACAGCTGTTTTTAGAACAAAAGGCCTAAAACATAATGGCATTCTGGTATATTGAGATCTAAACAAACAAAACATATTTTAGAAAAAAAAAAGGTCTAAAATATACTGACATTCTGCTAAACTGAGGTCTAAACAAACATAACAGTTTGATGAACTAAAGGTCTAAATTATAATGGCATTCTGGTAAACTGAGATCTAAACAAACATAACAGTTTGATGAACTAAAGGTCTAAATTATAATGGCATTCTGGTAAACTGAGATCTAAACAAACATGAAAGGTTTTAGAAAAAATGATCTAAAATATAATTGCTTTGTGGTATACTGAGATCTAAAGAACATTGTATTCACTGCTCCAAGAACTCGATAGCTTGTTGTGCTGCACAATAACATAAATAGTCCAGATACAGAAATCTAAAAGAACACAGCAGTCTAATGTACAAAGTTTAAACAATCATAAAAATAAATTTTCTGTCTTACACTCAAAGGAAAAACATTTACGCATAAACACTCACGTGACATTTTCATTTAAGCACATACAGACACGTATCGAGAAAACATTCTCATTCGACACAAACTTACAACACACACACACACACACACACACACACACACACACACACACACACACACACACACACACATACACAGAACCTGCCTATTGGACTCTATTTACTTATTTGACCATGTTTACTTCCGGACAAATCGATTATTTGAAATCATATTTACTTACATACAGCTTGCCTGGCTGAGTACTCAAATTCAGTCAGACAGCTGAGCACACGCATAACATACAACATACGCGTTCACACAAATGTTATTTTGCATACAATAGCGCGTCTGTGAAAGCAATAATTTGTTGTCTTGGCGTTCAGAATGACGGCAGTTGGTTGTTATTTATTCAACACATGAATGTCAGGAGAGTGATTTTGATCATGATTTATTTAGCACATTTATATACTAACAGATGTGCTGTTAGATATAATTTATTAATACACAAATATGATGTAGATTGCACATTTTGGTTCTAAGTTTCTAAATAAATGACTATAACAATAGCGGACGCATTTGGAATATTTAATACATACATGAGAATCTCTGTGTAACCTAATGAAGCAGTAGTGGCCCATTTCTTGCTGCAAACAATATAATCCCATCCTGTACTATTGTTTTGATCGTTGACAATATAATCCCATCCTTACTATTTGTTTTGATCGTTGACAATATAATCCCATCCTGTACTATTGTTTTGATCGCTATACATGTACTGCTGTATTGATCATTCACAATAATTTCACCTTGTTTTAGAGGTTACAGTAAACAATTATATAATTTTTTCAGTCTTTCTTCAAAGTGTTATTTTAAAATTATTTTTACTATTCTTACAAGTCTCTTTATCTCCTCATCCCTTTCCTCATCTTTCTCTGCCTCACCATCCCTTTATTTCTTCCTATCTATCACGTTTTCTATGACCCCCCTCTTATCTTCATCCCTCTCTGATTTTCTCTCTCTTCTTCCTTCCCGCCTCGCTTTCTTCCTCCATCTGAAACTATCTTCTGTTGTTGTCCCTTCTTCTTTCTCTCTCGTATTTAAACTCTTCTTTCTTTCTCCACCTCCGTCCATCTCTTTCTTGGAGTCTCCAACTTACGTCCTCTGTTTCTCATTTCTACTTTATGAAGTGATTCATACTTCCGCTTATTTACAGTATTTTATTTTATTTTTTCTCTCTCTCGGTCTGATTCTCCTTGTGGTCTTCTCTCCCATTTTCTCTCTCTCCTACTCTAAATGTCTGTCTATGCATGTCTCTTAATGTATTTCTCTCTCTCCTACTCTAAATGTCTGTCTATGCATGTCTCTTAATGTATTTCTCTCACTCCTACTCTAAATGTCTGTCTATGCATGTCTCTTAATGTATTTCTCTCTCTCCTTCTCTAAATGTCTCTCTGTGCATGTCTCTTAATGTACTTCTCTCGTACGTATCCCACCCTTCTTTCTCTCTTTTGTTTTTCTTCCTCCCAGTCTGCAATAATTATAATTGTCTTTTTCTTCCTCCCAGTCTGCAATAATTATAATTGTCTTTTTCTTCCTCCCAGTCTGCAATAATTATAATTATCTTTTTCTTTCTCCCAGTCTGCAATAATTATAATTGTCTTTTTCTTCCTCCCAGTCTGCAATAATTATAATTGTCTTTTTCTTCCTCCCAGTCTGCAATATCTATAATTGTCTCTTTTTTCTCTCCTAGTCTGCATATTTGATTATCTACATTTGTCTTACTCTCTCTCCTATTCTGCATATCTATATTTGTCTTTCTCCTGGTAATATTTTTTGCGTTAAGTCTCATTTCTTTCTCTCTCTCTTGCTTTTTTCTCTCTGTCTGACACTAACTCTTACTTTTCCTTCATCTCTCTCCTTATATATTTCTGTCTCGTCTCCTTTTCTCCTGCATCTTTGCTATGTCTCTATCTCTTTCAATTTATGTATAACTCTAGTGTTTTCTTTTCTCTTATTCTCGCATTTTAACTCATCTTGTCCCACCCTCTCTCTTTCTCCATTCCTTACGTTAGCACCTCCCCTTTCTTCCTTCTTTCTTTCCCCATGTGCGTCTCTAGATTTCTGTGTTTCTTGTTCTTTTTGTTTTACTCTCTCCTTATCTCTTTCTCTCTCTCTATTCTCTTTCTTTCTCTCTCTCTTTCTCTCTCTATTCTCTCTGAAAATCTCTTTCTCTCTATACTCTCTCTATTCTCTCTCTATTCTCTTTCTCTCTATACTCTCTCTATTCTCTCTCTATTCTCTTTCTCTCTCTCTATTCTCTCTATAATTTCTCTCTCTATTCTCTCTATAATTTCTCTTTCTCTCTCTATTCTCTCTCTAGTCTCTCTCTCTTTTTCTCTCTCTATATATTCTCTCTCTATTCTCTCTCTCTTTCTCTCTATTCTCTCTCTTTCTCTATTCTCTCTCTCTCCATTCTCTTTCTCTCTCTATTCTCTCTATAATTTCTCTCTCTATTCTCTCTATAATTTCTCTTTCTCTCTCTATTCTCTCTCTAGTCTCTCTCTTTCTCTCTCTCTTTCTCTATTCTCTCTCTTTCTTTCTCTCTTTCTCTCTCTCTTCTCTATTCTCTCTCTTTCTCTCTCTTCTCTCTCTTTCTCTCTCTCTCTTTCTCTCTCTCTCTAATTTCTCTTCTCTCCAATCTTTCCATTTCTCCTTCCCTATTTGTCTGTCTGTCCCTCTCTCTTTGTTTCTCTTTGTCTTTCATCTCTTTTTGTGTTTCTGCCTCATACGTACATGTAAGTAGGTGTGCATGCGTGTGCGTGCGTGCGTGTGTGTGTGTGTGTGTGTGCGTGCGTGCGTGCGTGCGTGCGTGCGCGCGCGCGCAGGAATGTCTCTAAAATTAACTAATGTAAAATGAATTAAATGATTCAAACAATAAAAATACTTTAAGATGTCTTGTTTAATTATTTTTATTCCTGTAGAAATATTTTACTGGTGGGTGGTGTATTTACTTGCTTAATTCAGTACTTAGATGTCTTTGGGGTGGGTGGGGGGGGGGTAATACAAAAAACAGCAGTAAGCGCAAGAAACACTACGAAAATAGCAGTTCTAGTTAGTAGGAGAATGAGATCTACTAACTAATCTCCTACTGAGAATGAGATATGTTATATTTAGAAGAGTCTAGTTAGTAGGAGAATGAGATATATTTAGAAGAGTCTAGTTAGTAGGAGAATGAGATGTTACATTTAGAAAAGTCTAGTTAGTAGGAGAATGAGAGATGTTGCATTTAGAATTTTATTAAATTTAATTTATGTTTATTAAAACCTATTTTGGAAGAGAAATATTAACAAAAATTGCCTAATAATATTACAAAATTTTAATCGATTTAGCTATAAGATCGGATTTTTTAAAATCGAATTAGATCAAAGGTCTGACCTGATTAAGAAAACCGGATGTCATTTTCAAATTTAGCAGTGCAAAATTATTCTAAATCAGTTGAAAAATCTTAGACAACTTTCAATTGGTGTTTTTGTGACGCAGTGTAATTAAACGGATTACAAGACATTGCCTGAAGTAATATTATAATTAAATGATAACTAGACATTGCCTGAAGTAGTATTATAATTAAATAGATGACTAGACATTGCCTGAAGTAATATTATAATTAAATGGATGACTAGACATTGCCTGAAGTAGTATTATAATTAAATGGATGACTAGACATTGCCTGAAGTAGTATTATAATTAAATGGATGACTAGACATTGCCTGAAGTAGTATTATAATTAAACGGATTACAAGACATTGCCTGAAGTAGTATTATAATTAAATGGATGACTAGACATTGCCTGAAGTAGTATTATAATTAAATGAATAACTAGACATTGCCTGAAGTAGTATTATAATTAAATGAATAACTAGACATTGCCTGAAGTAGTATTATAATTAAATGACACTGGTGTCATTCCTGATGAAATTCAATAGTCTAAGGTCCTTTGAATGCGTGAGTCCACCTCAAATCCTGTTATAGATAAATGGCTTATTCAATAGTCTAAGTTCCTCCACTGAATGCGTGAGTCCACCTCTCAAATCCTATTATAGATAAAACGACTTATCGAAAGATGCAAGCATTTCTGAGAAGCTAGCCATTTAGGACTAACCAATGACCATCTACTGGTCAACTGTAGTTGACTAAAGGGTGCTAAGGGAATACAGGGGGGGTAACCCATGTTGTGGAAAAAGTCCCTGTAACCCATCATTATCCAGGGAACTCCACACATAGACGTGTTTTCTCTTTTTCTGATCAAGGCTCATCACGAGTAAACACAGAGTTATAAGTCCTAAAATTGTAATTTCCATGTTTCTTTTCCATTAAATAGAAATATATATTTTTTCAGTTGAGTACTAATGTATTTTAACCTTCATATAGAATTTTGTGGGCTTTTTATAATTCTAGGATATCTTTTGTTATCTGAATAGTGAGGTGTACTGTTTACTTCAGTTAACTACATAATAACAGTGAGGTATAGTGTTTACTTCGGTTAAGCACATACAAACAGGTAGGTATAGTTTTTACTTTAAATAACTAGATAAGAATGGTGTAGTGTTTACTTAATTTATGCAAGATAAGAACAGTGAGGTATAGTGTTCACTTCAGTTAACTACATAAGAACAGTGAGGTATAGTGTTTACTTCAATTAACTACATAAGAACAGTGAGGTATAGTGTTTACTTCAGTTAACTAGATAAGAAAGGTGAGGTACAGTGTTTACGTAAATTAACTAGATAAGAATGGAGAGGCATAGTGTTTACTTCAATTAACTAGGATTAAAATGTTTACTTTTGAAAAATTGGGAAATCATTTAACATCTTCAACAAATTTGTCTTTTTATTTTTTGTTTTCTATTTTATTCTAAAGATTTACAAGAGCATTATGATATTAATTTTTTTTAATGTATTTCCACAGTTAATACATGTCCTGCTTTTGCAGCCCTGAAAAAGTGTATACTCTACCTGCAACCAAGCAAGATATCTTGAAAAGACATTCGGGTGGATGTTTTCCAAGTAAATATGATTGTGATGGGTGGAGTTAGTTATTTAAGTAATGGGAACCCGAGCAAATATGATTATGATGGGTGGAGTTACCTATAAACTTACAGACTTTTGCCCAGCGTAATAGAGTTTCACTATCTGACTTGAGAGTTGATAAAGGAAGATAAGTCAGTAAGCTTATCAACCTGCTACCAAGAGTGTATATATTCGTGCGTGTGTGTACGTGTGTTTATGTATGTATGTATGTGGTGCAATGTTTGTTGTGTGTTCATGCGTTTATTATTCTTCTAATATGCCATCATTATACGTCTAAATCTTAGACCTTCAAAGTAATATCAGCTTTCAGTTAATACCAGTATTTAATTCGGAAACACATACACACACAAACACACACACGCACTCACACATGCACGCACACACACATACAGATATTATCTATTCTACAGGAAACTTTTGAACATGAACTATTAGCACGTCGAGGTATGGCTACTGCACTAATAATAACTTTTATAAAAATAAAAAATCCACCTAGTTAGCAATGTGCAATAATTCGCGCGAAAGCGACGGAAGCCGGAAGCGCCCCCTACATTCAATCAATGTGCAATACCTATGGAAAACATTCAAGTGTGACACACGGGCAAACGCTGAGTAATGTGTGTAGAACAAGTGTGGCACACGGGCAAACACTGTGAGTAATGTGTGTAGAACAAGTGTGACACAGACAAACGCTGAGTAATGTGTGTAGAACAAGTGTGACACAGACAAACGCTGAGTAATGTGTGTAGAACAAGTGTGACAACCGGGCAAACGCTGCGAGTAATGTGTGTAGAACAAGTGTGACACACAGGCAAACACTGTGAATAATATGTGTAGAGCGAGTCAATTGATAAGAACTTAATACATTTGATTTCTCTATTCCGGAATGGGGAGGCTCATTAGGCTGACAAGTAGGCTGGTCAACCGGAAGTAATATAGAAAGTGTCTGGTAAAAAATGGTAGTTAAACGGTAAGTGGATCATTAGCCTCAGGAAGCAAATTCTCTGGCGTTGAGTTCGTTATTAGAGTCCTGTTCACTTTAGTTGACAAAATAAACCCATACATCACATAGTCGTATTAAGGAATGAAAACCAAACTTGTTTACAAAGAAACATAAAGTCCCAAAATAAACAAGAAATTGAATTGTACACTGAGGAGACACTGAGTGACGATGATTTACAACACTGTCCTAGCGAGATCTCTACCACTGACGCCTCAGAAATCTGGATGTATATCGGTTATCTATGTCTGCAATAAATTTTATATAGAATGATTTTTTTCTGCTTTCTTCTTACGATGTTATAATGACACATCAGGACTGGAATATGTGTATATCTATTATCTCTGTGTGCAATAAATTTTGTACATAATGATTTTTTTCTGCTTTCTTCTTACACTGTTATATTGACACAGCAGGACTGGAGTATGAGTATGTATGGGGCGGGCAATATTGGAAATATACAATTACCACTACTTTGGCCCAATCTACTTCAGTGGCTGACGATTGGCCTACAGTTAGATTAGGATGGGTGTAGTTTGTACAGAATTGGCCTACAGGTAGTCTAAGATGGGTGTAGTTTGTACAGAATTGGCCTACAGGTAGTCTACGATGGGTGTAGTTTATACAGAATTGGCCTACAGTTATCCTAAGATGGGTGTAGTTTGTACAGAATTGGCCTACAGGTAGTCTAAGATGGGTGTAGTTTGTACAGAATTGGCCTACAGGTAGTCTACGATGGGTGTAGTTTATACAGAATTGGCCTACAGTTATCCTAAGATGGGTGTTGTTCGTATAGAATTGGCCTACAGTTAGCTTAAGATGGGTGTAGTCTAATCAGAATGGGTCTATATTTAACCTAAGATGGTGGTGATATATTTAGAATGTGACTACAGTTAGTCCCAAGATGGGTGTAGTGTATTATAATTGGCCTTACGGTTAACCTAAAATAGGTGTAGTCTGTCTAGAATGTCCTATAATTATAATTAGCCTAAGGTGGATGTAGTCTATTTAGAATGGGCTTATAATTAGCCTAAGATGGATGTAGTATATTTAGAAAGGCCTATTTTTAACCTAAGATGGGTGTAGTCTATTTAGATTGGGCCCAAATAGTCTATAGAGAATGCCACTATGACAGGCTCAAACTATGGAAAATAGTCCTACAGTTAATCATATATCGGTTAAATTAGGCATACAGCTCGTTAAAGAGGGAATAGTATAATTCTGCAGATAAATTAAAGTACTGTAGTCTTTTCATAAGAGGTTTTCTGTTAACCTAAGAGTGATTCAATATAATCAGAATTGCCGTAAGTTAGCCTAAGAATCAGAATTGCCGTAAGTTAGCCTAAGAGTGGTTTAGTCTAATGACTCTAATCAGAATTGTCATAAGTTAGCCTAAGAGTTGTATAGTCTAATCAGAATTCACGTACGTTAGCCTAAGAGAGGTTTATTCTAATCAGAATTGTCGTAAGATAGCCTAAGAGTGTTTTTTTTAAAGTCTAATCAGAATTATCGTAAGGTAGTCAAAGAGAGGTTTAGTCTGATCACAATTGTCTTAAGCTAGCCTAAGAGTGGTTTAGTCTAATCAGAATTGTCGAACGTTAGCCTAATAGAGGTTAAGACTAATTAGAATTGTCGTTAAGTTAGCCTAAGAGTGGTTTAGTCTAATCAGAATTGTCATACGTTAGCCTAAGAGTGGTTTAATCTAATCAGAGTTGTCGTACATTAGTTTAATAGAGGTTTAGTCTATTCGGAATTTTCATTAATTTAGCCTAGGAGTGGTTTAGTCTAATCAGAATTGTCGTTAAGTTAGCCTAAGTGTAGTTTAGTCCAATCAGAATTGTTGTAAGTTAGCCTAAGTGTTGTTTAGTCTAATCATAGTTGTCGTTACGCTAGCCAAAAGTGGTTTAGCCTAACCAGAATTGTCGTAAGTTAGTCTAAGAAAGGTTTAATCATAATTGTCGTTAAGTTAGCCTAAGAGTAGTTTAGTCCAATTAGAAGTGTCGTAAGTTAGCCTAAATGTGGTTTAGTCTAATCAGAATTGTCGTTGTTAGCCTAAGAGTGGATTAGTCTATTCAGAATTGTCATAAATTAGTCTAAAATTAGTTTGTGTTATGACAATGATCATCTAACCTAAGATAGACTAGTCTAATCAGGATGGTCTTAAAGTTAGCCAGAGTTTAGTCGTCTTACGAACACAATACACAAAATCATTCAAATAGAACATGACACCCACTCACCTATACACACGTATTCACACACGCACACACTCACACAATACACGCACGCTCTACGAGTAATTGACGAGACTGGCCGAGTAGATGCCGTAAAATGATTCTTCGTGTTCATAACGCCGACTGTCGTGGCACGCTGATGGGGTTGTTTGCTGAGGATCAACGACAGCGTGTCGCCGTGGTGGCAATAAACATGCAGAAAAACAACTCTGGTAATAAAACAGAAAATCGATCTTGTTACTAGGACTTACTGTTCATTTTATTTTTACTTTTGTAATAATACAGAAAAACAATCGTGTTACTAGGACTTGCTGTTCATACTTTTTTACTTAGGCCGATTCATACTGAGGATAAGGGCGTGTTGGAAAATTGTGTTCATATTTTTTTACCTAGACTGATTTCTAATGAGGATAAGGGCGTGTTGGAAAATTGTGTTCATATTTTTTTACTTAGACTGATTTCTACTGAGGATAAGGGCGAGTTGGAAAATTGTGTTCATACAATTTCGAAGTAGGTCTGATTTTCAGCTCTGCTAACATAGTTATATGTTCATTATTTAAGTTTAACATTAGAGACAAACATTTACTGTCACACGTAGGTGGAAAACGTCTTACTAAATATGAACACAAATCTATCTTTTAACCTATATTTAGTGATTCTCCCCTCCATCAACTTTCTTCTTCAATTTTTGTAAGAAGGTCAATAAATTGAACAATAAATTTATTAGATCAACAATCAAATATACAAATAATAAATACAATGAAAAAGATTACTTGGCATCAATATTTCCATGAAACCATTTTCAAATAATTATAATATATATACAGTCTTAAATCCTAATCATAATTCTACAGATTAGTGTCAATACAAATCACAGTATATATTTATCAGAGATCAGAAATAGAGTTATTAGAGATTAGTGATTATAGTTTCTAAGTAATCTAGTATATGTGAAGCCGCTAAAGTCTTTTTGTGTGCTTTTCACAGCAAAGTCACAGGTTTATTGTTCACGTTAATACTGTCAATTCCATGTATTTCCCTCTAATGTTGTAGAACGCCGATTCGCTGCTATTCTCTCGAGACCAACCTGGGTGTTCCTTTGCTGTGTTAGTTCACTCAAGCAGAACAACAATTGTAGCAATTTCC
Organism: Sinotaia quadrata; assembly: GCA_028829895.1. Classification (NCBI taxonomy): domain Eukaryota; kingdom Metazoa; phylum Mollusca; class Gastropoda; order Architaenioglossa; family Viviparidae; genus Sinotaia; species Sinotaia quadrata. Next base: position 77,639,324 of record CM054182.1, read on the forward strand.
AGTAACTTCCTTGTACCAGAAATCCCATGGTGGAGTCAGCATACTTTGCCACCATATGTCAATGGAGTGCAATGTGTTCCTTACACTTAAACACTGTGGTATATACTTCTCACATCTAGCATGATTATAGCAGTTTGTAATTAATAAACCATGAGATTCAGGTAAAATAAGAAAAGGCTGCTTATTCCCTGTAAAATATAATCAGAGAACAAATGCTACATTTCCACTTTATTCAACTTTAACCCCATTCTCTCTTATAGTCAAGTCTCAACTTACAGTTTCCTGCAACAATATTTATTAGCCTTATACATGCACCATGCATAATAAATACAGCCTATCAATTTCACGAGCACATTCACTTGAAACATTGTCAAGTGTTTAGCATACTATATACGATCATCTTAGTACAAAGATTTGTAGAAATAATATATAATCTACTCACATAATACATCTCGATGTAAAACACAAGTATAACATATCAATATTTTAAAATGCATCAAATATTTCAAAGTACATTCTCTCTCAATTAGTCAGTTATAACTCACCATGAAGCTAATTGCCACCTTTCAAGATCAGACATCTTGCAGCTCCAAATTAGAAGTGATTAGACAATAGAATTCTCTAGCAGGTAAACTTTTGATCTCAGCCCATTGGCTGGTCTTGTTCTCGTAAGTCTTAATCATTGGATAATAAAAACAGTTGGAATTGGTTTGGATAGCATCAGCAATTTCTAGCATATTCTTAACTCGAGTTGTTTACTCCAACTCTAATATTTCCAAAAATACCATTGTCAGTCTGATAAAAATGTCAGACTTGGTGACCTACTTGTCTGTTTACTTCAAATATTGAGATTTGAAAACCCTTTGTTCAAAGCTCTCTCCTATCGAGATGCTTCCAGAACAGGTCAAGACGTTATGTAACTTTAGGCCCATTGTCTAGGTTCTAGAATCAACTACATACCACGCGATCAGTCACGTGATATGCTTTATGCTTTTCTATAAATGTGGGTGCATGCTTTTGCTCCTTTACTGCGAGATACAATTAGCTCACGTCACCACGTTAAGCTACTCGGGTCATGCGACAGCCGACGAGTCAGATGAGAATCATACACTTCGACTTCTCATAAAGGTGCCACTTTATCTAATTGTATACTGTATATCTTGACTATGTATGTATTTGTGCTATGTAATATATTATTTCCATATATTGCTTGAGTACGGTTCAGAGAAATGACTGAAAACCTATAAGTTATGGAATATAAATTTATTGTAACTCTTTTCCATTGTAACGTTAATTTATATTGTTTTAATTCACTAAGAGCCAGAATGCCTGTGCTCGATATGAATTTCTCATGTAATTCAATTATTGCGTGTAATTTTAATTGTAAATTGTGAAGCGCTTTGCTGTTTGAATTACCCCTTTTGTATGAACATTAATTTAACGTTGTAACTATTTTTATGATTCATACGTCATGCTGTTAAATGAAACATGCATGAGAAGATTACACTTTTTCTAAATCTAATTGTAAACAACGCGAGGTCGAATTTCTAATTCAGAGCATTAAACTGGGACGTGCTTGAGTAGGGAACGTGTTGTCAGAAACTATATTAGGCCACGTTTACTTTCTTCAGGTCGGTTCTGTTCTTTGGGGCTTGGTTTGCTTTACCTTGCCTTGCTTGTTGTCCGCATCTTTGAATTGGACAAGTTGTCTTTGTCTTCAACCGAAGACCGGTATGAACTGGTTGAGCTCTATGTGTGAGTTCTATTATTCCAAGAGTCCACGCCACTAAAACTCAAGTTCACTAGCGACATAAAAGGGACACCTTTTCCTGTAAGTCACGTGCTTCGCCGCTAAGAGTGACTCTGTGAGATAGACGGACGGACTGGATAAAAGAGACCAGCGAATACAGACAATTCAGTTGAGTATTACTCAGTCAATCCAATAATCATATGGACATAATTGGCTATCTCTTCGCGTAGAACGATAAAGCACGTACGTGCAAAGAATTGAGAAATAGACTATTCGCGCTCGTATTTGATTTATTGTTAACTTGTTAAAACCTTATTAAATCTTATTTTCATTGTTAAACCTCTTAGTAGTTAATTTTTATGCATAATAGACCTATAGATTTTTCTTAGATTGAATGGGGGCGGATGAGCTGAATGATAATAACGAATGCATATTAATTTAGAGGAACTTAACGATTTCAATCTAGCTAACGTTCGCAATTTATCAGTTTGTAAATTTGTCGTCTGCACTACAAGACACACTTTTAAACTAGTCAAATGATAAGTTGAGCAACCAGTCTGCATAGGATATGAGAGAAGGAATTAATTATCTTTAAAGTCCTTAATTATTCTAAGCAGGGTCTATAAATAAATACTGGAAACGTAACAACCATCATAAGGAGTGTCCAAGGTCGGATTAATTGACAATTTAACAGTTCATATAACAATTAAGTCTAAAAATAGGAATAGGCAAATTTACTCCACCACATTGATCATCACACTGAGCATTTTCATTCACTCTAGACTTTCGAAGTATTTGGAGAAATGAAGTGCACTTTACAAACCTGTCATTTGTACAATCTGCAATAAAAACAATCTGCACAATGAGCTCAAACACATCCATCAAGATAACTTGTCTTTAGAGTAAGAAAATTGGCCTGCATTTAGACTAGAGTATGTGTAACTGTCACGGGGGGGTGAGGGGGTAGTCAGAAAATTTATTTTTCTCCCTCGATTGTCTCCCCTTGCCCCAAAGCGCGACCCAAACGGACGTCGCAGGGTTCATCTGCGGGTAGGGTGAAAGGTCAAATTAGAGGTACTGAAAGCAGTTCGCTTTCCAATTAATGCCAGGACGCTTGTTTATTGTGTTTAGGTACACCTAGCAAGTTTGCTCAGTACATTTTTATAAAAATATATATTTGATAAATTATTAGTGTTAGATGTTTAATAATTACGTTTATAAAATATGGAAAATGTGTTTATAGTTTTTATTAGTATTTCTATTACAAACTTGTTTTGATAATTATATTTATAAATTTTATTAGGGACTATATTTTAGAGTTTTGCACCTCTTTAGTGTAATGCACCTTTCTTAGCGTCTAGCGTAGGAATACACACGAGTCTTGCTTGTGAAAACTGTGTATGTATAAAAGAATAGAGAAGTACTACTTTAAAGCAGTGTGCGTCAGTCTGGACTACAGAGAGGTGTAGTGGCCCTGACTGGTGCCTATACCGAGTCTGGACATTTTTTCCCTCTTCGTCATAATCGGGGAGGAAAGAAGTGAATATTCGCCGTGTAGAATATAGGATTCGACGTGTTTTTGTCACACTCAATTCACCAGGCAACCCGTAAAGCATTGTCTGTAATATTCTACGTGGGTCCAAAACCTGAGCAGTTGTCGACCATCAGGAAGTACTGAGGGGCCGAGACTGAGTCAGGACAAGAATATTCGACGCCATTCAATTTCGGAACTGTAGCTGAAGACAGGCCTCCGTGAACTACAATTTGGAACTGTCGCTGACAGGCCTCCATGAGCTACATCTTGGAACTGTCGCTGAGGGCAGGCCTCCATGAGCTACGTTTTGGAACCGTCGCCGAAGACAGGTGTCCGTGGGCTGAAGATCTGTACTGTCGTCGAGGACAGCCGCCCGGGTTCTACTGCAGAGAACCGAGTGTCTTAGCGTTAGACAACGCGGGACAAAAATCGCAGTGTTTCCGTCGTAATCAAGTGTGTCATCCTTAAACGTCAGTAACTGTAACTTTTTTTGTGTGTGTTCATCGGTGCATCGACAGGCCAGTATTTTACAAAAACTAGTAAGTTAGGAAAACTTTTCTTAGAGGTGCATTACTAGGTAGGTTAGTTAGCGTATAAACATTTAACTTTGACCATAACAAATAATTAGAGATTGGATGAATATTTGTGGCGTTTAAAATTAACATTTATTGACGTTGGGTTTTTCACCCACTAATTTTTTAAGACATTTATTCTTTAAAGATGAGATAATTTTTTTTGGCAGTCAATACCGCTATTGTGTTTTGTATTGGGCTACGCCCAAAGTATTGTGCCACTCTATTTTGGCAGTGGTAGAAACGATCCTCACTGTTTATGGATTTATTTTATTTTATTGTTTATTTTGTTTATTCATCATCATCATCTTTCTTTCATCTTTTTTTTGTTTTGTTTTCCCCATCCCACGAATGTCGGGTGTAGACGTGTCAGAGTGAATGACTAACACCGTGTGAAAGTTAAGCCCGTTTTTCTTTTTAATAAAATTCTTTCCAAACTCTTTTTCAAGAGTTGGGCTTCCTTTCTCGTTTTTTGAAAGTGTAAGTTGGTGCGGTTGTTTGTCTGTTCGTTCTGTGCGTCCCTCACACGACATTCACACGCCTGCTCACACACACACACACGCCAGCTTTTCACATTTTACCCCACAGGCAGAATAAATATATTCCCCACCAGAACAACGTGGTATTTGCGTGTGAGAATGATTATTATAACACCTTAAATCATTCGATGTGATCCTGGCAAATCACGGCAACTGGGTCTGACCCCCCCTACCCACCGAGGAGGAGAGTGGGACCAGTAACAACCAGTAAGAACAACAACGGTGGCCGTGACAGTAACGATATAAGATAACTTGGTCTAGAATACATATAACAAGTCAAGATATCTTGGTCTAGAGTAGGTATAACAAGATAACTTGGTCTAGAGACCGTATAACAAGTCAAGATATCTTGGTCTCGAGTACGTATAACAAATCAAGATAACTTGGTCTAGAGTAGGTATAACAGGATAACTTGGTCTAGAGTAGGTATAACAGGATAACTTGGTCTAGAGACCGTATAACAAGTCAAGATAACTTGGTCTAGGGACCGTATAACAAGTCAAGATAACTTGGTCTAGAGTACATATAACAAGATAACTTGGTCTAGAGTACATATAACAAGTCAAGATAACTTGGTCTAGAGTCCGTATAACAAGTCAAGTTAACCTGGTCTAGAGTACATATAACAAGTCATTTTGCCAATTAATGGTGTCGTTAGCTCTTGTCTTAATAACTGATGAACAGATATTATCGGAAGCTAATGAGAAGCGAAGTTCTTCATTAGCACTTGTTATGTTTAACTCTGACAGTGTGTGTGTGTGTGTGTGTGTGTGTGTGTGTGTGTGTGTGTGTGTGTGTATGTGTTTGTGTGTGTGTGATACGATGTAATGGCGGTCATAACGTCTCACTTTCTAATACGTGTCGGAAGTGCGTAAGCTAATTACTGTGATGACATGTTCAAGTCGGTGTTTCTCATGTAGATCAACAAAGATATGACCATGATACTACAAACCTCATCAACTTCGAATACAAATATTATTGATATATTAGTATTATTATTAATGGACAAATATGATAATCCTATTTCCTAAATTGGAATACTGCAAAATGTACAATTGCTTGATGATGAATTGAAATTATTTTCACTGTTTAATTAAGTTTAAAAGTTCTTTGTTTTTAGTCTCAAATAATTATAATCTGTCAATTCTTGGCTTTTCCTTCAAGTCTATTCTTGACTGAAACTTTCAAATTCACTTGAAAATAAATAAATTCTGATGAACTCTAACATTTTCTCAATGAACTGTGAATCAACTTGAATCAGCTTGACCTAAATTTAACATTAGATAACTTCATATCTGTAAGATTAACTTATGGACATTGGTTTTCGTCATGGATTCACAAGGTCAACATTGAGAACCTGCTGGGAACTTTTAATTTTAACTCATGAAAAACCAAGGATAAAATATTATAGGACAAAAATCAGATTGATAATTAAGAGAATCTTCCTTTGGAGCTGTCGCTACTTTATATCTATTTTGAAAATAAAAAATTCACAAACCTAGTGCTAGATCCACAAGTCGCGTGCCATCTTCTGTATTAATAGTAGTCTTAGCTTTTATGGGAAAGCCATCACTTCTTCAAAAACATATATATCAAAGTGTTCACATTGTATGTGCTTTAAGTTTTCATATCGACAGGCGACTTGTGTTGTAGAAGTTCACAAATATATATGTCCAATAATTAGTAAATTAATAATTAAGGCAGAGAGAAAAATACAAATGCAATAACTTTTAGTAATATTCTCGAGCGGCAACGTTGTGTGTACTCATATGCGCTGATAGGCATAATTCTGCTTACAATATTCATTTAACAGTTATAAAGATAACATTTTACAATTGACGTTTTCTTAAGAATTTGTTTTATTCTGCGACGACAGCCATTGTAAATGTAAAATTTCTTGTTCGCGAAAAAGCCATAAATGTACGCAAAGAACACACACTAATAGATAACTCTGCAGTGCTAATGCCTGGAATGTAGAGTTACGGGCCGTATCGACTTCCGCCACAGTTATTATTACAACCACATGCATGACAATGATTTCACATTCTTGATTTCTTCGTTCAAAGCATTTGTTTTATTCTCGAGAACCCCAGATAGTGGTACGGACAGTTTAAGTAACATTATCGCACATGACTTCGATTTTCAGATTAGACAAGCGATTTCAAATTGCTGTCGGATTCCGTGATTGCATATGCCATCATTTCCTAGCTCATGTGCAACGTGAGTGCATTAATAATTATTAATTAATAATATTAATACCACTTAAAAAAATAATCACCAGTATCTTATACCAGACACTAATTAAGTACAAAGTAAGTTCCTCATTAGGATCACAAGTATATACTTTTTACTTTTGTACTTTTAGATCCCATAAAAAAATGCCATAGAATTAGAAATTTCTCCCCTTAGAATTAGATAGAAGTTAGAACTGATATTTTGATAGAACTAGAACTTTAGAAGGCTTAGAGTATAACGTTCAGTCACTCTTTTTTTATTTTAAAAACGGATACACGCACGCAGATAAATAAAACAACCACATACACACTCAGATGTACATATCTAATCAACACAGTTTTAGTATACAATAATTAAATATTTAAACTAATTAAAGCCTTATTAATATTTTTCTATCTCTTGTCTGTCTTAAACAAAGATCAAAAAGTGGTACCTGATGAACTTTTATCACTCTGTATGTTAACTAAATAATGAAATTAATTTTCTTATCAAACCGAATTTGCAACTAATACTGTAATAGTAATAATACTAATAGGGCGCAAAATACCCTTGCACATGACCTGTATAAATATGTGTATAGTGTATACACTTCCTCTTTCTCTCCTTGCTCTTTCCTCCCCTCCCCTCTTCCTGTCACATATTAATATTTCCCCACTTTCCCCTCTCCACCTCTCTATCTATCCCTCTATCTTTGTATTTATTGCTGCTTTTAAGACATGAAAGTTGCCTCTGTCTGTAGAATTCCATGCAACAGTGACAGTAGGAAATCAAATCAGAAACCTTTTGCTAACCATGAAAAAGGTTGAGATTCCATATCTTAGACATCTGAAATACCGAGAAAAAGTTGGAGGGAAATGCTCTGTGTCATCCCAAATTGTTGTACAGGTGTTGGGCAGCGGTGGACGGGGTGGTCCAAAGTCTGTGCTGCTCACAACTGACCACAGCAAGTGAGTAAGCTTATAAATCATTAAATGTTTCATCAGATTTTAAAAAAAAATTAATATCAGACATTTAAGTTTTATTCCATTGCAACTTAGATATTTTTATGTTTTATACTGCTGCCAGCAAACAAATCTGCTGAAAATCAGAAATGAATGATACTGAGCTGAAGCAGAGGTATTACATGAATTAATCATTTAATGTACATTAATCATGCCAAAAATGAAAAGACAAAGGGAAGAGAAAATGAAAAAGTTGACAGAGAGATGGCAGGAAGTGGGGGTGGGGAACGAATGGAAGTAGTGTTATAATGGTAATAATAAATAAGGGAAAAGAGAAAATGTGACCTGAGAGAAACTCAGAAAGGGAAAAAGAGAACATGATCAAAAGAAAGAGAGAAGAAAAAAAAGAGAGAGAAAATTATAGAAAGAACATAGAGTTTGTTCTCAATCAGGTAGGCATTGCAAAAATAAGAACTAACCACACAGCATGGTGCAATCCACTTAAGTTATATCATAATACTATATTTACTAACAGCCCAAAATCTGATACCCAGAATGAGAAACACAATCTGAGTAAACATGATAAACATGAATAGCCACTGAACATGGAGATCACATTGATTGATCACATTAGCCAAGGCATGATTCATGCACTTTAATGGAATTTATTTTGTAGTTTTAGGGCTGCTGGCGAGCATCCTTTTGGGATATGAATTATGATATTATAATTTATATAGCCTATCTTGATTTTAGGGCACTAATCTACATAACAGAAAAAGTTCAGTCAAAATCTGTCCAGTACATTTTTATTTAAGCCTGCACATGCACAAACCCACAACATTAACCTATTTATTATATTTTATTTATAATAATACAGGCTGTGTATTTGCATACAATTATTAAAATATAACAGGATGTGTGTACATGAATTATTAAACAGGATATGTGCATACATGCAATTACTAAAATATTCATGCAACACTTGAATCTCATCATTGTTTAGTGTGTTTGAAAATGAGATGTGATGACAGAACTAGGATTGTGGTAAACAAGCTTCACACAGTACTCACTAAACATTTTATTCTACACTAGCTTTTGCCGATGACTTTGCTCATGTAAATGTCAGCAAAATACAGACTGTTAACTATATTTTTTTGTTAATTTACAAAGGTTGATGTAAGTGTTTCTTTGTATACATTATTATAAGTCTTGTTATGTCTGGTGCAAACAAAGAGATTGTTGCTGTTGCTGACCCTGGAACTCATGATTTACAGCTGTCCATGTGAGAAGCAGCTGGAACAAATGTCCATGCTGCAGTCTGCAGCATCTGTCATGATTTATTAAGTATCATTGCAAAGCAGAAGCTCACAGGGAACTGCAGTCATTTAAATTCAAAGAAATTATTATTTGGAATATGGAGTATTTGGAGAATGAACACTGATTCTCCTTTACCACAACCCATCAGTATGGTTGCCTCAGTAAGGCTCCTGCAATCTTGTTTCATTACATTAGCATTCGCTGAGACTGAATTAAGGTTAGATCTCTTTCAGGGAGGCATTGAAAAATAAGAGCTAACCTTGTTTTCTTTAGTATTATACAGTATTCGCTGAGACTGAATTAATCTCTTTCGGGTAAGCATTGAAAAGTAAGAGCTAATTACTCAGTGCAATGCAATCCCCCTAAATACAATATGTACCTCAGCCTAAAGTCTAATAGTAATACACAGAATGAGAAATGTATTCTGCTATTCATCTGAGTGAAACACGAATTGTCCTCTATATGTGGAATTGTCACAGCGATGTGTAAGCCAGGGCCTGTGTATATGCACTTTACTTTTAATGGAGAACTTTCATAGTTTTAGGATAGTGGCAAGAGGCCTGCACAAATAATCTTTACTTTTATTGGAAGATTTTCATAGTTTTAGGGCTACTTGCAAGCTCCCTTACACGATAGCATGATATTAAATAGCCTATCTTGATTCTAGGGTAAATTTGACTTAAGCCTGCACAAACCCAGAACCAAAACATTTATTAAATACATAGATGTCACTTAGTAGTTTACCTTTTTAAATTGGCATTATTTATCCATATGCATTACTGACATTCCTTATATTGCAAGTTTATTTCCTTGTTTTTCAGATACCTCTTCAACTGTGGTGAAGGTACACAGAGAATTGCCTCAGAGTTCAAGTAAGATCATTGAAAATCTTTCACTCACTTATGACAAATGTTGTAATTATAGAATGGGTCCTGTATAGAATATACATAATAATTTGTGTATTTTTCATTGGAAGTATTCACTTGTAGAATTAATCTTCTCTGTTGCACATACTTAGACTTTGATGTTTGTTTCTATATATACTATTTGTAATCAGTTCATTCCATGTATGTAAATTATTATGTAACTATAAAAATAACACATTATAATTTTCTAAGCTTTTACTTCCATGTACAGTACAAATGGTAATTTGTATTTTTTCATTATAAACAGTAATAAAATAATATCTTGTAAACATATGTAATGACCAAGTTTCCGACAGAGTTTTAAAATATGAATATAATATTTTGTAACTATTTCTGATGAATTAAAATCTAATTTTAGTTATAAATATAATAGTTTCATCATACTAAAATATTTGTAATGAGCTCGTTTCCAGATTAGTTATAATAATATAAATACTAAACTATTTTATTAATGTTAATAATGAGGTAATTATATTTTTAGTTATAATAACATTAGCACAAAAAAAATGATTTTATAATTCATTAATTGTTTGCTATGCACTCTAAAGTCTAATTCTATACTTATTTATTATATTGGGTAGTCCCACTCATTTTTCTACTTCATATAGTACATATATTTTATACTCAAAATAAGTGTTCTGATGAAATAAGTTTGTGTACAAAAAATTGTGATGATAGCTGCAATACATTTTAGACATCATTTAGTGTCATTATTTGTGGTCAACTTTTTTGTAGACTTAATGAATGTGTGATTTTCCAAGTTTGTTACAAGTAAAATATAAACCACACTAATAAATAGTCCAACAATTCTAATAAACACACAACAAGAAAAAACAGATATAATGCAAAATTTACTTTTCAGTTTATTATAAATTACAAAAGAAAATGGGCTTTTGTTTCATAAAATTGCTCGTAAAACGGAACATTCATGGCATCATAACATATGCAAATGATGAACAAAGTACAACCAAACTGCATATTATTAAATCATTTACCCTATATTGATGTAGTTAATGCCTAATTTTTTCCAAAGGCATTGCAAAGAAAATGTAAAAATTATTGGAGGCTGAAATTGACCATTTCAGCAAATTTTGACAACAAAAAAATGGCATTAACGAAGTTTAAAACAGAAAACGTACACATGCAAACTGCCATAACTCTGAAGCTATACATCATAAAGAGTTGGCTGACATATCAAAATGATCAGCAAACAATATTCTATCTATATGTATAAAGATAATTCCTGTTTAATCACATATTAAGTTACATTTTTCATTTTACTGTACAATTTTTATTTACAAAGAAAATTAAAACAACTAAATGGTCACATCTCAGAAACTAATCATAACACAGTTATGGTTCAAATATCAAAATGATCAGTAAACTATAGTTCATCTAAATGTATACAATTTTTATTTACAAAGAAAATTAAACGGATAAATGATCACATTTTAGAAACTATACATAGCACAGTTATGGTTTACCTATTAAAATGATCAGCAGGAAGTTACCCATTTATCTAAAGACAGATCAGTAAAATATCTGTATATAAAAGCATTCACTAAATAAAATATCCTAGTATTATTATAAATCCATTAGAAAAGATAACTCTTGATGCAAAAATATTTGGGTCTGTGAAATGTCTAATGTGAACTAAACATTTCACAGACCCAAATATTTTTGCATCAAGAGTCTCTTTTCTTGTTTATCGTTCTAAGAAACATTTGTTTCTAAATAATAAGATTACCATTATGACTAAAATTAATTCAGTAAATAAAATAATATATTTAAATACAATCTGCGACTTCAGAATATGTATTGCAAGAAAATACAAATAGCAATCAAACTTTCATGATAGAGTGATGTGCCGCCTAATCTATTTTCAAACTACAAAGTGATGATAAGGGCAAAATTAATAATTCTGTTTTAAAAATAGAGATATGTTTACAGATAAAATAATCAGAGTAATCATTATTAATTGCTTATAAAAAGATCTTACCAATAAGAGGTTTCAATTGTTCATATAAAATGTCAGAAAAATCAGCAGTAGCATCAACACGTGTTTCACACATGGAAGTCATGGCTGAAACAGGATGCATACTACATGTTTTCATTTAGCGGATCTTCCAAGGGCTATGATATATCATTAGAGGGATATTGAAATTCTGCAGAAAATAATATTTTTTTCACTATTTTGTGATAAATATTTCTTCTGAAAAAGGTATCATAAACTTTTTAGTTTGAAAATTTATTTGGTTATTCACAACAAACAAAAGTTAAAAACATATGAGTGTAAAGAGTTATGTGTCCTCTATTTAATGGACCAATCAGTCAATTTGGGGGTTGCAAAACCTTGCAAGTCTGCTTTTTTTCTTAAAACGTGAATTTTACATTTTCGGATATGAGGGGACATTTGGCCCATTTTTGTTGCAACCCTAAGGTACTTTCGTCAAAGTTTATGGATGCTATAATGAAATTCAAAAATAAACAACACCACAATTTGAAAGACAAAACATCGATCTTTATTTTATATAAAAATGGTTAGTTGAAATTTAATGTGAAAATAACTGCTCTTGGTTAAATTTTAGTAAATTTGTGTGCGTTTGCAAGTTTTTGCCCATAAAGTGGTGGCAGTGGGACTACCTAATTATATTAGTATTAAAATAATAGTTTGTATTTTATGTTGAATTGATTTTAATTTTTGTACTTATAATATTGGTGTTAACTATTTTCTAAGTACCCTGTAATATTGGTATTATTTATTTTGTAAATACTCACCCTATGCAATCTTTTTTTTTCAGGATGCGGCTCTCCAAGCTTGAAAACATATTTATTACTCACAAAAGTTGGGATAACATTGGTGGCCTTTTAGGTATTTGTCGCATGTTGCTTAGATACCTTTTGAATATAAATGTTTTTGTTTCCGAATCAGTTTAGTTTAGGTTTCCTTTTTTATGATGATTTTTTTTTAACCCTTCATTGTTTTGAATATCTCTTTTGCATACACTCATTTGAAGGAAAATTATGCAATTGCAGTGGGATTAACATGAATTTAAGTAATCTAGAAATTAATTTTCAGCATTATTTAATATTGATGTGTAGAAGTTTTTAAAGAAATTTTGCAGTAGTGAATTTATTTATTTATTTTTAAATTTTCATTTGTCGAAACACAAAAAATATGGGACATAACATTTTTCTAAAAAAACTTTCCCATATCGAAGGGGTTAAAATATATTTAATGTGTTTGCAACACATCATGCACTAGCTGTAAATTCTTTTTAAAAACTAAGATAAGAATGTATGATTTAGCATAAAACTGAATATGCTTTGATTCATATGAACTATACCAATACAATCTAATTGTTTCTTTTTCTGTACTAAAAAATAATTTTCATTTTCATAGCTGTTGGTTCAAGTTACTTTCTATTATATATATTTGTCCTGCCTTCTATTAATATGGTTCAAACTACTTTGTCATATAAGGTCTTTGTCTTGCCTTCTTTATTGAGGTTTTGTCAAACAAGGTCTTCATCTTGCCTTCTTTACTGAAGTTTTATCATATAAGTTCTTCGTCTTGCCTTCTATATTGAAGTTTTATCATATAACGTCTTTGTCTTGCCATCTATATTTTAGTTTTATCATATAACGTCTTTGTCTTGCCTTCTTTACCGAAGTTTTATCATATAAGTTCTTCGTCTTGCCTTCTATATTGAAGTTTTATCATATAACATTTTTGTCTTGCCTTCTATATTGAAGTTCTATCATCTGAGGTTTTTATCCTGGCATATTGAATTTCTATCATATAAGGTTTTTGTCTTGCCCTCTATATTGAAATTCTGTCATCTAAGTTTTTTTTGCCTTGCCTTCTATATTGAAGTTCTATCATCTAAGTTTTTTTGTTTTGCCTTCTGTATTGAAGTTTTATCATATACGGTCTTGGTCCTTGTTGTACGTCCAAGGAAAGAATACATGTGTTTAATTTTGTCCATAGCTGAAAAAATGTTTAGAGAGAATGGGCATTGGAAAAGGCAAGTATTAATAGGTACTGGTCAGTTGGAGAAATATCTGCTGTAGAATCATAAACAATTTTGCGTACTATCACTAGACTGACAAATAGCAAATTTCATGGTGCTGAAATAGGGTAAAAACCCATGGTAGGGGAAGAGAGGACTAAGTGACAACCATATGCAAAAAGTATAAATATACATGAGCAGCTTAAAATATCCCCTTCCACTGTTCCAGTCTGACCATTTCATGAGCAAGAGAACGTCCGTTAACTGCATAACATTTTAAAAGGAATAGATGGTCAAAACACTTAATAAAGGAATGATAGATGGAATGATTTGATTTCTTCCACAGTTTGTAAAGAACCACCCTTAAGAAAAAATGTATGTTGTTGAGTTATCAATTTTTGAGAGATTGAGTTATAATTTTGCACTGAATATTTTTTACAGAAGAAGTTAGCTGAAAATTGTGAACATGGAAATAGCCCACTTCGGAATTGAATTATCATGTATAAGATAAAATATTTAAATCTGCATAGGTTATTGCAAAATTCCTGGTTTTACTTTTGGGTTTGCTTTTCTGGTTTACCCTTTAGGATAGTGTTGAAACAGACTGAGTGAGGTTCAACTGGCAAAGAGAGACCACTCGAAAAATGAAGAGGCTTTGACATGACAAAGTGAAGTCTCTTGGTCAAAGAATCAACACTGAGAAATTGTCTTAGAGAGGAATTATCTTATGAGGGAATCTTGTTTGAGACAGTTATCTTAGGAAAGAATTCCTTAGAGAGTTACTATCAGATACTGAATATATGAACATGCAATCTTACAGTGGTAGTATAGGGTGGCTATATTCCTTATAGAGTTACTGAATATATGAACATGCAATCTTACAGTGGTAGTATAGGGTGGCTATATTTCTTAGAGAGTTACTATCAGATACTGAATATATGAACATGCATTCTTGCAGTGGTAGTATGTTGTTGTTGTTTCGATAACTTCTTTGCTCCACCGGAATTCTGTGAAAACTTTTCATCTTGATGTTCTCAGTTTTTTTAATGATTCCCATGGAGCCTTCCTCCCTTTACTTGTATTCAGGGAGCGGAGGTGGAGGCTTGTTCTGATGCTTTATTTGGTTTCATTTTGTATTTTCTTACCCCTTTAATGTTTGTGTGTGTTATGGTTGTGGTTGTAATTGCTGAAGTGGTGTCTTTGTTTCTGTTGTGTGGTTTGTATTATCTAAAATTAGTTGTGATTTTCTTTTCTTTTAAAAAAAAAAATTATTATGAAAGCTGTAGTACTAGTCAGTTTCCCAATGAATTTGAAACTCTATCCGCATTTTCTAATGAGTTGCAATTGTTTGTTCTTTTTTGTTTTTTGTTTTTTTATAAATTATTATTATAGAAGGTGAAGTGTGTTTGTTTGGATGAGATACATGATTAGTGCTTGGTGTGTGTGATTTTGATGATGTTTTGTTGGGTAAAGTAGTGATTTCCTTGTGAATGGCAGGTGTAGTAGGCTTGTTGCTTCTCAGATGATTTTTCTTTCTTCTTTATAATTGTTACATCGTAACAGAAAGTGTTCAATTGTGTTGTCTTTTTTACAGTTAGTGCATGATTTTGGTTCATGATTTGGATTGTGTGTGAATGTTGAGTTGTACCTTAGTCTATAAATTGCTCTAGTGTGGGTTATGTTAGTTAATTGGGGAAGAATTGGGGTGGGGGTCTTTCTTTTGTATATTTGTTTGATTAGTGAATGTATTTCTGATGTGTGTGTGTTGGTGTATTTACAGTGGTAGTATAGGGTGGCTATTCTTTTATAGTCACGTTTGGGCTGTCCCCAAAATTTCAACTTCACTTTTCTTTTATTTAAATTCTGTTATTGTTTTATAAAATTCTTATTTTTCTTTGCTCATCTCGTTAAATACTTATCATTTCATATTTATGTCTATCATACTGTAATGTATGTATTTGTCAATGTTCAGTGTAAATGTGGCAGAAAACACCTTGGGGCCAGATTTATTGAGCTATTTATTACCCGGTGTGTGAAGCCAAGTTTGTCTGTGTGTCTGTTACATCACCGGGTGCTTTCTTAAATCAGATACAGGGCATATGCCATGACAGTCCTGCCTACCATATATATAAGATCTTTGCCCTGCCTTCTCAGTATTAAAGTTCTGTCATATATATTATAATGTCTTTGTCCTAACTTCTGTATTAAAGTTCTGTCATATAATGTCTTTGTCCTAACTTCTATATTAAAGTTCTTTCATATATAAGGTCTTTGTCCTAACTTCTGTATTAAAGTTCTGTCATATAAGGTCTTTGTCCTAACTTCTATATAGCTTTAGTGTTACAGCTAATCTGGTTAAAGTCATTTGCATTCATAAGTGGTTTCTGTCCTGGTTTTGCATGTTGAACTATATATTGTTTCATAAATTTTTGTGGTCAAATACTTTGTGTGACGAAAAATCTTTGAAAAATTGTCTAAAAAGAAATGTCCTTATGTTCTTTTTGAATGTCAATTTAACTTAATTTTGTCATAGGGTGAAAGTGAAATTTCTATTTCCCTTTTATAAGCCTGTCTTTACTCATAATTATGTTAGTACCAGTACTTAAAATTTATTAATTTATCATTTAAAATGATTCTTTGTAAAGATAAATATAATATACTTATTATAAATAATGGAAATTACACATATTTAAAAGTTTTTGGTCAGTTTATTGTAGGATTGTCTGCAATTACAATAAATTAATTATTTTTACAGAGATAAATTTGTTATATATTTGTTAAATCCATGAATACTGTTGTAAAACTTTAAGACAATACATTATAGTAGATTGTTAGTTAAATTAGCAAGTTCATTTTGTAGAAAATACAAGTTTTCTGACAAATGATTTCAGCAATGCGGATAAAAGTTATTAATTATTTTGCTATCTATTATCTAATGACAAGAGAATCAAGAGGAAAATACACCATATTTTACTTTATATACTGTAACATTACTTTTAACACTCTTCATAACATAAATGTATGTGAAAAATTTTCTTGAAAAGATAACCTTATTATTCTAGCCAGTACCAGGACAGGAACTGAAGTCTTTATTTTCTGCTGTTAACTTTAGTTTGTAAATCCATTAGAACTGGATCATTATTATTATGCATCTGACAAAACTACTTGTGTACAAATGAATAGTTGAAGTAATTTGATCATAAAATTAAGTATTTTACTTTGCAATTTATGGTTTCATAATTCTGCATTTTAGCAAAGTTCTAGAACTATATTGCACTAATTATACCACCACTTGTAGTAATGTGGCAAAAACTGGGATTTTTTTTCACCTTGAATTTTGGATATTTATTATACTTGGTTTTTTTGGCAAAATTCATGAGTTGTTTATTTTACATTTAAAAATATTTATTCTGTCAGGTATGTGTCTAACACTGGAATCGATGAAAGTCCCACGTATAATCATGCATGGCCCGCCTGGCGTAGTAAGTACAAAGTGTGAATTAATGAAGATTCATTATGTACTTTAGCACTGTGCTTAAGAACAAAGTGTGAATTGAAGGTTCACTGTGTACCTTAGCTGTGTTTAAGTACAAAGTGTGAATTGATGAAGGTTCACTGTGTACCTTAGCACTGTGTTTAATAACTATCCCATTCCCCTTAGTCAGGAATATTGGGCATGTTTATATACATCACTCATAATTTGTTTAAACAAAGGTGATAATGTTTGGCTGAAAATAACTCTCCCTGAAGGGAATAGGGAAAGAAATAAGCTTAGACTTATTTAAGATAAGAAGTTGAGATTTCAGTAGGTAGAGCACTTATAATTTACCATCTGAAACCTAAACTAGATATAAGTAATTTTATACATCATATCCTTCTTACAAAATGGGGGTTCTTGTCATTGGTTGTAATAATTTTGAATTATATAAACTGGTTGGATAGCAAAGAATTTGTTTTGTATAACTTTTTAAAAATGTAATTCTTTTTTACTGTGGTGAAGAAAAATTGGCTGCCAGTAAACTTGCTAGTCCATTTTCTTTGAAAAGATGATTTAAGAAATATAGAAAATGAAATAATTAGAGAAATAAACAATGATGTGGGGAAGAAAAATTGGCTGCCAATAAACTTGCTAGTCCATATTATTTGAAAAGATGATTTAAGAAATATAGAAAATGAAATAATTAGAGAAATAAACAATGATGTGGGGAAGAAAAATTGGCTGCCAGTAAACTTGCTAGTCCATATTATTTGAAAAGATGATTTAAGAAATGTAGAAAATGAAATAATTAGAGAAATAAACAATGATGTGGGGAAGAAAAATTGGCTGCCAGTAAACTTGCTAGTCCATATTATTTGAAAAGATGATTTAAGAAATGTAGAAAATGAAATAATTAGAGAAATAAACATGATGTGGGGAAGAAAAATTGGCAGCCAATATACTTGCTAGTCCATATTATTTGAAAAGATGATTTAAGTAATGTAGAAAATGAAATAATTAGAGAAATAAACAGTGATGACGGGAAGAATTAGCCACATATTGTTGGACATGGTTAATGGTTCTGGATGTCTTCTTTAATTTATCAGAACATATCAATTTTCAATTGAATATTGCATGATAACAGCTTTGGATTTCAAACTTTGTATTCTGAGGGTCTTCAAACATTCTAGATCTTCATATTTATTTTACCCTGATATAAAATAGGATATTGTTTTTTTCTGTTATTTTTTATTGTGATGAATAGTTTGTAGTACTTCGTGAAGCCTTACATATCACTAAGTGAAATTTGAGAGGAAAATCCTGCATCATACCATAGCAATTGGGAATGTGAAAGTGTTTGCAAAGTAAAAGTATTTTTGGGTATATTGCTTAATTGCATTTAGAATATTGAAGTATTTTTATTTAAAGTTATTTATAAAAACAAAATTATGAGGGTCTAAAATAAATAATTCTGGCATTATTTTGATTTAGCAATCTTACATTGCATACTAATATTTGCAATATTCATTATAAAAATTTATAATTTTTTATCATTTTATGATAGATAAAACATTTCTATTGAACATATTTATCTTATGATCCTCTGTGTAGAATTTAAGAAAGTTCTTTATTTATGTTATTATAACAACATTGTATGAACGACTGGTACTAAGAGTAGTACAGTTAATCATGCCACTATATCATACAAGGTTTAAACTCAAATAGGAGCATCATGCACATTGCATACACATTCAGTATCTCCTCGTGAATCAATTTGACTGGAGGGAAGTTATACAAGCATATTGTTTGAGTTTATTGATGGAATCCATTGCAGTTGTGATCAGATCCATTTTGTTATTTGGTCTGTCAATCATAGATACATCAATATCTACACATTCCACTTTGTAACAAACATTTCCTTATGCAATCTGTTCATTCATGAATACATCAATATCTACACATTCCACTTTGTAACAAACGTATCCTTAACTGGTCTGTACCATCATGATTATATTAATATCTACACATTCCAATTTGCAACATACATTTCTTTATGTGGTCTATCCCATCATGAATATTTCAGTATCTACACAATCTACAATGCAACATTTTATATCCTTATTTTTGTCCCTTTGTAGAAAATATCAATATCTACTCATTTCACCTTGCAACAAATATATCCTTATTTTTGTCCCTTTGTAAAAATATCAATATCTACTCATTTCACCTTGCAACACATATATATACTTATGTGGTCTGTCTCGTCGTGAATATATCAATATTTGATTTTGTCTTTTTTTTAGATTATGTACACAGTGACACTTCAAAAATGGATAAGCATATTTAAAAAGCTTTACTATTTGGCATCCTGGCTTTTACCACCCAGGACAGCATTATTTGCTTGTCGTTGTATAGGTGTAGTGCATTTTGTAATAAATGTTGTGCTCACAGACTGTGGACCACACATCTTTCTTAGATTTTGTTTTGTAGTAAATGTTGTGCTCACACAGTGTGGACCACACAACTTTCTTAGATTTTGTTTTGTAGTAAATGTTGTGCTCACAGTGTGGACCAAAGCAACTTAGATTTTGTTTTGTAGTAAATGTTGTGCTCACAGTGTGGACCACACAACTTTCTTAGATTTTGTTTTGTAGTAAATGTTGTGCTCACAGTGTGGACCACACATCTTTCTTAGATTTTGTTTTGTAGTAAATGTTGTGCTCACAGTGTGGACCACACATCTTTCTTAGATTTTGTTTTGTAGTAAATGTTGTGCTCACAGTGTGGACCACACATCTTTCTTAGATTTTGTTTTGTAGTAAATGTTGTGCTCACAGTGTGGACCACACATCTTTCTTAGATTTTGTTTTGTAGTAAATGTTGTGCTCACAGTGTGGACCAAAGCAACTTTCTTAGATTTTGTCTTTCTTTTCTGAAGGAAAATGTTGCTTTGATGGCAAAAGGGTTTGCAGAGTCAACATCCATTACACTTGGTAAGTTTTCTTTTTTTTGTTCTGTTTATTGACACTTAATAATTTTTCTTTTTGGTTTTTCAAATTTTCACATTGATTTTGTTGATATTGCTATTTCCCCTTTACAGGATGGACCTTTTGACTTTTTAATCCCATTTTCCGAGATATGTCCTATTTTGTTTGTACTCCGTACTCACCTCTCTAGGCTGGATAAAATGATGAAAGGGAAATAACTGAGCACAGTAATATCTAACAAGTATGGCACAATTGTCTTCAGTGGATCTATCTATATAGAAAATGGATTAACCTGTTCCCTGTCAGGCAAAAAAACGTGCGTCGGCAGCGCCATGTCAGGCACTTTTGCCGTTCAGTGATAATAATTTGTTTGGGGTACTTTCTTCAAAAATCAAAAGTGAAGCTAATACTAAATGAATTTGAAAAATGTTAATTGTAAACTATTACATACCTATTAATAAAATATGTTAAGCCTTTTAAAATTTTTTTTAAAATTAAAATATATATAAATAATAAAAAGTTTTTTTACCTTTTGTTGAACTTGCGATTTTCATCATCTGTTGTCGTATTCCTGGAGGATTTTCATTTTATTACACATTTATTTAATAGTCCAAATTGTGTGGAGATGTTTCATCAGTATTTCAGAATATTAATCCAAGATGTTGCATTATTATTAGTTTTTTTATATCAAGCACACACCACCAAGTACTTTTACTCAATGGATACAGCGCCCGAGATTTGAAAATAGATCTAGAAAAATAGATCGCATCCAAGTAGATAAATCCAATTGAAGTGAAGAAAAATGTTCCACATATGTCCAGTTCAGTATTTTTTGTACACATAAAATCTATTTCCATAAGAATTTTTTTTACACATCAATAAAATAAGTCCCCAAAACTGATACATTTCAGTCACCTCTGTATCACGCCACTGTTTGATAGAGACGAAGTAGAAAGATTTGCACGCGATCGATAGTAGATCTGCGGCATAAGTATTCGTGAACTCGACAATTTTTTGCACAAAATTCACTGGTAAAAATGCTTCCAAAATATCAACTTCTCCAGTATTTTCTGCAAATGGCATTTGTATTTCACTATTTCCTGCAAAAGCATGTGGCTTTTCCATGCACGTAACAAACGCCGCCGCCACGCTTTGACACGACCGGTTTTCAGTTTTCGTAGTGCTGGCCTCGAGGTCAACTGCATCTAAAATTTCAATAGGGGCTGGTTGAACATTTTTATTTTCTGATAAGAAATCAGATTCATCTAAAATGAATCAAATTCTGACCCAGCTGTGGCTTCAATCTGTGAGTTTGAAAACAATGAAACTTGCCATGGAGATCAACACAAAATGTCTGCGCGTCTTCACAAAGACAGTGGGTTGTATTGAAAAAGCTGCCAATTCAAGCTCATTAGCATACTTATTATAAGTATCCAATGATAAAATTTATAACAGATTGGGTGCGGAAGCCAAACATATCTTTCAATTTTTCTGATTGGTTATTTTTAATGAATGGTTTCATGAATGAATGAACTACACGCACGTATCCATAAGCCTGTGACACACCGTGGAATGCAGTCAAAGGCTCAGTAACTTCTGGTTGTGACATGACACCCAGACTGCGAACGGGTTATACAACACATTTGTGAGTGTAACTAGATTTGGGGGGGGGGTGTCTTGTCTAGATTATTTACAAATTTGATTTGTTTTTTCCCATTGATGTTTGATTTGCTTTCTTTAGATTATTTTTGCAATGCAACTTCAAAAATGGATAAGCATATATATATTATTTTCTTTAACTTTTGGGTTATTTTTTTAGGGGGTCTCTTGGCAAGCAATGCTCCTATACAAGTGGATATTGTATTACAATGTTTAAAGTCATTTGTGTGGTGCTACAACTTAATGGATGAACCACACATCAGTTCCCAAACAGATTATTTATCAAAATGCTTTTTCTTGCCCATGCCTCAGTCACTGACCAAAACTTCTAGGTGTACTTCCAACTAAGAGGCCCTATCATGAGTGTAATGCTTAGTCGATCTGCTCAGGTACACGCATCATCATGCTAATGCAGGCTCTAATCCATCACTCCTGATTAAGCTCTAGTCTCTACACATGCTTTGTCTTCATTTTGCAAATTGTACATTTTATTTTTATCTTTACAGAGTTTAATTTCACATATGGACATGTACTGTGCTGAATATGAATTACAGTTGATGATGCTATTCAAATTGAAGAAAGAGTTGTACTTTTTTTAATGCCTAAGCTAAGATATTACAAGGCACTTGCCAAGAATTGTACTGTAATTTTTAAATGAGGTTTTTGGTAATATACAAGGGTTATCCATTTGGATATTCAGAAGTGTGTTATATATTAGGATATTCAGAAGTGTGTTATACATTAAGATATTCAGAAGTGTGTTATATATTAGGATATTCAGAAGTGTGTTATATATTTTTGGATATTAAGTAGTGTGTTATACATTAAGATATTCAGAAGTGTGTTATATATTAGGATATTCAGAAGTGTGTTATATATTTTTGGATATTCAGTAGTGTGTTATACATTAAGATATTCAGAAGTGTGTTATACATTAAGATATTCAGAAGTGTGTTATATATTAGGATATTCAGTAGTGTGTTATACATTAGGTTCCTTACTGACCATAACAACTCTGCAGATAGTGCTCTCCTTTTATGAGGCTAAGGGTGAAAGTTTTTTTGGTCACAGATTGTCCTAAACAAAATCTTACAAAAAGTGTGTTCAGATTTGCTTTCCTTTTATGGCATGAAAGCGAAAGTATTTTTGTCGTGTTATTTGTTACTTTTGTTATTATTGGGAATGAAACTTGAATCCTTCACTTTGCGCCAGAGATCAGAAGACTGTAATGGTGTCATCAAATTCACACCAGAAGCTTTTTATAGCTACCACTTTAGCAGAGAAAGTCATGGATACTTTTATTTTAGTCAAATCATTAACTCAAATCTGTACATTTAAAAAATTGCAGAAGAACCTATGGAGAGTTTGAACTCACCAAAGTGATGTAGAAACCCACCTTCAACACCAGAGGATATTACTGCACACAAGTTTTAAGACAGGAAACCATGAAGCCATCATAAAACTCAACTGGACTGAATTTCCCTACCATCCCATAGCTCAGATCTTGCACATTCAGATTTCCTCTTCGATGGAACCCACAAAGATGCCAATTAGGTTTGGGGTTGGTGATGAGGTGACTGAACAAGTGAAGTGCTTGTGGATGTAGGACTCAGACTACAAGAAGGGGAGACAATCTCTTGTTTCTCACTAGTACAATACTTTTGGAATTGATGGAGATTATGCAGAAAAACTAAGAGGATAACAAAAACATCTAGTTATCCTATGTTTATACAATTTTTATATTATTAGTAATTAAAAATTGGTGTTACAAATTTACATCAGTATCCATTGAAGTGTCAGTCAGTATTGCTTATTGCTGGCTTAGGACATCACATGACGTATGGCACATGAAGGCAAATTGAGATGTTTGATCATCTACTGTTTATACTTTGGGAAGGAATGTTTTTGTTCAACTCATTCAATAAATTTGTCATATCAGTGTTTTAGAACAAATAAAACATATGGTGATAAGCCTACTTAACAGGAGAAAGAAAACTTAGTGAAAGCAGATGAAATCAAAATGATGAAAAATAATGTTTATGAACTAATAATAAACAGAAACTGCTTTGCTCTGTATGTTTGATTATTGCAAAGAAACAAAATAAGTATGTTGACCTCATTAAACAAACATAAATGCATGCACACATACATACACACAAACATAAATGCATGCACATGCATACATACATACACACAAACATAAATGCATGCAAATGCACACACCACAAGCACACACACACAGTATATTAGTGGCATATGTCTTGTGTGTTTGAAAAATAATGTGATTGCACAAGAAACTACTATGTTTATTAGCAACATTTTGTTTTCATGTGTTTGGAAGCATGATATGCAAAAGTTAGAGTTACAGATTCATGTTATAGCTAGTGTTGCTACATCAGTGACATGTATTTGACTTTGAACATTTGCAAAGATTCACACATTAGTGACATTGCTCTGTTAGTGATGTAATGTTCATGATACATAATTTAATGACATATTCTAGAGTTAACTTCTGTTTCAGGGGTCATTTCTATGTTGTATATTTGATTTAATGATATACAGTAGTTAGAGCTAACTTCTGTTACAGAATATATTTCTGTGTTGTAAATTTGATTTAAAGATGTTCAGTAGTTAGAGCTAACTTCTTATAAAGGAGATATTTCTGTGTTGTAAATTTGATTTAAAGATGTTCAGTAGTTAGAGCTAACTTCTGATAAAGGAGATATTTCTGTGTTGTGATGGTGACTTCTTGATGATTTAATTGTTCAAAATTTTATTGTCTTGTTCAAAAATTGATTTAATGATGTACAGTAGTTAGAGTTAACTTCTTTTACAGGAGACATTTCTATATTGTGATGTTGACATCATGATAATGTAATTTTTAGAAATTTTATTACCAAAGTTGGTTCTTTGTTGAAAATGTGATTTAGAGGAGGCAATTCTATGTTGTAAATTTGATTTAATATTTCATATTATAGACATTAGGTTTTTCAGAGATTTTATTATTTCTGGTTAAATCTGGATTGTTCTGAGTTAAATCTGTATTCTTCAGAGTTAAATCTATACTGCTCAGAGTTAAATCTATATTCTTAAGAGTTAAATCTATACTGTTCAGAGTTAAATCTGCATTCTTTAGAGTTAAATGTGTATTCTTCAGAGTTAAATCTGTATTCTTTAGTACCATTTGTTCTTGTTTTGTTTTCCTTGTAATGTTTTAGTTGGGCATTTTTTTCCTAACTGTTTTATCTATTTTAGAGAAGAAAGAACTGGGAGATGGAAACTTTAAAGATTCGGCTTTCATGATTGACTATGTGCCATTCTACAAGAAGAACTTCAACCCCAAACAGGCACTTCAAGATACTGAGCTAGACGGCACCAAAGGCAATGGTTGTCCATTTCAGATTTCTCTCTTTCTTATGTGCAAATTTATAATTGGCTTTTTTAATTATTAAATGTGTAATTAAATATAGACTTTATAGGTAGCTTTGTTTGTTTTTATTAAAGATTACTTAAATATGCTCTGTAAATAGTGTAATGTTAATATTACAGATTACTTAAATATGCTCTGTAAATAGTGTAATGTTAATATTACAGTTTACTTCAATATGCTCTATAAATGGTGTGTCTGCTACTAGGGCTGTCATTTTTTTTCTAAAAAGCTGCCCGGGTATCTGTCCAGATTTTGAACTGGTACCAGAGTACAGCTTGAAAATTAGCATAATCTCCATTGCAGCTTGTGATCTCTACACAAACTATTTAACCATTAAGCATGCACTCTATTTCACACAGAAGCCAATGGTATGTATTTAGTGGCTTTAACCAAATTCACAGTAATCCAACTGAAAATGTGCACTTGCCATTGTTAGATAGATCACACAATTGTAACGTCTGCCAACTTTCTGCAAAGAATGTGGGTTTTGTTACAAACCGCGGGAATTCAGTCACATGAGCATCCTAATTATAATATCTAAAGATAGAATTTAGAGCACAGTGGTTGCTGAAGCAGACCACATATTTCTTTCACTCTGGTTAATATTTTTGAATGGCATGATCGTTTTAGACATATCATTTGGGCGTGGCATCCCATTTTGACCCAAAGACGTGTACAAATTTTTTTTATGATGTCAAATTAATAGGAGAACGATGAACGGGTTAAAGTTAGTTTAAATATGCTCTATAAATAGTACATATGCTATTGTTTCAGTTCACTTCAGTATGCTCTATAAATAGTGTATATGCTATTATTCAAGTTTACTTAATATACTCAATAAATATTGTGTACATGCTATAATTAAAAAATGCTAAAAATTAGTGTATATGCTATTATTAAAGTTTTCATACGCAAGGTTATATTATTTCTGTCCTTTATGAATGCCTAAATGTATTCAGTGTCCTTATCCCTGTAGATGTGTGCATGCATGTAGTTCCTGTGTGACTTTAATTCATGTACCACATAAAATCAGCTTTCAGCACCAGAAAAAGTTTACAAACAAAAAAAGTATTGCCTAAATGATAGCACTATGCTTGCTTTGTGGTTTAAGAATGTAGGTTTGTCAATATGTGAGAAGTGAGAATTAATTCAATAATTTTTGTCTTCTGTTGATATAGTTCAGAAACGATTGAAAGCTGCCCCAGTTGAAAATGCAATTGCTGTTGCATACATTTGTAGGGTATGTTCACATTTCACTCTTTGAATTGTAGGGTATGTTTAGGTAGCGGACCAAAAAAAAAAGTAATAAAATCAAGCATTCAGTTTTGTTATTTTCATTTAAAACTTTTTATAACATGAAAAATTAAAAAAAAATGTGAAGCTATCTCAATTGGTTCCAGAGATATGCTGTTTTTAAGTTTTAAAAAATGTCAGCAGTGAAAAAAATGGTTATTTCGACCATTTTTAGACATGCTAAAGACTAACTAAAATCTGAAATGAAGTAATGAAAGTTTAATACTTTATTCCTTTCTACTTGCAGATAATAAACGCAAGGTGTAACTTTCTATATGATGAAATAACAAAATGCCTAGCTGCAGAAATTAATAAAAAACCATCATCAAGATAGTTAGAAATAACATGATTGACGTTTGACGCAGCATATCTGATTCATTAATTGAAATATATTATTGAAACTGTTCATTTATGTTTAAAATGTATATAAACAAGCTTGATTTTGAATGTTTGTTTGAATAAAACAATGCTTTGGTTGTTGAGAAATCAGTGAATGAAAAGTAACAAAAATGTGCACTTTTATAAAAGTATAGCGGCTGGCAGGTGACTGTGCCGCTACATAGTATGTTCACATTTCACTCTTTGAATTGTAGGGTATGTTCACATTTCATACTTTGAAGAAAGCACTAAGTTACTGTTTCATAAATCTGTAGGGTGTATTTGTCTCTCATACTTTGAAATGTCGGGTATGTTCACATTTCATTCTTTGAATTAAGCACTAAAATACATTTTTAGGATATGTTCACATTTCATTTGGTGATTACCTAAGTATGAACAATGTATATTAGGTTTATTAGTCAGGAACTTTCATGTATAATATTTTTCTTCATGATGGGTTACAAGCCACAGATTAATTACTTCCCATTGCTTATTAATATTGGACGCTTTATTATTTTGTGACTTACACCTTGTATGTTAAAACATAGTTGCTCTCATATATCTTGTTGAGTTCTTGTTTTGATGGGAGATGGGGAGATAGCACTGTATTTTTAGTATTCAACACAACCTGATGGCAGTAATGAGAAGTACAGTTGCAATAGCAGAAAAAAATACATTTTTTCATGACAAATTTAGAAATAAAAACAACTGAATTGTTAAGTATTTGATTAATTTTAATAAAAAGTATTGCATTCAGAACTTGATATAATCATATGAACATAAACTATTGATTATAAAAATGACAAGAATCTAAAACAACATGCAGTTCTAAGTTGTTTTTAATTTTTTAATGTTTTTTTGCAGCCCTATCCAACACTACGAAAGATTATGCTTGAAAAATGCATTGATCTTGGTGTGGAGCAGTAAGTAAATAATTTGCATTCATATTACTTAGAACAGTTTTGACAGAAACAAATGGTGAATGGGGCACCCAGTATCAGTCATTTAAGGCAAATAGAACATTTCTTTGTTAATTTCTGACAGAAAGAGATGGTGAATGTTGCACTTAATAAGCTTTAAGGTGCCTTTAATAACTTACACTGAGTGCCCCATTCACCATCTGTTAATGTCAGAAATGTTCTAAGTGACTTAAATGACTTAATTGATGCCTCACTCTGTTGTCTGTCAGAAAATCAATACTTATATAAATAAAAGAAACAATACAATTCCTATTTTTATACAAAATGCAAATAGATAATTTCTTTGTTAATTTCTGACAGAAACAGATGGTTAGTGAGGTTTCAAATTCAAATACAGTGTTTTTAAAGTACAAGAGAGTTCAGAAAACAGCTAACACCTTGAGGTGGGGTAGGATCAAATCTTACACAACAATGAGCAGCAACAGTGACAGGAACACTTCAAGCAGTTTTTCATTTCTTTATTTAGCTCCTGTAGAGCATTGCTCTTTCAGACCCAGAGCCACAATCAGCCTACATTTACTAATTTTCTCCTCTTTGAGACACAGAGCCACAATCAGCCCACCTTTACTCATTTTCTCCTCTTTGACACAGAGCCACAATCAGCCCACCTTTACTCATTTTCTCCTCTTTGAGACACAGAGCCACAATCAGCCCACATTTACTCATTTTCTCCTCTTTGAGACACAGAGCCACAATCAGCCCACATTTACTCATTTTCTCCTCTTTGAGACACAGAGCCACATATCTGCCGACCTTTAATCATTCTCTCCTCTTTGAGACACAGAGCCACATATCTGCCGACCTTTAATCATTCTCTCCTCTTTCAGACACACCCCCACAATCAGCCCACTGTTTCTCATATTACTTATTCTCTCCTTTTTCATGTTATATTTCACTGTTCCTCTGTACGCATTCCACTCTAAGCTCTAAACATCTCACATGAAAATGGGCCACCAAGGAAGCCCTACAATTCTACAACATTTGTGTTTTCTTACTTTAATTTACTTCTAAACTATTAGGAGTTATGTCATGATTAGAGTATCTAATGACACTACGTTAAATACTCTTTCACTACACCTCTTTCTAACTTATAATTTACAAACTACTAAATAAAATACATAACTATACTCATGTACTGATTGGGATACATTCTCACACACATAGATCATAAACTGCTCAAAGAAAATAATATAAACTAGCAAACACAAATATAAAAGTGACGGGCAGCAATATTAACCCTCTACACAAAACCCAGCCTTCCATGAGTTTAAAAATCAAGGAGAAAGAAATGGAACAAAATAATCAGTTTGACTAGACAACCGTGAAGACAAATTACAAACATTTTTACATTTAAATAGGCATGTACATTCAGAGACACTGCTTCTAATTGTTTAAGCAATGATGACGCTGAGCCAGAGCATTAAATTGTAATGATGTTGACATTATATTGTCACCATGCAGGTAATAGTTTCAATGTTTGGACCATCCTGAGGCCATGTCAGCATAAAAGTTAACATAGCATTTAATCATACTTTGAACATTTACTTTATTTCATCAGTCTGTGAATTTGTAAATATGAAAGGTGATTTTTAAGAAAATATTATCAGTATATGAACTCATAGGTATGAAAGATGACATTTTGTTGACTTGTGCTTTGACTAAGTCTATATAAAATTCAGCTTTCTGTTGGATCAGTCTATGAGTGTGTGTTATGAATGATGACATTTTGTTGCCTCGTATTTTAATAAGTCAGTATGAAAATCAGCTTTTTAACAACAAGCCATGCTGACTTATCAAACTGTATTTTTGCTTTTGTTGTAATACAGGGGTCCTTTGGTTGGAAAACTTAAAAACGGGGAAAGCGTAACATTACCAAATGGAAATATGGTAAGTAGTCACTTTGAAATGGAGAATAATATCTCCATGAGTAAGCAAACTTTTTATTTAAACTTTTTTTAAAACAGCAAGGCATTTGGAAGTAATCATAATAACAGCTTTTACATAGAATTTTGGTTGAATGCATTTCTGTCCTATAAATATTGCTCATCATTTAAAAAAAAAAAAAAACAGAAGGAAGGATAATATGCTTTTTGTATTAAATAAGAAATGGATTTACTACTTTAGCTCTGTAAATATTCAACAGGATTGGAATTTTCTCAGCTCTGGGTTTTTCATATTTTATATTAATTTTAAAGAGAGTGAAATATTTATTTCATGAAGCTTTTTACCCTGATGTAAAAGATTTTTGGAAGTCTATTAAGTCTGTTATTTCGGGCAAGAGTTTTGAATGTTTTTGAGAAACTTTAAAAAAAAAATTCTTAGGAATATAAAAATAAAAGTCTTAACCTACTTTTATATGCAGTGAAATGAGGTTTGTGAAACATGGTGTTTATCAGAAGCTAGCCGGAGTTTTGTACATGAAGAACAACAAAAAAAGTGATTTTCATGTTTCATTTTCATGTTTGTTATACATATTATCTTTGATTTAGATGAGAAAAATATATTATTAGATTTGAAATATCTTGCTTAATTTTTATTAAATAAATTTTTTTAGATTATTTTATTGACTCAAAATTCAGTACACGTGTAGTTGAAATAACTGAATTTTTGTTTTAAAAATTGCTTACATCAGAAAAACAGTAATGAAGTTATTTTATTATCTTTGATGCAAATTTTTAAAAGTGAAGGGCATGATTAAATAAATTTTAAATAGAGAAATTGTTACAATTTTTTTAATGACATAATTTCAAAATAAATCTGAAACCTGAAATGTTTGTAGGAAAATAAATAATTTATTCAAGTTGTAATCCATCTTTGTTTTTTGTGCCTTAGGATATGAGAAACAAATATCCCAAGATTTAATTTTGTGTTATACTAGATCTTGAGATCCATGTCCTGAACCTTTTGCCTGTAAAATGTTGTTTTGAGAAAAAAAAAAAAAATTCAACTGTTTTTTTAAAAAAGTGCTTTCATTTTCCTTCTTTTAAAAATATTTCTACATGCCTAAGAATTTATCATTTATATTACATCATATTCATTGAAAACATTCTTATGTGTTCACATGTGTGTATATTTGTAATTTTATTATTTTATTCTACTCTTTGAATTATCTCTCATGTGATCTTTAAGTTGGGGTTTTTTATTCACCACATGAAAGAGAACCCATAGGACACTAAAGTTCAATCATATTCAGTAACTTGTCTACTATTGTTTTGAAAGGGTGAGTGCAGTGTCTGCATTGTATTGTCCTGTTTTGTTGACATTCTCTACTGCACATACTATGTTGCATACAAACACATCAGCATAAGTAACCTTTGCAAGCATAATAAAAGAGCCAGACAAACATCCATGGTGTATGTGTGTCAGACTCTGATAAACATAGATGGGTCCTGCACAGTGTTGACAAATCCTAACAGACTGAATAAAGTTGTGACAGCAGAGACATGATGTAGATGATAGGAGTGTGTTAGGAGTTTTCCTACTGTTCACTTTCTTTGTTTGAACCCCTGTTCTCTTGGTGTGACAATTTTCTTGTTAAAGGCATAATGGCTCAACTATAAAACTTTCAGTGTTAAGAAAGATATGGTATTAATTGACAAGTCGTTACTCTTAATTATCTGTAGCTTACACAATGGCTCAGCTATAAAACTTTCAGTGTTAAGAAAGATATGGTATTAATTGACAAGTCGTTACTCTTAATTATCTGTAGCTTACACAATGGCTCAGCTATAAAACTTTCAGTGTTAAGAAAGAAATGGTATTAATTGATAAGTTGTTACTCTAAATTATCTGTAGCTTACATCCACTATGGTATATAATTGTTTGTAATTTATTGAATGTGTTTCTTGTAGCAAAGAAACAGAGTATCAACTAAAATTTTTGTCATATTTATCACTGGTGTGCTTATCATTATTTATCATTATTTTATGTATCAGTTTGTTTATAATATCATGTGATGCATATATCAGCATCATTGTTGTATCATATGCTACCTTCAGGTTCATCCAGAACAGGTTTTGAGTAAAGAAGAGGTGGCTCATCCTATAATTAGTAAGTGAATACTCCCTATTACCTCTTAGTAATATTATTGATCTATAAATAGATACACTGGCTTTAAATATAGTCAACACTTGATTATTTGAGACAGTGGCGGTAAAACTGACGTATTTGGCCTCCAAATGACAAATCTGTCAGAATTACAGGAGAAAATACTTTAGTTCATAATTGAGATTTACAGGTGTTTTTTTTTTAAAGAATATAATAATATAAAGGTTCAGTTTTAGATAAAGCTTATTATTGATTTCAGTTTTAGATATATCTTATTACTGATTTCAGTTTTTGATATAGCTTATTATTGATTTCAGTTTTAGATATATCTTATTACTCATTTCAGTTTTAGATATAGCTTATTATTGATTTCAGTTTTAGATATAGCTTATTACTGATTTCAGTTTTAGATATAGCTTATTACTGATTTCAGTTTTTAATATAGATTATTACTAGTTTAAGTTTTTAATATAGATTATTACTAGTTTAAGTTTTTAATATAGATTATTACTAGTTTAAGTTTTTAATATAGATTATTACTGATTTCAGTCGAAAAGTTGTGATTATGAATTGTCTGTTGAGAAATTTGTGTCATCAGTTGAAAAGTTGTGATTATGAATTGTCTGTTGAGAAGTTTGTGTTTAAACTTGTAGAGCGATTTTGAAGTCATTTGTGTACACATATGAATTATATCCTTAGGATTTGTGTTTATGTAATTTAGTGTCTCATGATAATGTATGTATGTGTAGTGCATTTCCCTTGTGGAATGTCATTAAGAATTTGATATTTAAGCATGTCATTATAATTTTGTTCACACTTATGGAATGCCAGTCTGATGTTTTGTTTTTAACACTTGAAAATATCAGTTAAAGCTGTTTGTGTTTGCAGTTGTGGAATATAATTAAAATGTTTGTTTTATAACACTTGAAAATATCAGTTAAAGCTGTTTGTGTTTGCAGTTGTGGAATGTTAAGAGGTTTGTATTTGCATATTGTCCTTTAAGATACATTTTATTTAGTTTGAAGAAGTAAAATGTTAATAAGATTTTTATTTGAATTTGTTGAGTGTTATTAAAAGGTTTGTATTTGCATATTGTCCTTTAAGATACATTTTATTTAGTTTGAATAGTAAAAGTGTTAATAAGATTTTTATTTGAATTTGTTGAGTGTTATTAAGTTGTTTATTTATAGTTGTCGAGTATCACTAAGACTTTTGATTTCCAGTTGTGGAGTGTCCATCAAAAGATTATTTAGACTCCTTGCTACAGTGTGATCAGTTTGGTAGTCATCAAGGTTGTGGTGAGGCCGACCCCAATAAACCATCCATGGTTATCCACATGACACCACTAGAAGTTTACAGATGCCAGGAATATCAAGACTGGATGTCCAAGTAAGTTAATGCTTTCCAATTATATTTCTATGGATCATAAAGTTTTTGTAACTCTTTATGAACTGATTAATGAATATTGTTTCCTTTATGCACTTATTCTGGCAATCAAGAAGCATGAACTAAGCATGAACTAATTGATGAATACAATTCATTTATTGTGTTCTCTTCATTCAGTCAGTATGGCAATCAAAATACATGAACTAAATATAACATTTGTTTTGTGGACAATTATATCAAACTGTATATGGAGTACATATGATATAAACAATAATTCCTATTTTATATAGTGTCTTTGTGTAAATATTAATTATGTATTCACATGAATGTTAGCATTAATTTAATTTTAATATTCTGTTATGTTTAAATCTACAATTATTTGCACACTCAAAGTAAAACAAGTCAAGAAGTCAAGCTCACTAATATCTTAGGGTCAAGGAAAAGGTCATGTTATATATATTTTTCAAACATCATGTTGTTAATTCACATTTTATACTGTAAACAATACCTTTATATAACAGACTATAACAGAATTTAATTGCTTTAAATATGTTTCTTGTGAAATCCTTTAGGTTTGGAATGTACACAGAACACTTGGTACTGAATGAGCTGACGTCAGATGTGATGTTAGAAAGTGTTTATCGCTATCAGACTTGGCTACACCTTGTCCACCCCACCATCTTTCCTGATCTTCAGCACCTCTCCTTGGATAATGATCAGTGTGATTTTACAAAACCTTCAATGCCGCAAGAAATCTTTGAGACCAAACAGTTGAATGGAATGACTGACCAAAATGTTTCATCAGTGGTGATAGCTTGTGCCAATCTACACTTTCAATATCGACCATATAAAGGCTTCATATGGTACACACTAAAGATTTATACAAACTGGTCATCTGGTACACACTAAAGATTTATACAAACTGGTCAACTAAAACACTAAAGATTTATACACACTGGTCATCTGGTACACACTAAAGATCTATACACACTAGTCCACTAAAAAATCTAAAGATTTGTACAAGTAGACAACTGGAAAAAAAATAAAGATTTGTATACTGTGGACAACTGTGTACAAAAAATTAAAGATTTGTACACACCGGCCACCTGAAAAAACTAAAGATTTGTACACACTCTCCAACTGAAAAAATAAAGATTTGTACACACTGGCCAACTAAAAAATCTAATGTCAAGATTTATACACACTAGTAAACTAAAAAATCTAAAGATTTATACACACTAGTCAACAAAACAAAATAAAGATTATACACACAACTGTTAAGCCTTATACAGCATAAATGAAAGTAGAGCAGATGTTTATTAGTGGTGTGATTTTTATTTAACTGTGTACAGTTGAAGAAGCGTCTTACATAACCAACAATTTGCTTTTTCTTTATTCAAAATTTAGGGAACACTGTGTACACCTTGACCACAGAGCATACAAGACAAAAGCTTTATCAGAGAAAAATTTAAGTTCTGCTTTGGAAGAGCTTCAGTTGGAGCTCAGCAAGTATTCCAGCAATATGCCATCAGATATTGAACAGGACCAGGTGTCAGGGAAGTACCCTCACTTTGTATTCTTGGGGACAGGGTCTTCTGTTCCAAGCAAAGGGCGAAATGTCAGTAGCCTTCTAGTGCATCTCAGGTAAAATGTAAATAAGAAACACAGTGACCTTTAAAATGTTGTAAAATGTTTCATACTTTTATTGCTCACCTAGATGTGTATTTCATCAACCTAATGCACACGGAGTTCAGTATTTTAAAAATAGTATATATAAGATATTGAACTGAGTAAGAAGTGTTTGATGTTTTCGGTGCTTGATTATCTGACTCCTGCATTAACCAATCAATTTTCAATCAGGCAGCTTGAGATCATTTTCTAACACTGAAATTGGTTAAGTAAGTACGAGCAACCATCCTGCCACTGTAATAAGTAATATGTAGTGTGACTCATGTAGCATGAACAACCATCCTACCACTGTAATAAGTAATATGTAGTGTGACTCATGTAGCATGAGCAACCATCCTACCACTGTAATAAGTAATATGTAGTGTGACTCATGTAGCATGAACAACCATCCTGCCACTGTAATAAGTAATATGTAGTGTGACCCATGTAGCTTGAGCAACCATCCTACCACTGTAATAAGTAATATGTAGTGTGACTCATGTAGCATGAGCAACATCCTACCACTGTAATAAGTAATATGTAGTGTGACCCATGTAGCATGAGCAACCATCCTACCACTAATAAGTAATATGTAGTGTGACTACTCATGTAGCATGAGCTACCATCCTACCACTAATATGTAATATGTAGTTCAATGACCAGCAATCATAGTAATAATTTTCACATTGTTTCAACTTTTCTAAGATCTTCAACAACAGAAAGTGTTAGTATATCATATGTTTCAACTTTGTTAAGACCTTTAAAACAAAAAGTGTTAGCTTATAATTAAATATGTTTCAACTTTGTTAAGACCTTTAACAAACGAAAAGTGTTAGTTTATCATTACATATGCTTCAACTTTGTTAAGCCCTTCAAAACAAAAAGTGTTAGTATATCATATGTTTCAACTTTGCTAAGACCTTTAAAACGAAAAGTGTTAGCTTATCATTATATATGTTTCAACTTTGTTAAGACCTTTAACAAACAAAAAGTGTATTGGACTTATTTGTTTGTCATTTTCAACAAAGCTGTCATTTTATATTCTGTATTGGACTGATTTTTAAGTCATTTGGACAGTGCTGTATCATTCTGTATCGGACTGATTTGTAAGTTGTTTGGACAATCAACAGATTATTAAGTAAGTAAGGCTTTGTTTATAATGTTTAATTAAAGTCTTTCTCATTCAACAGAAAAGATGCAACACTTGTCCTGGACTGTGGTGAG
The DNA here is from genome assembly GCA_028829895.1 of Sinotaia quadrata. NCBI lineage: Eukaryota > Metazoa > Mollusca > Gastropoda > Architaenioglossa > Viviparidae > Sinotaia > Sinotaia quadrata. The sequence continues at coordinate 77,675,681 of CM054182.1, forward strand.
GGTACTTCAGGACAGCTCTATCGCCATTATGGTCCACAAACTCAGGACATCTTGAGGAACCTAAAAGCCATCTTTGTTTCTCACATGCATTCAGATCATCATATGGTCAGTTTAATTTCACATGCATTTTCCCTTCTTTTAAATGTTGTAATCTTTAAATGGGATGGGGGTTGTTTGTTTTGTTTAATAATGTATGTCTTAACAGCTCTCTACAGTTCTAACAAATGGGAATTTAACCAGTCTTTAAAATGTCTTATTTCTGATTATAAAATATATTTTCTTTATACATTTTTCTATTTGTCAGAAATGCTGTTTATTGTTTTTTTTTTTCTGATTTTTAATCAGGGATTGTTCAGCTTACTACAGAATCGCAAGGTTGCATTGGAATCTGCTGGACAAGAGTTAACACCCATTTTGCTTCTAGCACCTATACAAATAGGACGCTGGCTAAACTTTTATCATAACCATGTTGAGCCTGTTAGTCATTTGTTCAGGTAATTTATACACATGTGCCATTGATTATATGTTTGTACCAACTTTTTACTATTTATTTTGTAATATTTGTACACTTTGATTTGCACAAAGAAATGTTGAAATGTTCATAGTTTGTTTGGTAATATTGAACTGTGTTACTAGCTATGCTGATTAAATTTGGAATAAGCAAATTGTACTTTATCATTGTGTTAATCTGTACAAATAGTTCCCTGTCTAGTTTTAATTAATATATATCATATGGACCCTTTTATCATTTTTTAGGTATGCTGTTGGTGAAGTAAACTTAATTTTAAAAAAATGTTCTTTTTACTATTCAGTAACTTGGCACTTATTTTGGAATTGCTGTTTTGCTTTGCCCAAAAATGAAATGCAAAAGACCATTTTCTTTTCTTTTTAAACTAATGCTCTTTAAGAAAAAATATTTTATCTTGAAAGATATTTATGAAAGTCTTATATTTTTAGTTGTCTCTCACAAAACTTAGACATTGCTTTTATTTTCCAACTAAATTTTGCTTTGGAAAACGAATTTGCTCGTGGAAAATTGTGAGTGTATGGCATTAACTATTAATGTCACCAGGAAATGTCTTCATCCGTATCACGGTAATTCTATATCACAAAAACATGGGCAACAGTGGCTGTCTTGGATTTTTTTCATCATTTTGGGGAAGGCTAACTGGCCGCTATAGTGTGTTGACCTCTATTATGATTATTATTTATGAATTCCTTTATCATTTAATAACCATAATCACTTATCAGTGGTTAAATTTAGGATTCATTCCCTAACATGAATTCCCTCTATTAAGTTATGCACTACCGACCCATAAGTTCTGATTGCAGGTGGAACTTCTTACTTAAGGAGTAATCTAAATTCACCTTATTGACTAACTTTCATCCAAAACAATTGACTCACGAGCCCCATTCCACTCTCTAACTACTCCAGACATGCATCAATGCACATACATAAGAACGATGTAACAAAAGATAAAAGATTTATTATAAAATAATATCTATACCACAAAAATACAACTAAATTTGAAACAGTTCACGTATTTACATTCAATTTCAAATATTCGAATCCTCTCCCCTATATAATCAGTATTTTACAATGTCTACTTGAGGAACAATCTCTAATCAGAGTTAATATTTTATTGTTAGTTGTAAAAGAGAGAAATTAGAGGTATTCAATTTAAGTTCTTGACCTGGTCTGTAAATGCAGCATCATAGAGAAGATGTATGGTTGAAAAGAGTTTATGCAGTCAGCGCACACCAGGACCCACTTCACTCGTGTACATAGTCTGTTGAGCACGCTGGATTGTCTGGAAATTTGAACAGCAAATGGCGGTCATTGTATCTGTTCTCACCACCCTGGAGTTCCATGGTAAAAGTAGTCTTACGATTTCAGAAGTCTCCCTCAAGACATAACACATGTCATAGGGTAGGTGCTGATCAGACAAGACCAAAAGACAGCTGACAGCTGAACGTAGAGCTGTAGCTAAAATGAAGGATGAATAAAGCCACGCCCTGCAACAACATTGGAGCATAATGCTTAGATACAAATTCATAATTCTCCACATTATCTCTCATTTTCTCTCCAGTCATAACTTACATATTCTGCAAGAGAATTGTTTAGCCCTCTTACATGCTTCATTCACCAATACATAATAAATTATACATATTAATGAATCAATCAAAAAATCTAACATATATCAAATCAATGCATGAACAATAAATTTAACAATAAAATTATTCAAAGTCCATTCTTGCATTATTGATCAGACAATTTACCACTGGCTATCAGTATGCCTCCTACCGGACTCCGAAAATATTTTGTCGCAAGTAATTATAACAAGGCTTGACCGGGTATTTATTAACTCGTGCATCAATTAACCGGAATTGTTCATTTACAACTTTTACCTCTGCGCTCTACATCTATGCGTTGTGCTTAGTGTTTCCGACCCCATATCTCAGCAAAATATAAATTTACCAAAATTTCCACATCATTATGCTAAATACAATATATATGAAAAATTCTGATCAATTCTTGGGGAAAATAGGCATTGTTATATTTGCCCTAAATTAAAAAATTATTAAAAGTTTTGTCTACATCCACTTCATTTTAAAATTTAATGCTCTTCTAAACATGTCTGCACAAAATCATTTAGAAATCCGCCAGGAACATACCGGGACCATATTTTTGGTGTTTCCTTTTCTCCTTAGCCTGGTTTTGGTGGATTTTTTTCTGTTCTTGGACAAGTCACTTATTAAATTTTCTGGTTCTGTTCCACTTATCATAAAGTCTTTTAATGTTCTATCAAAATGAAGCACATATGCCAATCACTGCTCTTTTATTTATCTCAAATATTTTTTTATCTTTGTCTCTAAGCAGTAGCTTTGATTTTGGAATCTGGACACATTCCATTATAAAAGAAATGTTCTCACAAATAAACTTAAGTACATAGCTTTGATTTTGGAATCTGGACACATTACATTATGAAAGAAATGTTCTCACAACAAATAAACTTAAGCACATAGCTTTGATTTTGGATTCACTACAATCCATTGTCACAAAAACAAACATAAAGCAAATGCTTAGCTTTTGTACTCTTGAACCATTCTATTCCCCTAAATTCTTATCCTGAACAAATATAAGCATTGCGCTTTAAATTTGGACTTGTGATGCATTCCATTGTAAAAAAATATATTATCACAAAGGTAAGCAAATAGCTTTGAATTTTGGCTCATTATGCATTCCGTTGTAAAATAATATTAACACAAAGGTAAGCATTGAATTTTGGATTTGGACTTGATGTATTCCATTATTAAAACATGTTATCACAAATGTAAGTTAAGCAGCTTTGAATTTGGACTCTTGATGTATTCTATTGTACAGAAATGTTAGAATTTGGGGCTTTTGACATATTCCATTACAAAATCTTTTGTTACACATAAACTTTGATTTGATGTTTGAAGACACATTCCTTTATTTAAAAAATAATATATTTTACCAATAAAGTTTGTTTTATGCCTTCAAACATCTTGCTAGCGAAGCAATTGCTACCAGTAAACTTGACTGCAAGCATCTTGCTACCAAAGCAATTGCTACAAGTAAACTTAACTGCAAACACACTCCATGACATAAACTGTTGCTACAAATAAACTTGACTGCAGTTAAATCCCATTATCAAACTGTCGCCCCAAATTAAACTTTGTTTTCTGACCACAGACATATTCCATTACAAAATCTGTTGCCACACATGATGGAATTGGAAAAAAACCGAGTGGATTACAGTGATGTTTTGGAAAGATTGACCCTGACTGAGGTAAGGTTATAATTCTTTTGAATGACATGCTTATTGTATTCTTAATGATGTGGCAGTGTATGGTTCTTTGTATTCTTAATGTTGTGGCAGTGTATGGTTCTTTGTATTCTTAATGTTGTGGCAGTGTATGGTTCTTTGTATTCTTAATGTTGTGGCAGTGTATGGTTCTTTGTATTCTTAATATTGTAACAGTATATTGTTCTTTGTATTCTTATTGTTGTGGCAGTGTATTGTTCTTAATATTGCGACAATGTATTGTTCATTGTTCTTAATATTGTAACAGTATTGTTCATTGTATTCTTAATATTGTGTATTGATCATTGTATTCTTAATATTGTGTATTGATCATTGTATTCTTAATATAGTGTACTGTATTGTTGTGTTTTTAATATTGTTACAGTGTACTACTAAATTATTGTGTTCTTAATATTGTTACAGTGTACTGTATTGTTGTGTTCTTAATATTGTCACATTGTACTGTATTATTGTGTTTTTAATATTGTCACAGTGTATTTTAATGATGTGTTTTTAAAATTGTCTACAATATATTGCATGTATTTTCATTTTGTACAGTATCATGTGTGTATTTAAATTCTGTTCTTAAATTGGCTCTAGTGTATTGTCTATTTTCATTGTGTTTTGCATGTATTTTTATAGTGTACAGTTTATTTATGTATTTACATTGTGTTAAATTGTCTGCAGTGCATAGCAATTAGCATGTATTTTTTTTTATTGTGTACAATGTATTATGTTTTAATATTTTACATTGTGTTCTTTATTTACAGTGTATTGCATGTATCTTTATTTATAATTTAGTTCAGGCTAGTGGAAGTAGAGCATTGTCAAAATACATTTGGAATTACTGTTACTCACAAAGATGGGTGGAATTTTTCTCTTATATATTTTAGTTCAGGCCAGTAGAAGTAGACCATTGTCCAAATGCATTTGGCCTTGTTGTTACTCACACAAATGGCTGGAAGTTGGTTTTCTCAGGAGACACAGTGCCATGTGAACGACTAGTGAAAGCTGGTAAGATTATCGGTTTAACTTTTCTAAAAATAACCTTTCTTTTACATTTTAGTTAAATTCAGTAAAATGTTCAAGATTTTGTTTATTTGTATGAACTTTATGTGATGGGATTTGTTCAAATCAAATCTTTCATACCAATCGGCAGCAACAGTACAGAAACGCAGGAACACTTCTAGCAGCTTTTCATTTCTTTATTTGGCTCATGTAGAGAATTGCTCTCCCAGACACACAAAGACACAAAGACTCTCTCTATCTTAGCTCTCTCCTCTTCTGTATGCATATGTCTGAACTCCATGTCAATCTCTCCCTCACACACCCTGGCCAAGCAATATATACTCTGAGCATGGGCTGCCAAGGAAGCCTCGTGCAGTGACACTCAAAATAGCATGTTAAAACACACTCTAATGATCTGAACTGTGCTTTCCTACTTATACACATATATATATAATTTACTCTCTGTGTTTCTAGTAACTAAAGAAACTACATTAAATGCTCTTTAAATACAACTCTTTCCTAACGCATAATTTAAAGTACAAATAAAATAAATAACTATTCAAGTATCATGTAAAAACCATTCTCACATGAATAAATCATAAACTGCACAAAGAAAATAATATCAGCTATCATACAAAAATACATAATTACTAACTTCATGCTATTTTTGTCTACTATTATTAATAAATGCATAAAACATAGACAATGATTAACGTGTATACACTAACACAACATAATACATGGCATAACATAAATTTCTCTCATAGTTTAAACCAGAAACCAGTGATTGTTGACTGAATTTGCCACTACATCTATGCATGTAGAAACAAAGCATTGTAAAATGGTGGGCAGCAATTTTAAAACCTATACACAAACTCTAGCTTTCCATGTTTATATGTAGGGTATTTCAGATTCTTTGTCATATGCTTTAGTTTTGATAAAGTCACTGTACACATTTAAATGGACATATTTTAGCATCAGCATATCCAGTGATTATATTTTTGATGTATTTTCTTCTTTGATATAAAAGTTATGATACATATTAAAGTGTGGCTTGTGATCGTTGGTGATCTTTATTCTTCTGTGACATATTAACCTTGAACTCGTCATCATCAATATAAGGGGCGCTTCCACCGCTTTTGTGCTGGTGGAGGGGAGAAGAGAGGGAAGTGCCTTCTTGCTGTGTGCATCAGTTGCAAACATGTCTGGCTGGTGAAGGACTCAAACCTGGTAATCCATGGGCTGGGGGTATGGTTGTTGTGGTTGTCGTTCCTGGCAGTGAAGTTGTTGCAATCGCTCCTGATGTTAAAGTGAGGGGGGTGATTTACAGAGCCTAGGCTAGGAACACGCGAGATCTGTACCTAATGTGTATATGTGCCCGGGATGTTCCACCCCCTGGCCTCCTCACTGGTGGTGTTGTGGTTGTGGTGCCCCTGGCGTCTTTTGAGATGTCTAAAGATGGGCGTTGGTGGCAAGTATAAATGGTCAAGCAACAGCAGTATCATGTCAGCCATTGGGTGGTTAAAAGAAAAACGACGACGGGTACTGTTGTTCGTAGTACCTTGTTAGTGTTGTTGATGTTGTTGTTGGTATCTGCATTCTTGTTTCGGCTGTTGTTGGCGCCGTTGTTGTTTTCGAATATGTGGTGGTGGGCACTGTCTTTGCCTCCTTTGACCCTTTTCTGTTGTTGGCTGGCCTACTGTTGTTGTCGTTGTCTCATGATTGATGGTCAGGGTGGCCTTGCTGGTAAGGGTTAGACGGGTGTGGCCTCAAGCTCCTTTGAAACCTCTTCCAGAATGGTGTCAACTTCATTCTTTTTTTCTGGTTCCTGTTGCAGATGTTAGCCGTTTGGATTTTTTTCTTTTTCGTTTTGGTGTTTTTCATCTGCATATTGGTGACTTTTTGTTATTTTCTATTTTCACTGTCTGATTTTTCTTCCCCTCCGTTGTAGTAGTTTGAGTCTGAGTTTTTGTTTCCACAGTTACTGTGGTTGGTGTTTGAGAAAATGCCTGCTTTATATGCTTTCCTTCTTTCATGGTCTGTGATTAGTTAACTTTTGTTGTTGGTGGTATTTTCCAGATAATGGTTGTTTGTGTTTCCCTGTCGGTCATTGGTATTGGTTTTATTTTATTTTCTTCTTCTTCCTCTTCTTCCTCCTCTTCTACTGGGCTGTAGTAGTCATGAAGCTTCCAGAACGCAGACCTTGAACTCCTTCTCAGTTAGAAGTTTTTATAAAAGAATGTTCCACCATTTGTCAGAAATTGTTGCATTCTAAAGCTAAATATCTCAACAGTATATAAAGATATTAAGACTAAATATATCAACAGCATATAAAGATATTAATAGACTAAATATCTCAACAGCATATATATTAATAGACTAAATATCTCAACAGCATATAAAAATATTAATAGACTAAATATTTTAACAGCATATAAAGATATTAATAGACTAAATATTTCAACAGCATTTAAAGATATTAATAGACTAAATATTTCAACAACATATAAAGATATTAATAGACTAAATATTTCAACAGCATATAAACATATTAATAGACTAAATATCTCAACAGTATATAAAGATATTAATAAACTAAATATTTCAGTAGCATATAAAGATATATTAATAGACTAAATATTTCAACAGTATATAAAGATATTAATAGACTAAATATCTTAACAGCATATAAAGATAATATTTAGAATAATATTTCAGTAATATATAAAGATATTAATGGACCAAATATCTCAGTAGCATTTAAAGATATTAAAATACTTTTTAAAAATTGTGGTTTTCTCTTCATTTTTTGTCATAAATAAAATAATTTCTTACTTATTTGTATAATCACACTGGCACTTAATTTCCATTAGTTTTGTTAATGGTATTACTAGAAAAAAAATGCAAATGACTTTTCAGCATCATTAACACAGAATTGGACTTTTTATATTTTGCCTAAACAATTCATAGTTGTCAAATAATTATTAAAATCCAAATTATTAAAATAGCCTTTTAATAATTTAGAAACTGCAGACGATCTTTCAGCAAGTTTAAATTGACACTTTTATAATTGCATGGTAAATCTGTTGCATCAAATACAATATCATGACAAAAGTTATACTCTTGAGTTAGCATCAAACACAGTATCATGGCAAAAGCTATACTCTTGAGTCACCATCAAACACAGTGTCATGGCAGAAGTTATACTCAGCATCAGATGTCTTGGCAGGTTATACTCTTTAGTCACCATCAAACACAATGTCATGGCAGAAGTTATACTCTTTAGTCACCATCAAACACAATGTCATGGCAGAAGTTATACTCTTTAGTCACCATCAAACACAATGTCTTGGCAGAAGTTATACTCTTTAGTCACCATCAAACACAATGTCATGGCAGAAGTTATACTCTTGACTCACCATCAAACACAATGTCATGGCAGAATTTATACTCTTGAGTCACCATCAAACACAATGTCATGGCAGAATTTATATACTCTTGAGTCAGCATCAAACACGATGTAATGTCAGAAGTTATGTTCTATCTATCTATCTATCTATCTATATATCTATCTATCTATCTATCTACCTACCTATCTATCTATCTATCTATCTATCTATCTATCTATCTATCTATCTATCTATCTATCTATCTATTTATCTATCTATCCCTTAGTGTTGCTGACCATGGTCAAAGTGCAGTCTGCAGTCTCTGCTTATGTGCTTTATTTCTAACTTTCAGGTAAAAATTGTGATGTATTAATACATGAGGCCACACATGAAGATGACTTAGAGGAGGAAGCCAACAGAAAAAGACACAGGTGGTATTCATAGATTAAATTAAATTCACATACACAATATTAATCTAAAGGTATACACATTTAGACATTATTAAATAAAGTCACACCCCTGCACATGCACACAATAATTCTTAGATTCCTCTCACACTATTAGCCAAAACTTTGACATTATTCAGTAGGATGTAAAAAGTATCCTTCTAGATCCTGCTAACTAATACATTCATTTCAGTTTATTTATTTAAGAGATTTTCAGTTTAGCATAGAAATAGTCTTAAGTCTTACTGGTACCTTAATGAAAGACTGAAAGTCTCATTTGGATTCCTTAAATTTCCCCCAGCATCCTTTGCAGATTAAGCAATTACATTCTTTTATTTGCTATCATGTCTTAGGGTGGTTCTGCAGTGTCAAAGAGAGAAAATGTATTGGTTTACTGATGAGCCTGTGGCATTCCATTAGGACGTGTCAAAAGACACCACATGTTCTTGGATTATTAAATCAAAACCCAAGAATTGTTGATTTTTCAGTCACAATCAACAGATATTTGTAGATTGTTATGAACAAATAAATTTGTTTATGTATCATTAAATCACTATTCATGGATTTTGAAGTTAAAAGACATAATCTGATAATGATGGATTAGAAATTTAAAAGACATTGATGGATTAGAAAGTCAAAAGACGTATTGCTGGATTAGAAATTCAAAGACCTATTCATGGATTAGAAAGTTAAAAGACGTATTGCTGGATTAGAAATTCAAAGACCTGTTCATGGATTAGAAAGTTAAAAGACTTATTGCTGGATTGGAAATTCAAAGACCTATTCATGGATTAGAAAGTTAAAAGACGTATTGCTGGATTGGAAATTCAAAGACCTATTCATGGATTAGAAAGTTAAAAGACGTATTGCTGGATTAGAAATTCAAAGACCTATTCATGGATTAGAAAGTTAAAAGACGTATGTCACAACCACCCTCTGCTCTCTTGCGAAAGTGGGGGCGGGTGTTAGCCAACATCAATGTAGGATCTTGTGTAGATGAATTACAGGATCCCACACAGAGACAACAATGATATTTGCTTGTGTAGAGCATTTTTATTCTGTGTGGGTTACGTTTGTTGACATGCGAGTGTGCAAATGGGATTGTTTGAGTGTAGACGGTACAGACAATACAACATAAAAGACAAAGACAGGACAAGAAACACACTTGCTCTCTCAAAACAAAGTTGTCAAGTTTTCAATTTGAACAAGTGACAATTTGTATTTATTTATCAGAGGGTTTTTGTCTCTTGCATGCGGTGGTTAGTCAATCACTTCAAAGACATCCACAAACCTACACTCTGGGATGGGAAATGATGAATTAAATAAAAATAAAATAAAAAAAATAAACGAGTCTAAATTCCACAACAGACTGGTAGCTTCCGCTATCAATGATCAAGCTAATCAATTATAACATCAAGCTCAATTCCTACTCAAAAATTACTATACTAACATTTTCACAAAATAATTATTCTCTAGGTTTCAGACATATATAATGTTCCACAAAATAACATTTATCCAAGTCAATCAAATTTCTAGCCTATATGCACTGAGGCTCTTTCTACATTGAATTAAGTTAGTTACTGTTTTTACTTTCTGTACCTGTCAAAATTCAAGTAGGATGACTTCGTTGACGAATCAAAGTGGATGTACTAACGGTGGCATGAATGATGATTGCAATTGTTCATGTAGGAAAATGGAAGGAAATACAACTGAAGTAGAGACGCAGTTGAAACAAGGTTTCCTCTCATGGGTCGGTCATATCTGGCTCCACCCTGACATCCTCCTGGTGCCACATGATCAGCACTCTGCATAATCAAGAAAAAATTGACTGCTTGTCCACAGGCCAAGTCATCAGCGACAAAATTGATGTCACTCTTGCCATAAGTGGTGTGTCTTTGCACCATGCCATCACACTCCATCAATGCGTCTGCATGGATTGTGACCGAAACATCCACGGTAGAGGTCTGAGTTGAAGCATGCCTGGACGACTGGTTTAATCTCTCGCCATAATTGTGCTGCATGGCTCACCAAAAAAAATGGTGGGAGCTTGAATCCCAGCGAACTTCCACTATTTGAGCTGCCCCAGTAACTTCGTGGAGCACTCAATAAGGCTACACACATAAAAACACACAAGGAAATAAATCCAGTTTATCCCTTCTCTAACTGTTTCTTCTAGTCTCTCCAACTGTCGTCTACTCTCATTTTCAGCCATAATATATTCACAAAACTACACTTTCCATTCCTGCTATAATTAAATTTCATCTGATGTTCAAATAATCATGGAGAGGGAATTTTACTTTTTCGCCAGTGTTAAATGCCACGTTGCATGACCTTTGCCAAGCAGTAGGTGCGAATCTCAAAGTCTTTTCTGTTGTTTCTGCTGTCTTGGTGTTTTTTTATTCTCTCTCTGGTGTTTTTTCTACTCTTATATCTCCAGTTTTAAATTTTCAATAAAAATTTTGCTCACTCATCTTTTCAGCACAGTTTTTAAGTAACAAGCTCATGATTTTCTAGCTTCGCGTGCTCTTACATTTGCCATAGCATGGTAACCTCATATATTAAAAAAGAAGAAATAAAACCTCAGGCGTTCCTATTTCTCAAGTGCACACTTTTCTAAATTAAATAAATATCTCTCATATCTTTGAATACTACATATTTAGATCAAACAAATGTCTATATTATTCTTATAATATATCACACAACAATATCAATCTTTTTTTAATTCTAATCAACAAAATAGCATAAAATATACATTATAACCTTTCTAATCCAATCTTCACATACTCATGCATCACAATAATGAAATGATTGCATTCACACAAATACATAAATTCAGTTTCACATGCACACTCCACAAAATGCGCAACTAATGAAACATTAACATATTCTCTCACTATTCTGAAATATAGGTGAATTTTCTGCCTATACTCCCTAACCTAACATTTCCGAAAAAGAAAACAACTGCCAACTATGAATATGGTGAACAGCGGCCTTGAAACTGGGCAGTCGTCGTAAACAAGTAATAAATAAAAATTAATTCTAGTGTGTACCCCGGTCCCCATGACATGCATATTTAACAAAAATATATTTATTACTAACTGTTACAATGTAGCTTTAAATTACAGACTGCTGTGAAGAAATATAGTGGGTTTTATTTAGTCGTGTTTTCAGACTAGTAAATATTACAAAATATTACATGAAAATTATGTGCATTTTGGGCAGCTTTTGGACGACTGGTGTAAACAATAAAAAAATAATAATTATGGCACTTCTCCATGTCAATATAAAGATAACTGTGGGGTAAAAAAAAATGTTTCAAGAATGCAGTTTTCTTGGGATGTTAGATGTGACACTTAATGCCAGAGAATGTGGAATTTATATACATTAGCTAATCAGTATTATCTGAAGAAGAATAAAGTATATTAGTTAAATGGTACTAACAGTGGAATATGGAACTTTTTGATTACAGCACAACATCCCAGGCCATTGGGGTCGGGCAGCGCATGGAGGCAAAATTCATCTTACTAAACCACTTTAGTCAGCGTTATGCCAAGATTCCATTCTTTGGCAGTCACTTCCCAACCAATGTGGGCATTGCTTTTGATAACATGAGTGTAAGTTTGAAATATGGTATTTAGTGATTGACAGCCAAATATAGTTAGTGCAAACAGTTCAAAACAATTCAGATGTTACTTGATTTCCACATTTAAAAATCCCAGACAGAAATTAGCAGTTCACATTGACATTTTGGTGTCCACCTTCATATTTTCACTTTTGAGAATGTTGCAATGGCCTATCACTTGCTGTTAATGTTTTACTACAACACTACAACATAATCACCTGCATGTCATTGCCTTTTAATTTTATCAAGGTCAATGCAGTATTATCACCTGTAGTTAATTAGATTACTATTCACTCTAGGTTAGTAAAACATTAACATTTATATTTAATTGTTCAGCTAAGTAAAGCATTATAATTTATATTTAATTGTATTTTGGTTTTGCACAGGTAAGTAAAGCATTATCATTTATATTTAATTGTATTTTAGTTTTATATAGGTCATTAAAGCATTATCATTTATATTTAAATGTATTTTCGTTTTATATAGGTCAGTAAAGCATTATCATTTATATTTAATTGTTTTTTGTTTTATACAGGTCAGTAAAGCATTATCATTTATATTGTACTTAGGTTTATATAGGTCAGTATAACAGTATAGTGACAAGTTAATTTCATATTCATCTTATATAAGTCAGTACAGCATTATCATGTTTAATTAATTGTATGCTGGTTTTATATAGATCAATATAAGCTGAACTTATAGATTGTCTGATTGATTTTATGTAAAAGTGTTTATTATAAATAGTGATTGGGTTGTGTCTTGTTTATTACCTGTAGTAATTAAATTGTGTTTTGTTTTTTACCTGTAGTAATTGGATCATGTCTTGTTTATTGCCAAGAGTAATTGGATTGTGTCTTGTTTAGTACCAGTAGCAGTTGGATTGTGTCTTGTGTATTACCTGTACTAATTGAATTGTCTTGGATTTCACAGGTAAACATGAGTGAGCTCAAGCTCCTCCCACTGTTGCTACCAGCCTTGAAAATTCTCTTTGCTGAGGAGCATGCTGAGTTAGAGGCCACTACTCTCAAACGGAATAGACGGAAAGAATTTCAGTTTAAATACAAAGGAGCTTTAAGTTCCTAATAAATTCTTTGATAGCATAAATTTGAATGGATGATGTGAAAGAAATATGTAGTTGTGAATGCCAATCAGCTCTTGAGTGTGTAGCTATGAGTGCCAATCAGCTCTTGAATGTGTAGTTGTAAATATCAGAATTTAATCATGAAAAATCAGTAGTAACAAAGAAGAACCTGAGGATAAAACAGGAGAAACACAAAAACAGAATGAGGACAAAGACGACAAAACAATAGAAACAAACATCAGGACAAATGAGTAGGGAAAAAACATCAGAGCAGGAGTAATACTGGCATAATGTGTTGGAACTACCCAGTATGTTGGAACTTAACTAGTATGTTGGGACTACTTGATGTGTGTTGGGCTTATCAGTATGTTGGGACTACTCGATGTGTGTTGGGATCACCAGTATGTTGGGATTACTTGGTGTGTGTTGGGCTTGCCAGTATGTATGGCAACAAGTAAAACATGAAACTTGTCTGTCAAGTGCAGTTTGTCTTGGTCATCACTACAAGCAGTTTAATGTAGACATTTTAGTAAATTAACTTACTAGCTCTGCTAGATATTTAAGAAAATTATAATGTCAGAAGTGGAATTAAATTACCTGGGTATGACAGGTGTGAAACTCATTGTTTTGTAAAGGATGTGAAACCAGTAACTGTGTGACTGGATGTGAAAACTATAGAATTTTTCACTATATGATAGTACACTAGATATACAAATCTGAAATATAGATTTTAGAAAATATATACTTGCAAAATATTTCCTAAACAAGAAAGAAATTAATTCTCAGAGTTTATAGGACAAGCCTGTAATGCCATTGACATGAAATATATTGTTCAAACATCAATATCACTCTGTTATTTTTTGTGAGACTTTATGGTTTTAATATAAATACTAAACTCTTTTACAAAATGTTCATGACTTTTCTTAAGAATAGCATTGTCATCACCTCCTTTCAGATATATGTCTTAAACTAGATCTCTGTAATGCATTCTCATTAAACTTTTCTTAAGAATAGCATTGTCATCACCTCCTTTCAGATATATGTCTTAAACTAGATCTCTGTAATGCATTCTCATTAAACTTGAATAGTTTGTGATAACGCCCACACTATTGTAATAGTGTATTGTATTATTGATATCCTCATCAATTAATAATGCACAACTAAATACAAATGGTGGGAATCTTAATTTACATATTATTAATAATGCACAACTAAATATAAATGTCTGGAATCTTAATTTACATATTATTAATAGTCCGTGTAGAACACCTTATCTCCCATCTCCATTTGGCGGATCCATGGCATTTCAAAACTCTGTTCTTGCCTTCACATACATATGCAAAGAACAGACATTCTACTTACAAATATTTTACTTTCCACAGGAGTAATTTGATCTGTCTTAAAATTATATTAAAAAGCCCCCATCCACTCTCTATTACTCCAAACATAGATTGCATAATATGCATAAAAAACAGTCCTAAAACTTAAACAATAAATTTATTAAATATAAATCATCAAGGAAACGTACAAAAAACAAATACTTGTACTAGCTACTAGAAGAATGTTCCACTACTGTCCAACACCTAACCAGTCTTTATCACTACAATAAAATAATCAAATTAATAATCTCTAATAGTTCAAATAAATTTGCCTCTCATCATGGAATCAGAGGGAGAAAGTGAAAGAAAGTTTAATACATGTGACCTTTTCCTGTTGTAAACTGTGTGCCTAAGCCTCAGCCTTGTAACAATGTTGCATGTTGGCCTTTTCCTGATGTAGACTGTATTTCTAAGATGCAGCCTTGTAACAATGTTCCATGTTGGCTTGCTCCCCTTGAACATTGGTTTTAACTTGCATCCTTAAGCACGCCAAACCCAAACTACTCTCAAGGAAAAAACAGAGGTCTGGGCCCAATTCCTGACATACTGGTTCCTGGCGGAAATTCACCACAGCCAAATCTGTCAATCCTGTTGTCAGCGGTTGTAATGATTGATGTCAGATCCCATGTGCCGACGTAGATCAAGAAGGAGCACTATAGATTACTCCAATCACAGTCCATGTCTATGCTGGTAGTCCAGCACAGGGGATCAAACACAAAAGGTGTGCTTCGGGTGAAAAAATAGAGTGACAGCAGTAAATTCTGTGTCTAGACTTTTACACTTCGTTACACTTTACTAGCATTCTCAACAACTTACTTATTTCTAAAATAAAATCATTAACCCTCATTCATACACATGGGCAATAAAATCCTTAACCCTCATTCATATACATGGGCAATAAAATCCTTAACCCTCGTTATACACGTGGGCAATAAAATCCTTAACCCTTATTCATATACATGGGCAATAAAATCCTTAACCCTCATTCATACACGGGCAATAAAATCATTAACCCTCATTCATACACATGAGCAATAAAATCATTAACCCTCATTCATACACGGGCAATAAAATCATTAACCCTATTCATAAATATAACATAATCAAATTCACAGTTAACATATCCATTAGGAATGCCATAGACTCAGCGATATACAAAATCTCTCGACAGAACCATAAAATCAATACTTCTAAACATGTAAAATCAATAGTTATAACTACATAAAATCATCTTTGGCAAACCATAAAAATCAGTGGTTCTAAGTGCATGAAAATATTTCTAAGTCCACTGTTTCTCTATTGACAGGAAACTTGTGCTATTGACAGTAAGTTTGCTAATGACAAGAGACTTGTGCTATTGACAGTAAGCTTACTATTGACAAGAAACTTGTGCTATTGACAGTAAGCTTGCTATTGACAGAAAGCTTGGTATTGACAAGAAATGTGTTATTGACAGGAAAGCTTTCAACTGACAGGAAACTTTCTATTCACATCTTTGTGTTATTGACAGAAAAGATTATTATTGCCACGAATGTTCCTATTAACAGGAAGCATAATGCAGATTATTAAAGTTTGTATTTAAAAATGTCCAGAACACTTAATAAACTAATGCAAGTAAAGATAATGCATCAAATACATTGACACATTGTACATTGCCTTACTGATATATGTGAACTGAAATGCCATCATCCCACTTTAAAAAATGGTTGCCTTGCTGACATTCACATACTTATTATATGTGTTTCATTATAACTAACTATCACTCTACTGATGTGTGAATGCCCTACTGATATACATGCATACACACAATTTATTAAAACTGATTATCACCTTTTTCAGTATGTGTCTGCTTTAATGACACACTAAAGTTCTGTGCCCAATAACTTTTCAGTATGTGTCTGCTTTAATGACACACTAAAGTTCTGTGCCCAATGACTTCCCTGAGCTGTTTATCAAACAGCATAATTGCCTAGGATACATGTCCACTTAAAAAAACTGCCAGACCTGTTTAGTTCTCCACAAAAGAGCCAAACTCGGCAAAGGTCCACAAAAATTCTGCTTAAAAAAATTATTAAAGAAAAAATTGGCTTGTTAGTCTTTTGAGGACTACTCCTATGCATTAAAAGGAATTGCTGTGCCACAGGGTGATGCATTTATTAGATCTGAACTAGTGACAAAGTATGCACAGAGCTGACTACCTAAAGTGTACCCATTCTGACTTATGTAGACGTAGTATCATATATATATATATATATATACACACACTTGAATGCTTTCAATTGTAGTCAGCAGTCTCTTACACTGCATTATTAAATTGCAGAATCACCAGGTCACTCGACTATATTTAGGGCACCTAAGACGGCAACGGTCAACTGAGGCTGCTGTGCAAGCGAAGCAAAAAGGGGCGGAGCTAGCTAGCGCTGGTCAGCTAAGGGCCACTGCTGTGAAGATTTGTGTGTTGGACTCTGGCTCACAGCATTGTGTTGAACATTCACCTTGCTAAGTACTCAAACCAAGACATTGAAAACGAGTGCATATATATATAGTAATAAAAGTTCATTATCATTTTCATCTAATATGATTTTATAAGTGTCATCGTCACATCTATCTAACGTCTGTCCTGAGTCTGTCTTTATCTTATCAGTCTGTCTGTCTTATCTGTGAGGAATCGTTTCCTCTGGGGGCTCATACGAGTTACCGGAAGTGACGTCCTCAATTGTTGTACCATCATAGATATTCATATTTATGGGAGGTGCCAACACTTATGGATAGTTTATTAAGTGTCAGGCCTGAAAAAGACTCTCTTAGTAACAAGTTTGATAGTGTTTCTGGAATTTATTCTCTGATTCTCTTCAAAAGCATTCAAGGAGACAGTTTCTTAGTAAGATTATTTCAATCAATGCTGTCATGCAACACAAACACATCACGAAAGAACGAGCAGTTTGTTTACACAAAGGAAAGCCTCACATGACCCAGACAGTGCTCTTCACAGTCTGTACGTAGTGTTAGCGGTGAGACAAACTGCTTGGCTCAGGCTTCAAAATGCAGTGCAAGATATCTACTTGAAACATGCCATATAAAATGTCAGCAAGAAGCGCAAGTGCTCCACAGTTTATATTACAAAAGTTATTACAAATAAAAGTATTTATATATGGATAGTAAATATAAAAGAAATTAGTGACAAGTAAAGGAAGGGATGGAAATATTAATTTTGTCACTCTTCCTAATTATAATGATGTTTAAGCAAAATTTTCTAAGGCTAAAAATAGACACAATTTTATATCTATTTTAACTTTTGTTTACACAGAATCAAATGACATAAAAGACATTCTTTATTAATATATAATCGGTGTGAGTGACAATCTCACTGAAGTTCGTGTACTTAAAAGTAAATAAATAAACAACACAGAGTCGTGAAAGGTCAAAAAGAAAGCTGGTGAAGGTGAAATGCCTTACTGATTAGACAATTATTTAATCAGCCCACACGAAATCGAAAACAAATTGTACCTGTGAAAACCACTTATCTTGTCGTGTAGCAGGGTTTCACGGCCATTTACCACCGACACTCACTAAATAGCAGCAGGGGTCGTTGTAACACCTAAGGGACATAATGAGGACTAGCTTTTGGCTTGAACTATTGGACTCCTCAGGCAACTCTTCAGTTAAGAAAGGAACATATTGAACTATTGGACTCTACAGGTAACTCTACAGTTAAGAAAAGAACATCTTGAACTATAGCTATTGGACTCTACAGGCAAATCTTCAGTTAAGAAAGAAACATCTTGAACTATTGGACTCTACAGGTAACTCCTCAGTTAAGAAAAGAACATCTTGAACTATAGCTATTGGACTCTACAGGCAAATCTTCAGTTAAGAAAGAAACATCTTGAACTATTGGACTCTACAGGTAACTCTACAGTTAAGGAAAGAACATCTTGAACTATAGCTATTGGACTCTACAGGTAACTCTACAGTTAAGAAAGGAACATATTGAACTATTGGACTCTACAGGTAACTCTACACTTAAGAAAGGAACATATTGGACTCTACATGTAACTCTACAGTTAGAAAGGAAAATCTTGAACTATTGGATTCTACATGTAACTCTACAGTTAAGAAAGGAACATCTTGAACTATTGGACTCTACAGGTAACTCTACAAGTAAGAAAGGAACATCTTGAACTATTGGACTCTACAGGTAACTCTACAGTTAAGAAAGGAACATCTTGAACTATTGGACTCTACAGGTAACTCTACAGTTAAGAAAGGAACAGTCTGTTACGTGTACGAGTGCTAAAGCGTACCGTGAGTGTTCACTTGTTTAGACAGCACTGACTTTTAGCGACAGAGGAAGAAAATTGTCAAGAATGTCCTACGAACGCTTTGATCGAAAAGGGAAGCAATCTTGGAAATTGTTGCTTAAACAACGCGCATACCTTCTGACTCTGTTCCTGAAAAATACTTGTGCAGGTCTGTTCATGACACTCCAAACACAATACCTTTACCAGCGCGTCACACAGAATATTTTACGTGTCAACGGCACGGTGTTCAATAACAACAGCTCGTCACACTCCTTAAATACGTCACTTTACACGAATAATGGAGGTCCACCCGACTCCTGCCAAGAAAACACGTCATCCTTGGCTCAGACCGCAATCAGCCAAGAATCAGCCATGTGGAACATGTATTTTGCCCTGGCTTCCGGTATACCCGGCATTTTGACCGTAATCATTCTTGGAATTCTCTCAGACAGGATTGGGCGCAGATTTCTCTTTCTATGGAACATCGCCTGTTCTACGCTTAAAGGGGTGATTTTATCCACAACCATTAGTCTGGACCTGGACATCAGCTTATTGGTGTGTGCAGAGCTGGTCGAAGGTCTGAGCGCGGGCTTTAACGGCATGCTGCTCGTTTCTTTCGCGTACACCTCTGACATTCATCGTGCCCACCACCAAGCCCAGGGCGAGATTAACAGTGACGTCATTTTCAAAGTGAATGTGAGAAGCGAGGATTCAAAAAGTGCAGAGCCAGCATATCCACAGGTGCTTTATTCTGCAGATGTCCATATCAAGACTTTGGACACCGCAGTGAGAAGTAAAATGAAGCACAAGTCAGATATTGGAACCTCAGAAACTACAGTTGGCGCGGAAAGCCAAAGTGAATTTAAACAAAATTCAAATAGCGAACACACTACTGAAGCAGACCCAGCGGCAGTGACCGGTGCAGCGTGTAGTCTGATAAACTTCGATGATGTGTCCAGTTGTAGGGTTGAAGATTTGTCCAGTTGTAAGGTTGAAGATGTGTCCAGTTGTAAGGTTGAAGATGTGTCCAGTTGTAAGGTTGAAGATGTGTCCAGTTGTAAGGTTGAAGATGTGTCCAGATCGCAAACAGAAGAGAAAGAACTCGATGTCTCGCGCGAGAAAAAACGAACACTGT
The DNA here is from genome assembly GCA_028829895.1 of Sinotaia quadrata. NCBI lineage: Eukaryota > Metazoa > Mollusca > Gastropoda > Architaenioglossa > Viviparidae > Sinotaia > Sinotaia quadrata. Next base: position 77,695,872 of record CM054182.1, read on the forward strand.
GGATCGTCATCACAAACTGCCTGTCTACCGCATCTGTTGGATTCATCCAGTTCGCCACCGGTTACTTTGTTGACAGTACGGGCTTTTTCTACCCCACCCTTGTCGGCACGTTGGTGCTCATCTTCGATTTGTTTTTCACTTATTACGTCATAGAGGAAACACATTCTTTGAGAGATGAACGGAAGTCGCTGGTAGAACCTTTGAAGATAGTGCTTTCTGCCTTGAATGATAGCAACAAGCGAAGGTCATTCATATTATGTAACGTCGCTCTGCTCTTCATTGTCTTTTGTGATGGCGGACTTGATCGTACACTGGCCATCTTCGAAATGAGCCCGCCATTTTGCTGGAGCGCAGTGCTGATTGGCTGGTTCAACAGCACATATAATTTCTGTGACATTCTTTCAGTGCCATGTCTCTTGATACTCAGGCGGTTTTCCCTCTCCGAGTCCTCCATGGCTGGAATTGGGACTTTGTCGTATGTAGCAGGGAGCTTACTCTTTGTCGTTTCCACGACGACGTGGCTGATGTTTATGAGTAAGTTATGTACTTTTATGGCTGACATTAATGCGTGTGTGCTTGTGAACTGTTTAATAGTAAGTTATGTACTTTTATGACTGACATTAATGCGTGTGTGCTTGTGAACTGTTTAATAGTAAGTTATGTACTTTTATGGCTGACATTAATGCGTGTGTGCTTGTGAACTGTTTAATAGTAAGTTATGTACTTTTATGACTGACATTAATGCGTGTGTGCTTGTGAACTGTTTAATAGTAAGTTATGTACTTTTATGACTGACATTAATGCGTGTGTGCTTGTGAACTGTTTAATAGTAAGTTATGTACTTTTATGACTGACATTAATGCGTGTGTGCTTGTGAACTCTTTAATAGTAAGTTATGTACTTTTATGGCTGACATTAATGCGTGTGTGCTTGTGAACTGTTTAATAGTAAGTTATGTACTTTTATGACTGACATTAATGCGTGTGTGCTTGTGAACTGTTTAATAGTAAGTTATGTACTTTTATGGCTGACATTAATGCGAGTGTGCTTGTGAACTGTTTAATAGTAAGTTATGTACTTTTATGGCTGACATTAATGCGTGTGTGCTTGTGAATTGTTTATTAGTAAGTTATGTGCTTTCATGACCGACATTCCTCAAAGAGATGTGTAAGCGTGTATGCTTGTGAACTGTTTATGAGTAAATTATGTGCTTTTATGGCTGACATTTATCTTCCCCTCTAAAAGATGTGTAATGGTGCGTGTTTGTGAACTGCTTATGAGGACAATTGAGCGGGAGAGTGTGTGCATGGGAGAGAGAGAGAGAGAAAGAGTGTGTGTGTGTGTGTGTGTGTGTGTGTGTGTGTGTGTGTGTGTGTGTGTGTGTGTGTGTGCATGGGAGAAAGAAAGAAAGAATGTGTGTGTTTGTGTATGTATGGGAGAGAGAGAGAGAAAGAGAGAGAGAATGATTTTATGCGAGTGTAGTGACAGAAAGAAAGAGAAAATGTATATTAAGAAACAGATTTTATTTGATCGTTTATCGCTTAGAAAAATAAAGTAAGAGTGAAATGAAAGTCTACAGATCCAATAACAAGTAATCATTCATAAACTTTTATATAGTTAAGAGTGGAATGTAAGTCTACAGATCCAATAACAAGTATGCATTTATAAACATTTAAATACAACAAAATCTTACTTTGCTATGTCTATTTTCAATACCAAATGTAATAAATAATTCACTAACGCACCCCACCCTATCTGTATACCGTAATCGGTGACTGTCTTTAATACAGACGTTTAGATTAATAAACAGATTTTAGTGCTCGGAAGTATTACAGACGTTTAGATTAATAAACAAATTTTAGTGCTCGGAAGTATTATTGTCTTTAATACAGACGTTTAGATTAATAAACAGATTTTTAGTTCTCTGAAGTAATCTTGTCTTTATTACAGACGTTTAGATTATTCTTGTCTTTGGCGTGACTCACGCATTTACAAGACGTGCATTCTATAAACAGAGTCTACAGTGACACATTATATGCAAATTTTTTATAAAAATCAATTGCTGTTGTATGCATTCCAACAGAGTGATTTATTGTATGATTATTAATGACGTAAACATACATATACGTGTGTGCAGGACTCACTAGACAGATATTTACCATTGCAAAGTATACAAAGGCGAGTAATATATACAGTGTGTAAATAAATTTAATGTATCAATGAATGTTTTGAAACCTGTTTCGTTTCGATACACGACTAGTGAGTCACACACTCGCGCGCACGCACATGTGCACAAAACAAACACGCACATATATACCACACACGGTTATACACAACTAGAAATATTTGACCTTCCATTTTTTTATTTTTTCTAATTTAGATTTTTGAAGGAAATTAATGAAAATTTGAAAATATTTGTGTTTCAAATTAAAAATGAATCTTTGATATTTTCACTTGAATTATTTTGGTATTTTACCAATTTATTTAGATCCAATTTTGACAACTTCTGGCATGTTGGCCTATTCTCTTACTCGCAGCATTACTACGCGCCTTGTGGGACCAAAAGCTTACGGTAAGACAGCAGATATAATTTTTTTTACTTTGCCAAAAATGTACGGTAAGACAGCTCTCAAGTTCATTTTACTTTGACCAAAATGTACGGTAAGACAACTCTCAAGTCATCAGATTTAATTCATTTTACTTTGACCAAAATGTACGGTAAGATAGCTCTCAAGTCATCAGATTTAATTCATTTTTGATCAAAAGCTTACGGTAAGACAACTCTCAAGTCATCAGATTTAATTCATTTTACTTTGACCAAAAGCTTTCAGTATGATAGGTTTGTTATTTCCCTGATGATTTTCCTTTCTTTTATATAATTGTTACATTGTAGCAAAAAGTGTTCAATTGTGTTGTCTGTTCTACAATGACTGCATGATTTTGGTTCATGATTTGGTTTGTGTTAAGTCTTGTGGAGTTGTATCTTAGTCTATAGACTGCTCTGTTGTGGTTTATGGTGGGTAATTGATGGTGAAATGGAGTGAGGGTCTATACACTGAGTCTGTATAGAAGTTTGATTTGTGCTTGGATTTCTCCTGTGTGTATTGGTGTGTTTCATGGCATTTCACGTTTGCTGCCATATTTTGCTCCTTTGTCTGCTATTATGTTTATGTGGCTGGGGATCCACAATAGTGTTGTTTTTTATGCCGTTTTTCCCCAGTGTGATTATGTATCTATATATTTGGTTGGTGATTAGTATTCTTGTAGTTTGGAAGGGGTTTGTTAGGTTTTGTAGTGAAGTTAGTGAGTCTGTAAGTATGAGTATTTGTGTCTGTGTGGGTGGGTTGTTTATTGTAAATGCCAGTGCTTCTTTGATTGCTATTAGTTCTGCGGTTAGGATTGAGTTTGTTTTTGAGTTTGAATGTGTGTGTACTGTGTGTGTGTGTGTGTGTGTGTGTGTGTGTGTGTGTGTGTGTGTGTATGTGTGTGTGTGTGTGTGTGTGTGTGTGTGTGTGTGTGTGTATGTGTGTGCTGCTCCTGTTCCTGTTTGGCATTATCCATCCGTATTTATATGGTAGTGATTGGGATAGTTTTTGTTTATGTTCTAGTGCTATTTATTTGGCTAAGGGTGGGTTATTGTATTTTTGGGGTGTTTGAAGGGTAGATCAATGTTTGGGGGTATTAATTGTCCAGGGGAGGGGGATCTGAGGTTTTATGTTTGGGTCTTCTGTATTGAGTGAGCACAGATTATGCTTTTCTAATAATATTTTAGTAGGTTGGTGTGGGAGTAGCTTTTTATCCATCCATTTATGTGGTTTTTCCTTTTTTGTCTTTTGCATGTTGTATACGATTTTGTCCCATTTCTTATTGTGTAAATGTGTACTTATCTTTTGCATGTTGTATACCTTTTTGTCCCATTTCTTATTGTGTAAATGTGTGTTTATCTTTTGCATGTTGTATACGTTTTTGTCCCATTTCTTATTGTGTAAATGTGTGTTTATCTTTTGCATGTTGTATACGTTTTTGTCCCATTTCTTATTGTGTAAATGTGTGTTTGTGGGGAGATTGTTCCCCTGTTGTATTCTGCTGGCCCATTGTTTAAGTATTTGTTATGTCTTCTTTCTATTAGTGTTAGGTGTCCTGTTTGGTTATATATTTCCTCTTTTTTCGTGTTTGGGAGTGCATGTGTGCTTATTCTTAGAGCTTTGAAGGATCTGACAGGATATATATGGGAAACATACTGATCTGACAGGATATATATGGGAAACATACTAATCTGACAGGATATATATGGGAAACATACTGATCTGACAGCTATGTATAACTTTGAACCACACAGACAAGTTAATGAACAATTGACACCCAGATTGTATATTAAAATCATTTCTTTCTTTAGAGAGAAGTCAAGATTTTGAAAATATAATTAGTTTTTGAAGGTTTGGATTGTGTGGCAGAGTAAATTTGCTTGTCATTATGTCATGCTTTTTGGTGAAGCGTAAACAGTTTGTATTAACGGTTTTATAGTCAGTATGTCGGTATTTGCTTTATTTAGTAGAAAATGTCCCTCTGCTTGCAGGTTCTGCTTTTGCTCTTATTGCTGCAGTGGAGATGATATGTACGCTGATTGGTGCTTTGACCGGAAGTTCGTTATACCGGTTGACAGTAGCAAAACTCCGCTCAGCAACGTTTGTTTTGTTTGCAGTGGTTTACCTGGTCTCCGCCATTTTGTATTTGTAAGTGTGTCGGCTTGATGCACTTCATATTATCGACTGCATAGTGCATTAGTCACAAATCTTCCATGTCAATACCCCATTTTTGGGGAAGAAGATTTTTAAACGTTTACAAATAATTTTGCTTAATGATTTCCAAAACCTTGTGCCGTCTTAACGCGTGGGCAGTTGCCGAGATGGGAGGGGGGAGGGGGGGGGGAAGGGGCACGCTAATTTATGTATGTTATAACTTGCTGTCGATTTTAATTCCTGTGAATGGTTGTATAGGTAAGGGCCCTAGTGCATTGCTTTGCCCATGGGTCTTGAACGAAGTTAATTTAAGATGGCCCTGCCAAAACCAAGGATTTACTCAGCAATTTCGTCCTTCTGTGAAGTAACCTTAAAGTCGTCCTCTTGTGACGTAGCCTTAAAGTAGTCCTCCTGTGACATAGCCTTAAAGTAGTCCTCTTGTAACGTAGCCTTAAAGTCGTCCTCCTGTGACGCTGCCTTAAACTGGTCCTCCTATGACGTAGGCTTAAAGTCGTCATGATGGATGACATCATGATATAGAATAAGTGTGAGGGAGAGAGCGAAGGGGAATAAAATTGGTTGTCGCGTTTTTGACGTAATATTATATAACGTAGTCTTAAAGTGGAAGTCGTCATGATATAGAATAAGAATGAGAGAGAATGAAGGATGACGTACTTTAAACGTTATTTTGTCGTTTGACGTAATGTTAATCACTAATTATGAGAGAGAATGAAGGGGGGCTTCTTTAAACTTATTTTGTCAGTTTGTTTGACGTAATGTTAATTACTAATATTGTATGATTTGACCTAGTTGTAACATACTGTCTTCAATAACGATAAACAGTTGTAATTAGTATTCAAGAATTACACTAAAACTGCTTTCAAATTTGCAAATTCACAGCGATTAAAATCACGGTCTCTCTCTCTCTCTCTCTCTGTCTATCTATCTATCTATCTATCTATCTATCTATCTATCTATCTATCTATCTATCTATCTATCTATCTATCTATCTATCTATCTATCTATCTATCTATCTATCTATCTATCTATCTAATATAATTTTATCGTGTCTGTTTGTCTGTCTGCCTGTCTATCTATCTATCTGTCTGTCCGTCTGCATGCTCTGTGTGTGTGTGTGTGTGTGTGTGTGTGTGTGTTCTTTTTGCAAACATTGCTTAGCGACGAAGAAAATTCATGCAGTCTTACATTAAACGTGTTTCAGTTTGGAAGCGTATGCTGAGTGGCGCAGATCTGTAGTGAGAGTGAAGTTGGTTACGGAAACCCCAGCCACAGATAAAGAAATCCCAGCCACAGATAAAGAAACCCTAGCCACAAATAAAGAAATCCCAGCCACAAATAAAGAAATCCCACTCACAAATAAAGAAGCCCCAGCCACAAACAAAAAAGTTTCAATTACACTTGGTCTGGAATGATAAGCATAAATAATTTCATTACAATAAACACGTTCAGAGTCCAGGACCTCGCTACCAGTCACAAATCCCGATTTCTGAGTGAAGATGATTCCACGCTATGCCGATTATGCAATCTTTCCACGCCTTGCAACCTAAATAGTTTTTGCATGTTGTACCAAATATGTAGTTTTATATGTACATCTTCAAGATTAATTCAGAATATTTGCTTGGCTCTATCAATCGTGAAAAAAATCATGCATTGCTATCAAATTGACGAAAACTATGTTTTTGAAAGTGCATAAGTTTAATGCCAATCTCTACACCTGTATTTAGTATGGGATACATTTGTAAGGCCATACTAATATTATTTATTTATTTATTTATTTATTACAGAACACATTCGAAAAGCCATGCTAGTATTATTTATTTATTACGGGAGATATTTGTAAGGTCATAATAGTATTATTTATCTATTTGTTACGGAGCACATTTATAAGTCATACTATTATTATTTATTCATTACGGGAAACATTTGTAAGGTCATACGAGTATCATTTATTTTATTTATTTACTACTGAACTAATTTGCAATGTCACACTAGTATTATTTATTTATTACAGGATACATTTGTAAGGTCATACTAGTATTATTTATTTATTACTAGACATATTTTTAAGGTCTTATTCGTATGACTTATTCATAACGAGGCACGTGTAAAATCTTATTAGTATTATTTATTTATTACTAGTCACATTTGTAAGGTCATAATAATAGTACTTATTCTTTACTAGACACATTTGTAGTGTCACACTAGTATTTGTATTCATTATTTAACGACACACTATATTTATTTTATTGTAGGGCATAATTTTAACATTAAAATATATTATTCATTTATCATGGCGCATAAAATGGCGCAAAGGTAGTGCACTCCTCCCTTACTCAGTGTGGTGGAATTAATTGTTCGGATGGCACGAAGAAAACTGAGCTTGTGATTCAGTTTGCTAGAATTAAAGATCCACTAGCATCTATACATAGGAAAGTGCAGGCCATGGCCACTACCAAATCATAACGCACCCAGAAAATACCATTTAAATCGCCCGCACCTTCATCCATATCCACACGTAGCAATATCCTTTCCGGCCATAACTATCACACAGAGAGTGTGGAATGCGTTGGAAAGATAAAAACATTTATAAAAAAATATTTATTTAGATTTCACGCTTTGGCTTTTATAGAATTTATTTTTATCTGATTTTCACCGTTGTTTTGAAAGCAATGTTTAGAGAGTCATCAGAATAGCTACTACTACTACTACTACTACTACTACTACTACTACTACTATTACGACTACTGCAAATACTACTACTACTGCTCTTACTATCACTACTGCTATCTGCTGGTACTGCTACTTCTGCTTTTATAACTACTCCTGCTGTTGTTGTTGCTACTACTACTACTACTATTACTACTCTTGCTGCTGCTACTACTACTACTATGACCACACCTGTTGTTGCTGCTAGTACTACTACTACTACTATGACCACACCTGTTGTTGCTGCTACTACTACTACTACTACTACTATGACCACTCCTGTTGTTGCTGCTAGTACTACTATTACTACTATGACCACACCTGTTGTTGCTGCTACTACTACTACTACTATGACCACTCCTGTTGTTGCTGCTAGTACTCCTACTGCTTCTGCTACTGCTACCACCACGACTATTACTACTGCTTGCTGCTGTTACTCCTCGATTAATAGTACTACTATTACTACTGCTGCTACTTCTACTACTACTATGACCACACCTATTGTTGGTGCTAGTACTTCTACCTACTATTACTATTACTGCTGCAGCTACTACTACTACGACTACTACTATTATTAGTCGTCAGTCCTCTCAGTAACAAGAAAATATGTGTAGGTTTCAAAATGAGATCGCAACAGTTAATTTGCCCAACGCTGTATATGGGTATCTCTCGCTGCACTATGCAAAATTACAGAAAATTACCTGACCAATACAGACAAGATTTTTAATGAACACATTCAAATGAAGTTTGGACTTGAAAATTGGGGACGATTTGTCATCTTGAAAGAAAAGTCCAAAACGATGTAGGCAGACAACTTGATGTGAGAAATCATCAATGTGTGAGTGGAGAAAGGATAATATCCTTATAGTCTCTGAGACACTTCTTCAATACGAGATATGGAGCACATGTCAAGAGCAAAGTTACAAGAGAACATGAGAGACGAGTCAGACCGGTCCTGAGATAAAAACTAAATGTGCCACAACATAAGGCCATTAAAACATACGCCATATCTCTCCTCAGCCACTCTACGGACTTTATAGACTGGGTAACAAACAGAATACAAATAGGCCAATAGATTTCTTTTATTGTAAAGGGTAAATATGATAGGCCAAAATCTAGCTGTTAGTGTAAAGAGTAAATATGAGGCCAAACTAAGCTGTTATTATAAGGAATACATATGATAGGCCAAACCAAGCTGTTAGTGTAAAGGATAAATATGATAGGCCAAACCAAGCTGTTAGTGTAAAGGATAAATGTGATAGGCCAAACCAAGCTGTTAGTGTAAAGGATAAATATGATAGGCCAAACCAAGCTGTTAGTGTAAAGGATAAATATGAGGCCAAACTAAGCTGTTAGTGTAAAGGATAAATATGATAGGCCAAACTCAGTTGTTAAAAGTAATAAATACAATTACAATGATTACCTACAATAACATTAATTTTCTATTGAAGTCTCTTCTTTTTCAACACATTTAGTCCAGTCCACGAGTTTGTAAATGCCCTCAGGAAACACATTTAGTGTGGTTTATAAGTTTGTAAATGCCCTCAGGAAACACATTTATTGTGGTTTACAAGTTTGTAAATGCCCCTCAGAAAACACATTTATTGTGGTTTACAAGTTTGTAAATGCCCTCAGAAAACACATTTAGTGTGGTTTACAAGTTTGTAAATACCCTCAGAAAACACATTTAGTGTGGTTTACAAGTTTGTAAATGCCCTCAGAAAACACATTTAGTGTGGTTTAAAGTTTGTAAATGCCCTCAGAAAACACATTTAGTGTGGTTTATAAGTTTTTAAATGTCCTCAGGAAACAAATGTGTTTGAGTGACAAGTCAAGCGTGTAGCACTTCTTTCATGACCTTGTCACTAAATAAATGGCGAGTAGACCAAACGCGTCACGGTCAAAGGGGTCCAATTTGGACTATATGTGGACTATTTCAATACGTCATAGTTTAATTGGATCAGAGGTGTCAATGGCAGTATACAGCCAGGAATGGTTTCTTGGAGACTGCATTTTTTCTGTACTGCGAGTTGTTTTAAATCCATTTTACATAAGTGTTATTAAACCGAGATTGGTCAATGTAATGATTTCCTTGCCACACCCACTGATTTTCATGAGTCAGGAATGGACTTTCTCAGCAACTAGGATTCTTGAACGTATTTCACCAGCGATACTGATTTGACCGTTTTGGGGACATTGCTACACACTTACAGACACACAATATTGTTATAAGCAATACATAGCCGCACACTTATAGACACACAATGTTGTCATAAGCAATACATAGCTACACACTTATAGACACACAAAGGTGTCATAAGCAATACATAGCTACACACTTATAGACACACAATGTTGTCATAAGCAATACATAGCTACACACTTATAGTCACACAAAGGTGTCATAAGCAATACATAGCTACACACTTATAGACACACAATGTTGTCATAAGCAATACATAGCTACACACTTATAGACACACAATGTTGTCATAAGCAATACATAGCTACACACTTATACACACACAATATTGTCATAAGCAATACATAGCTACACACTTATACACACACAATGTTGTCATAAGCAATATATTTGTTTCTACACTGTACTGAAAGTCTACAGTTGAACTTTGCCCCGGAACACCTTCAATCCACAATCATGTACGCAGCTCTTGTTTGGTTTATAGAGAAAGCAGAGCGGCCATATTAACCCTATAGCAGCACCACTAAAACTGGCCAGTATTTCATATTCACCGGGGAATTTCTTAGTTATATCTGCACGAAAAACAGTCACTAGAGCCAAAAGAAAAACTTTAAAAATAAATCATTGGAGAAGGAATTCCTTTGTGTTTAAATAGTTAATACCGTTACGTCAAAGTCAGTCCAAAATGTAGTTGTAGTGGTACGAAATATATTTGTATGACTGAAATGATTACGTTTTGTATAAATAGTTAATACCGTTACGTCAAAGTCAGTCCAAAACGTAATTGTAGTGGTACGAAATATATTCGTATGACTGAAATGATTACGTTTTGTTTAAACGGATATTAGTTTGCTATAAACAATTTAGATTTGCTTAACGAATTCACTGTACTGTTGAAGTTAGGATTATGATATTATAATAAAAAGTGTTTTATCTGATGAATGTGTCTTTGCTAGATTTCTGAGCTGTGAAAGGGTTAATACGTATAATAAGCTAAGCCAGAATATCTGGTGTTTGACTTTTTCCATTAGCAACTGGCATCACTTTAAAATGACTGATAAGACAGCCACCAGGAAACAAGTTGTTATGTCGTACGCATTCGTTCGATCGATTCCGGAAATGAGATAACAGACTCCTGTTTTTACTTAAGGCGCACGCATGCAGAACAAAAAATGGCTTGAAATCGGGTTTGTGTGTTCCACTACAAGAGGTCTGATGTGAGATATCAGGTAAGGTTTAATGTCAATCAAGTGTTATTGCTTTGTGTTGCATGATATATTTAATCTGGAGAATTTACACTAAAATCTATAGAAATATATAGATTTATATTTTAAATAGTTTTGCTCACATACTTAGCGTCATGTTAATCCCTTATTCGGACTTATGCTTTGTTATATAGTCAGACTAGATACTCGAATATACACATACACACGCACAAACGCATACATACATATATATATTCATGCACACGAGAGAGAGAGAGAGAGAGAGAGAGAGAGAGAGAGAGAGAGAGAGAGAGAGAGAGAGAGTATTCCAGTCTTAAGATTTGTTGTATACTTCAAAGCTACACTCTTATGACATATTTAAGCGATAAAGAAAGAATAAGAATGGACAGAAAGTTCTCCTGCGATAACAGAAGTTTCCTTTGTGTACATGGTCTGGTTTAAGTTTGCCTTATGTTATTTAGTGAACTTTGCATACCAATTCAAGACAAGGTGTGTTATTTATATTGCTTTGTGTTAATATTAAAAATTTTGACCAGGCGACATAGTTAATAATTAAATACTTGACCAGCCGAAAAGCATTTAGCTAATAATTAAAGATTTGACAATCCGAAAAGCATTTAGTTAATAATTAAAAACTTGCCTAGCCGACATAGTTAATAATTAAAAACCAACCTAGTATATGTATACTTTACACAGCATTTAGTTACTGATTAAAGATTTGCCTAGTCGATAGGCTAACATGTAATTCTAACAACGTAATAACTCAATTATTAATTACCAGCTGTAATTCTAGCATCATAACAGTTAATCTAATACCAACATGTAATTCAAACAATAACAGTTAACGATTGTCTATCTTGTCATTTTCTAAACAAAACCTTCATACTGGTTTGGTTATAAAACTCAATAGTAACCCGATTTAAGTTCAAAATAAAAAAAAAATCTATATGTATATTCAAGAAAAAAATATATAAAGCTACACTACAAAAATATTTTCCTGCGGTTGTCTGTCAGTTGGTATGAGTGCTCGTTATCTAGCCTATAAATACACGTAGAGATAACATTGTTAGCACTGTTAACGGACTATCAGTTTGAGATATTGCCATGGTGTCACATGATCGCTGGCTGCTAGATTTGTGTTGACAGGATTTGTTGGAATTAAGTATGAGTATGGTGCTATATTTGCGTCATATCTAAAGTGGTTGTGTAAAATAAATTAAAAAAATTATTTGATAATAAACACAAGATAATGCAATTCGTCACCATGGGAGACTGGCGGAGGTAAATTACGTCACGCTGTAATTCTAGTGGAAAATAAATATAGACTGCTATTGTACAAGCATGCTTATTATCAATATGAAAAACCATTAAATAGACTGCTATTGTACAAGCATGCTTATTATCAATATGAAAAACCATTAAATAGACTGCTATTGTACAAGCATGCTTATTATCAATATGAAAAACCATTAAATAGACTGCTATTGTACAAGCATGCTTATTATTAATATGAAAAAACCATTAAATAGACTGCTATTGTACAAGCATGCTTATTATTAATATGAAAAACCATTAAATAGACTGCTATTGTACAAGCATGCTTATTATCAATATGAAAAACCATTAAATAGACTGCTATTGTACAAGCATGCTTATTATCAATATGAAAAACCATTAAATAGACTGCTACTCACGTTTTCAGAAAATTAATAATATTAGTTTGAAATTAATTGTAAGAACTAAATAAGAAATGAATTGCAGAAAATTAGTAACATTGCTTTGAAATTAACTGTAAAATGTCAATGAGTAAAATTCACGTCACATATTAAGTATAGAAACTAAACACGTCATATTCACGTCACATTTATAGTAAGTTTAGAAACCAAACACGTCACATTACGTCACATTTATATTAAGTTTAGAAACTAAACACGTCATATTCACGTCACATTTATATTAGGTTTGGAAAGCAAACTCGTCATATTCACGTCACATTTATATTAAGTTTAGAAACCAAACACGTCATATTTACGTCACATTTATATTAAATTTGGAAAACAATATTCACGTCACATTTATAACTAGGAAATAAATATAGGTTATATTCAAGGGATGTTTGAATTGTGACTTGTATTCATTATTTCTCTATATAGTTAGAAATAAATAAATATAGGTTATATTCACGTGCTGTTTGAATTGTGAATTGTATTTACGTGATGTTTGAATTGTGATTTGTATTCATGTGATGTTTGAATTGTGACTTGTATTTACGTGATGTTTGAATTGTGACTTGTATTCACGTGATGTTTGAATTGTGACTTGTATTCACGTGATATTTGAATGTGACTTGTATTCACGTGATGTTTGAATTGTGACTCGTATTCACGTTTCTTTATATGAATAGTAGGAAATAAATAAAGATGATATTTGCATGAGTTCTGAATGATGAATTATATCCACATTTGCTTTTAAGTCAAAATAAATATGGTGCTATTCACTTCAAGTTTACAAAATTAAGTCAAATAAATATGGTACTATTCAGGCCACGTTTACAAAATTAAGTCAAAATAAATATGGTACTATTCGGGTCACGTTTACAAAATTAAGTCAAAATAAATATAATACTATTCAGTTCACAGAAAAATAAATACGATAACACTATATATCTGTATGAAATACATACTGTGAGTTTCACGCCATGATAAACGTCTGTGTGACAGATTGTTTTAAATGACGAGAGAGTCTCTTAAATTATGAGAATATTACTATCATATCTCTATATTATGACAAATGCACACCTCTCAATTTGCGGGCAATCCCCAGTATTATAAATAAACACCACAGAATAACTCTCAACTGGCAAATGTCCAATGATTAGTGGGCACCACCTTCAAAGGCCCACGCCCTTCTAATTAATTATTAAACCTCCATCACTACTCCTGAAATTTTAACCACAATTAATCACATAAGATCAGGGGTGTTGATAATAAAGAAATAGAATTTATTAAAAATATAAATCTACTACACACTATATAGCAATTCAACATGATCAAGTACAAGTAATGGTATATCTGTGATTGTTCTTGCAAATTATTCCCAACCCTGCCTAGAGGCTCCTGGAGTGAACAATATAGAATTAACAATGTAACTTCAGTCACGTGACGTTTAGATTTTAACCAACCCATTGCGGACACGAACCAGCTCCAGTTCAATCATCTGTAATGGCCTCCATCACCCATATATGTACATCCCATATATATATATATATATATTTGTTATTATATGAGATTATTTTATTTGACTTTAGTTTGTGTTATGGGGTTTTTAATATATGCGTTAGCTTTAATTTTACAACATAAGCATTTATTGAGATTGGAGGTTATAACTGTTTAATTTATTTGTTATATTACTTTTGTTATTAAATAATATTGCTTTAGTTGGAGAAGGTTCTTTATTTTTATTACTTTTGGGGCGTATGAAGCTAGTTTAGGATTATCTCTCTTGGTTTCTATAATTCGAGTGCGTGGGAATCATTACGTCATCAGATTTTCATTTAAGAAATGTTAGGGTTAATTTTATTGAGCTTGTCTTTGTTATTGTTTTATAAGTTAGAAATGTTAGGGTTAATTTTATTGAGCTTGCCTTTGTTATTGTTTTATAAGTTAGAAATGTTAGGGTTAATTTTATTGAGCTTGTCTTTGTTATTGTTTTGTAAGTTAGAAATGTTAGGGTTAGTTTTGTTAAGTTTGTCTTTGTTATTGTTTTGTAGGTTTGCATTATTTTATTACATTTGGACCTATTGTCGTTGTATGGACCTCTGGTGTTGTAGTTGGTTTTGTCGTTGTTGATGTTTTTCTTTGTGTCTCTGGCAAGGTGAGAGGCGGGGCTTCAAGCACCATAGTGAATTCGTCTTCTATGGCAATGATTTCAAGTGGTAGGTTTTCTTGGAGCTCAGGTTCAGTTTGCAAGTTTTTTTCCTTAATTTCAGTTTTCATCTTCTGGGTGTCAGGTGTTTTTTTTCCTAATTTCTTGTCATGTGTGTGGCAATCAACTGCCTAATGTTTCTATGTTTGCTGTCCTCATTTCTTGTCATCTGTATGGCAGTCAACTGCCTAATGTTTCTATGTTTGCTGTCCTCATTTCTTGTCATCTGAGTGGCAATCAACTGCCTAATGTTTCTGTTTGCTGTCCTCATTTCTTGTCATCTGTGTGGCAATCAACTGCCTAATGTTTCTATGTTTGATGTCCTCATTTCTTGTCATCTGAGTGGCAATCAACTGCCTAATGTTTCTGTTTGCTGTCCTCATTTCTTGTCATCTGTGTGGCAATCAACTGCCTAATATTTCTATGTTTGCTGTCCTATTTCTTGTCATCTGTGTGGCAATCAACTGCCTAATATTTCTATGTTTGCTGTCCTCATTTCCATGCACAAACGTGCTAGAACACGGACAAGCAGATCTAGCGTTAATGTACTTAGCTCTTCAATGTAGTTGTGGTAGTCTGTTCTATCACCATCGCATATGCAGCATCACGTGGATCATCCTCAGGTCCATACTCTCACACGCAGAGGTAGCTTCTCTCCTGTAATTGGTATCTAGAGATGAATTAGTGCATTAGGTCAAAATGCACCTGAGATAATTGCATGAATATATATATACCCCCCCCCCCCGGTATCATATGACAATCACTAGTTTGTAAATAGCCTGTGTAACTTTCAGCGTGTAACGTGTTTATTACTAGTTTATAAAGTTAGTTTGTCATATTCTGCACCGTTAAGGGTTTATTATAAGTTTGTTCATTAGATTTTGTCGCTTTAGATTATTATTAGATTATTAACAACACGGAGTGCTTATTACAAGTTTGTAAACTAGATATGCAACTTTCAGCACAGTAAATATGCTTGTGTTTGATAACTTCTTTGTAAACTAGATATGCAACTTTCTTCACAGTAAATATGCTTGTGTTTGATAACTTCTTTGTAAACTAGATATGCAACTTTCTGCACAGCAAATATGCTTGTGTTTGATAACTTCTTTGTAAACTAGATATGCAACTTTCTGCACAGTAAATATGCTTGTGTTTGATAACTTCTTTGTAAACTAGATATGCGACTTTCAGCACAGTAAATATGCTTGTGTTTGATAACTTCTTTATAAACTAGATGTGCAACTTTCTGCACAGTAAATATGCTTGTGTTTGATAACTTCTTTGTAAACTAGATATGCAACTTTCTGCACTGTAAATATGCTTGTGTTTGATAACTTCTTTGTAAACTAGATTGCAATTTTCTGCACTGTAAAGCATGTTGTGTGTATAATTAGTTTGTATAATAGTTATTATAAGTTTCTGTACAGTAATTAGTTGTTTGTAAATTACTAATTGTAAAATAGTTTGTTTTCAAATAATTAAACGTATTTCTGAGACATTTATGTAAGTTATTAAATATATTTTAATATTGTGCTCCAAATAACAAATTTCTATCAGTTTCTTTATACATGATTTTTTTAATAACAGGGAATTAAAACATGAAAGATGAAACATCAAAAACTTCTACTTTTGTTTTTAATTTAACAAATACAAAAATCGAACCTTCGCAGCCTTCCGGTGAGTATACAATATTGGTGACATCTTTATTCATATGTTTCAGAGCTACATTTTACTTAATGTGTCAGAGTTACCTTTTACTTTATGTATCAGAGTTACTTTTTATTTTATGTATTAGATTTACCTTTTACTTTATATGTCAGAGTTACCTTTTACTTTAAGTATCAGAGTTACCTTTTATTTTATGTGTCAGAGTTACCTTTTATTCTCTGTTTAAGAATTCCTTTAACTTTATGTTGACTGCTGAGTTATCTTTTACTTTATCTATGATTTAGAGTTATATTTCACTTTGTGCTAGACTTAACTTTTATTTTATGTCATTGTTATCTTTTACTTTATGTGTCTGAGTTAACTATTACTTTATGTTTCATAGTTACCTTTTACTGTATGTGTCAGAGTTACCTTCTCTCTATGTTTCAGAGTTACCTTTTACTTTATGTCAATGTTATATTTTACTTTACGTGTCAGAATTATCTTTTTTACTATTTAAGTGTTCCTTTATGTTCCAGAGATATCTTTATGTACCAGATCTTATCCCATTGAGATAATTTTAATATTCAAAATAAATATTTACTTGTCACAAACACTGATTTCCATGAAACATTCCATTAATAAGGTTATAAGTATTCGAATATGTATACTCCTACTTTAGTTTTGATTCTTATCACACTCCTACTTTAGTTTTGATTCTTATCACATTCCTACTTTAGTTTTGATTCTTATCACACTCCTACGTTAGTTTTGATTCTTATCACACTCCTACTTTAGTTTTGATTCTTATCACACTCCTACTTTAGTTTTGATTCTTATCACATTCCTACTTTAGTTTTGATTCTTATCACACTCCTACGTTAGTTTTGATTCTTATCACACTCCTACTTTAGTTTTGATTCTTATCACACTCCTACGTTAGTTTTGATTTTTATCACACTCCTACTTAGTTTTGATTCTCATCACACTCCTACTTTAGTTTTGATTCTAATCATACTCCTACTTTTGTTTTGATTCTTATCACACTCCTACTTTAGTTTTGATTCTTATTAGTTGTTATATTATATTTGTAATATATTATAATATATTATTATATGATTTTAATCACTATATCTTATCATTTCAGTTTGGTTTAGCTTTTTATATTCTTGTTCAACTTGTGCGATTAACTATAACTAAATTTCACCATTAATAACTTTTATGTTTTCTTATTTATTTAGTCATAGACAATAATACAGCAGTTCCTGTCCTCTCTGGGCGAAGTCAAAGCCAAAATACCACAAACCCAACTCTAAACATGTCTGTTAACAGCACTTATAACTCGACAGTAAACAATGCACCAAGTGATCTGGTCCCAACCACACCCGAAAATCATCAAACGACGCAATGTGCTCAAGAAAATGCCAAGCCCAACCACGCCCCTACAAATCAATGCCAAGTCAAGCCAGAGGACAAAGGAAAAACCAGACCAAACCATGTTCCTAAACAATGCCATGCCATATCATGCAATTGTCAAGCCAAGCCAGAGGACAAAAGAAAAGCCAGACCAAACCATGTTCCTAAACAATGCCATGCCATATCATGCAATTGTCAAGCCAAGCCAGAGGACAAAGGAAAAGCCAGACCAAACCACCCTCCACTACCAGACTTGGAATTTTCAAATTACATTGTTCTTATAGTAGTCGTATCACTTGTATTTCTCACGTCCTACATTGTGGTCTTCGTCATTTATCTCCCTTATGCAGGTAAGAGTCATTCAATAAAACTAGAATGCTGTTATTTATTTATATAAAGCATGTTTTATAGATCTGATAGTACCGAAGTGCTGTTATTTATTTATACATGTTTTTTTAGTTGCTGTAGAAAAGAAACCGTAAACACTAAAATAATTACACACATAATTTAATTCTACTTTCTTGCATTTGTCGCTTATAAAGTACAGCTAGAGTGGCTAAATAAAATTTATACGTTTGTAGGTTTTATTTATTTATACACGCATGTTTCACAATTACTGTAAAAAGAATAGTAAACACAAAAATAATTACACACACATAATTTTACTCCAGTTTCTGCATTTGTCACCTATAAAGTACAGCTATACAGTGGCTAATTAAAACTTTTACACGTTTGAACGTTTTAAACCAATTAATAAACCGATTCCGTTTTACAAACAGTAAAGACTGAATCGCGACCTGAAGACCATTGGTCTCCCTGAATGTTTTGTGAATAACACCTCACACTGTAGACACCTCACACTGTAGACACCTCACTCTGTAGACACCTCACTCTATAGACACATCACACTGTAGACCTCACACTGTAGACACCTCCCACTGAGGACACATCACTCTGTAGACACCTCACACTGTAGACACCGATCTCAAGTACTTGGCTCTCTCTTTCCTAAAAGCGACTCCAAAATGTTTTTGTGAATAACACCTCATTTCTATGGGTGCAATTTGATGTTTGAAGTGTAAAGTTGCCCAACGTTTAAGTGTGTTATATTTTTTTAACATTTATGATATTCTATCTTCTATAAAATTTACAGTTTTAATATTTGTTTAGAACTATATTAGTCAGTAAATCTCCCAAGAAATTTACATGAATGTGTATTTTATTCTTTATTTCTTTTAAATTTTAATTGTTAATTGTGAAACCTCCTCCACCATCTTTGTCCATTGTTAGTCTGTTGTTAAATGATACTGTAGTGTTACACTAGTAGAGCAGTTTTTCAATCCCACATACCAACACTAGACCCCTACACCGTGTCACTAACTGAATCAGATGACTACTATATGTTTATAATAGTCACATCTCTAGAATCAAATCACCACTATATGTTTATACTAGATCACATCTCTATAGTCAGATCACCACGGTATACCAGTAGCAGACCACAATCCATTAAGGCCAGATTATCATTGTATATCTGTAACAGATCACTATACGAACGCCTGATCACCTGACCTATCCTTACTGTGCATCTCAACACTGTAGTCAGATCACCACTATACTCAACACTGTAGTCAGATCACCACTATACTCAACACTGTAGTCAGATCATCACTATACTCAACACTGTAGTCAGATCACCACTATGCTCAACACCTTTCAATTTTCAAAACACTGAGATCTCCACAATTCCCAACTCCCTATCAAGTTTTTAAAACACTCAGATCACCACTATATCCCCAAACCAGATCACAGCACTAGATTCTAAACTCAATCTAAAGCCTCTTTCAGAACATATATCGCAACATATATTATGCGCCATTTGTCGGCAATAGAGCCAAAAATGACATATCCATACACTAGATCCCCCAAACTAGATTAAACTGTTACAGCCAAACTCTAGAGTTAATCCTAGATCAAAGCATCAAAACAGGACACTACATTATAATGCCAGACCCCAACTCTAGATCAGTAACTTAGAATACAACTTCGAGTTTGAAATCAATTTGCTATTAACCAATTTATTTGGTTGAATGTTCAGTTTACAATGCACTCATTGCTATTAACCAATTTATATTAAAGTTTTTGGTTGAATGTTCAGTTTACAATGCACTAATTGCTATTAACCAATTTATATTAAAGTATTTGGTTGAATGTTCAGTTTACAATGCACTCATTGCTATTAACCAATTTATATTAAAGTATTTGGTTGAATGTTCAGTTTACAATGCACTCATTGCTATTAACCAATTTATATTAAAGTTTTTGGTTGAATGTTCAGTTTACAATGCACTCGTTGATTATTTTATATGTTTACTTCATTAGTTTCATGTCTGTTTAATTGATTTCATGTTTATTTCATTGATTTCATGTTTATTTCATTGATTTCATGTTTATTTACTTGAATTCACGATTATTTAATTGATTGTATATTTATTTAGTTCGTTTCATGCTTATTGCATTGACTTTATGTTTATTTAGTTCGTTTCATGCTTATTGCATTGACTTTATGTTTATTTAATTCGTTTCATGCTTATTGCATTGACTTTATGTTTATTTAGTTGATGTTGTGTTTATTTATTGTTTATTTTATTGTGTAAGATGAGACTGACGATGAACTTTGCCCAGAACTCAAGTGGGATACTACTCAAGGTAAAATAATATTATACAGGTATTAATAATTGTTTCTGAATAGTAATATATTCTTTTGAAGTAAATAAATATTTTAAATTCACGTTTAGGCTTTATATTTAGTGATCGTGCTTTTCTACAAGATTTTAATCACAAAACAAAATATTCTTTTATTAGTAAATAATTGTAATTGTCATTTTCAAAGTATTTTAATTCTTTCTTTCTTTCTTTCTTTCTTTCTTTCTTTCTTTCTTTCTTTCTTTCTTTCTTTCTTTCTTTCTTTCTTTCTTTCTTTCTTTCTTTCTATCTATCTATCTATCTATCTATCTATCTATCTATCTATCTATCTATCTATCTATCTATCTATCTATCTATCTATCTATCTATCTATCTATCTATCTATCTATCTATCTATCTATCTATCTCTCTCTATCCATCTATCTACCTATCTATTTGTCTGTCTGTCTGTTAGTCTGATTGTGCTTATACATACATATATCATAGTTTTAATAATAATAACTATGAAATAGTTCATAAGTGTAATTCAACCTTGGCTAAAATAGATTACTAACAAACTCCTTGATAAATATACATTGTACACTTTGATGCATGGAGTCAGACATCTCAACATAACTGTTGAATAAAAGTAAATATAGATGTACATGCAAAATGTTGGTCGCCCATAAATTAATGAATAATCTAGATCACAACTAATTGAGGTCATACTTCCGGTAGCTACAGGAGCCCCCAAGTGAAGGATTCCTCACTAAATATAGAATATGATGTAGACAGAACAAACATTACAATATGGAATTTAAATGACGTGATGATGACAAGGAATGACACAAAGATAAGTGAAAAATTATTAAAGAATATATGAACTATTTCTTAGTTCATTCTCTCTCAACCAGTCATTTAACTCACCATTAAGCTAATGGCCGCCTTTCATGATCTGACTTCTTCCCACTTCAAATTCAAGTGATCAGACAATAGAATTTTCTACAGCATATAAACATTCTGATCTCAGCCCATTGGCTGGCCCTGTTCTCGTAAATCTTAACCATTGGATAATAAAGCTACTCACCCAGTTGAACTAGTTTGCATTACATCAGCAATTTTTAGCATATTCTCAACTCCAGTGTTTACTTCCAACTCTGATAATACCATCACAAGGAGTGCACAAGGTCGGGTTACTCTGATGATGATGATTCCGCTCTCTATTCGCCCCACAGGAATTGCTGTAAAACTTTTTATCTTGTCGATGTTTTCAGTTTTTGGTGGATTCCTGTGAGGCCTTCCTCCTTTCACTGGTATTCCGGGAGTGTGAGGTGGGGTGTTTGTGCGTTGTTTGGTTTGTGTGTTGTATTTCTATGACTGCTCGTTGTTGCGACTGTCGTTAGTGTGTTTGCGTATGTTGTTGGTTTTTTATTTTTATTTTTATTTTTTTTATTATAGTAGGTGGAGTGTGTTTGTCTCTAAGAGGTATGTGATAAGTGCTAGGTGCACGTGATTGTGTTCCTTGGGGTATAGGAGTGCTTGGGTGGAGAATGGTAAGCTTAATAGGTCTGTTGTTTCTCTGATGATTTTTCTTTATTAAGTGTAATTATTGTATTGGTCAGTGAGGGAACTACATTTTTCTAGTGACAGATCTCACTAAAGTATTTAGTGAGGGGACTACATTTTTCTAGTGACAGATCTCACTAAAGTATTTAGTGAGGGGACTGCCTTTTTCTAGTGACAGATCTCACTAAAGTATTTAGTGAGGGGACTGCCTTTTTCTAGTGACAGATCTCACTAAATTATTTAATGAGGGGACTGCCTTTTTCTAGTAACAGATCTCACTAAAGTATTTAGTGAGGGGACTGCCTTTTCTTAATGAAAGATCTCAATAAAGTATTTGACACATATCGCATTCCCCTTTCGCCAAATCCACAGACTCTGCTATATCCCCATCAGAGGAAGAAAAAAAAATATATTTTTAGTCAATCTAGAAAACCAAGTGCAAGGTTGCTGTTCATGTAAATTGGCCTTTCTCAACGTCCCGTAACTGTGATCGTTCTTATTTCACAAACACACATCCAGAATGGCTGTACGTAGACAAATAGTAAAATGTGTTGTTTCTAATTTCACAAACACACATCCAGAATGGCTGTAGGTAGACAAATAGTAAAATGTGTTGTTTCTAATTTCATAAACACACATCCAGAATGGCTGTACGTAGACAAATAGTAAAATGTGTTGTTTCTAATTTCATAAAAACACATCCAGAATGGCTGTAGGTAGACAAACAGAAAAATGTGATGTTTCTAATTTCATAAACAAATCCTGATTGGCTAAAATTAGACTAATCGTAAGACGGCTATTAAAATGTGCTGACTATTACAAATGCAATTTGAAAAGAAATTACACAAAAGAAATGTTTCTGCAATTTTAGGTAATATAAATATGTAATCATTTCTTTGTAATGACTATTTGCTAAAATAATAATCTTGCTTATACGAAAATGTGTCATTATTGGCGCTGATCTTCGCAATCCTGCTCTACACGCCTATTTCATCTCTTACGTCACTGGCCCTGATCAGGACAAGCAGGAAAAGTCTTAGTGTGTCATATTGCTCTAGATGTCACGTGGTCTCCAGAAATGAGCGTGACATACAGCAAAATATTCAACATAACATCTTGTCCTGTCCAGAAATTGGTCAGTATATTTTCCTTTTTTAATCGTTTGATGTCAAAGTTCACCATCATCCTAATATTTTCGTCGTTTTATGTGTATTAATATTCTCTTAATTGTCTATCTTAGGACCGAAAAGAGTGATTTTACGTGTATTAATATTCTCTAAATTTTCTCCTATAAACAAGAGTGGTTTTACGTATATTAATATTCTCTTAATTTTCTCCTATAAACAAGAGTGGTTTTACGTATATTAATATTCTCTAAATTTTCTCCTATAAACAAGAGTGGTTTTACGTATATTAATATTCTCTTAATTTTCTCCTATAAACAAGAGTGATTTTACGTGTATTAATATTCTCTTAATTTTTTCCTATTAACAAGAGTGGTTTCATGTGTATTAATATTTTCTTAATTGTCTCCTATAGGACCAACAAGAGAGGTTTCCTGTGTATTAATATTTTCTTAATTAATAGTGGTTTCCTGTGTATTAATATTTTCTTAATTGTCTCCTATAGGACCAACAAGAGAGGTTTCCTGTGTATTAATATTTTCTTAATTAATAGTGGTTTCCTGTGTATTAATATTTTCTTAATTAATAGTGGTTTCCTGTGTATTAATATTTTCTTAATTAATAGTGGTTTCCTGTGTATTAATATTTTCTTAATTGTCTCCTATAGGACCAACAAGAGTGGTTTCCTGTGTATTAATATTTTCTTAATTGTCTCCTATAGGACCAACAAGAGAGGTTTCCTGTGTATTAATAATTGTCTCCTATAGCACCAACAAGAGTGGTTTCCTGTGTATTAATAATTGTCTCCTATAGCACCAACAAGAGTGGTTTCCTGTGTATTAATAATTGTCTCCTATAGCACCAACAAGAGTGGTTTCCTGTGTATTAATAATTGTCTCCTATAGCACCAACAAGAGTGGTTTCCTGTGTATTAATAATTGTCTCCTATAGCACCAACAAGAGTGGTTTCCTGTGTATTAATAATTGTCTCCTATAGCACCAACAAGAGTGGTTTCCTGTGTATTAATAATTGTCTCCTATAGCACCAACAAGAGTGGTTTCCTGTGTATTAATAATTGTCTCCTATAGCACCAACAAGAGTGGTTTCCTGTGTATTAATAATTGTCTCCTATAGCACCAACAAGAGTGGTTTCCTGTGTATTAATAATTGTCTCCTATAGCACCAACAAGAGTGGTTTCCTGTGTATTAATATTTTCTCCTATAGCACCAACAAGAGTGGTTTAATTCATAGTAAGTGAGATCTATCCATTTGATCAGTTTCCTGAAACTTGGAATTCATAAACTCGCATTCTTTTCCTTTTATTAATGTATTAGATTTAGTACTGGAAGCATACTTTCTTTAGCCGAAACATGGGGAATCGTATTTATGACAATACGAAGTCAGGAGAAAACATAGAGATTTACTTTTAGAGCTGGCAGCATTTAGCCACAATTCTCTTTGGAAGCTAATAGAGTAGGAAGTAAGGAGAAAACAAAGAGATTTACTTTTAGGGCTGGCAGCATTTAGCCACAATTCTCTTTGGAAGCTAATGAAGTAGGAAGTAAATTTATTGTTATGTCTATGGGTTTAAGCAGGTAAAGTTTGATAGGTTTCATAAGCAAAACCAGAAAACTAGGTCAATGGGTTTAAGTAAATATGGCTTGCTAGTTTCATAAAGAAACCCAGTTTTATATCAATTGTTTGTACAGTCAGCATTTATGCTTTCAACCCCATTTGAAAACTTGAGAAATACTATCTCATACTTTGTTATACTTTAAATACTTTAGGTACATTTTGATGTACTTTAAATACACTTTTTTATACGTTAACTACATTTTATTAGATTTTAAATTGTTTAATTACAAAATTGTTATACGTTAAATTTCGCTATGTTTTAAATACACATGTTTTTCTTTAGAAATAATTTTATTATAATATTTTTAATACACTTTGCTTTATTTTAAATATAATTTGTTTTTTAAAAGAACAATTTGAGTTATACATTTAGTTACTGAAGTGGATCTTAACCTTTTCGTCTGCCGGTACCTCTTTAGGATGAACGAAAATTGCGCTTTTTATCATATGTCGCACCCCCACAGGAGAAGCTTCTTGTATTTATCTCTGGTCCATAGATGTTATGTTTTTTTAATTTTATTACAGTTCATGCTACAAATACCAAAAGTATACATTTTAAAACTCATATATAACAAAATTATAATTTAAAACGTTGTGTTAAAAAGTCAAATTCAAAACGAAATCATTAATAACATTGATTCATAATATTTTAATGTTCGATTATAAGTTTAAAATTCATTAGAAGTTAATGTTTTAAGTATAAGTATTAACAGAAGTTAACAGTAGTGTCACTTATAATTATCAACAGTTTCAGTTTGTGTGTAATAAACGTTCATAAATTATAAAATGTCACTTATCAATAGCTTCAATTTGTGTGTAGTAGATATTCATAAACGTAAAATATCACTTTATTCACAGTTCCTCTTTGTGTTATAAGCGATAATAAATGTAAAGTATCACTTTATCAACAGTTCCTGTTAATAAATATTATATATTTATAGAAGTTTACTGTCTCAGTCTCTTACGAGTCATTTGTGATTAATTATATCCAGATTAAAAATATATAGAAAGTAAATTTATTTATGCCCGAGCATGGGTAAGTTAAATGAACGGAACAGGCGCTTCTGTATCTAAAGTCCTTATTTCCGACTTTTACGAGAAGCTAAGCGTAAGCTTAAATAGGTGTGAATTAGGATATTCAAAAGTAGCCGACATAGCTAGCTAGGTGGAAACGGATAGCCACATAACTTCCCACCCTTCCCAGTGAACGCCTAGGATCTTTAAACAAAAGGGGATGGAGGTAGCTACAAACAGCCTACTATAATAATTGTCAGACCAACCTCCAAACTGTCCCTAATGCAGAGAATGTACGCACCCTTTCCAGAGAACGCCTAGGATCTTTAAACAATAGGGGAGGTAACTACAAACAGCCTACTACAATAATTGTCAGAGCGACCTCCAAACTGTCCCTAATGCATAGATTGGCACCCTCAGCCAGGTATAAATGAAGTTGAGAATCAACTGTTCGTTTTGTCATCAAAGTCTTCATTTTAAGTCAAATTCATATTGTACTGTTTGTGTCGTCTCGTTGTGTTAAATATTGATGGCTAATAATAGTCAGGGATCTCTTACCGATCAACAACACGACTGCTAACCACACGCCATAATGGACCCATTCATATTTGCAAATAAAACAATTTGCATATATAAACATACAGTAATAAGTATTAATTTCAAACAACAACAAAAATGTTTTATTAAGAAATCTTGTTTATGTAATTTTTCATGGTGTGACTCTCTGTTAATTTCTGAAGGCATTTCATTCTAAGGGACACAACTGATGTGAATGAGTTCTAGAGACTCGGAGTTGGCCCCTATAGACTAGAGTTTGTTTGAAATGTACTTATGTGTATCAGTGAGTTGGCTCGTATAGACTAGAGTTTGTTTGGAAGTACTTATCTGTATCAGTGAGTTGGCCCGTATAGACTAGAGTTTGTTTGGAAGTACTTATCCGTATCAATGAGTTGGCCCGTATAGACTAGAGTTCAGTAATCAAGTCTTGACTGCATTAACTATTGCACGTGACTTTAGTAGCTTTGACTGAGTGTTGCAAATAGAGCTTCGAGCGAGAGTGTTGCAAATAGAGCTCTAGATGTCAGAGTGTTGTAAATAGAGGTCTAGATGTCAGAGTGTTGTAAATAGAGGTCTAGATGTCAGAGTGTTGCAAATAGAGCTCTAGATGTCAGAGTGTTGTAAATAGAGCTCTAGATGTCAGAGTGTTGTAAATAGAGGTCTAGATGTCAGAGTGTTGCAAATAGAGCTCTAGATGTCAGAGTGTTGTAAATAGAGCTCTAGATGTCAGAGTGTTGTAAATAGAGGTCTAGATGTCAGAGTGTTGCAAATAGAGCTCTAGATGTCAGAGTGTTGCAAATAGAGCTCTAGATGTCAGAGTGTTGTAAATAGAGGTCTAGATGTCAGAGTGTTGCAAATAGAGCTCTAGATGTCAGAGTGTTACAAATAGAGCTCTAGATGTCAGAGTGTTGCAAATAGAGCTCTAGATGTCAGAGTGTTGCAAATAGAGCTCTAGATGTCAGAGTGTTGCAAATAGAGCTCTAGATGTCAGAGTGTTGCAAATAGAGCTCTAGATGTCAGAGTGTTGCAAATAGAGCTCTAGATGTCAGAGTGTTGCAAATAGAGCTCTAGATGTCAGAGTGTTGTAAATAGAGCTCTAGATGTCAGAGTGTTGTAAATAGAGCTCTAGATGTCAGAGTGTTGCAAATAGAGCTCTAGATGTCAGAGTGTTGTAAATAGAGCTCTAGATGTCAGAGTGTTGCAAATAGAGCTCTAGATGTCAGAGTGTTGTAAATAAGGTCTAGATGTCAGAGTGTTGCAAATAGAGCTCTAGATGTCAGAGTGTTGTAAATAAGGTCTAGATGTCAGAGTGTTGCAAATAGAGCTCTAGATGTCAGAGTGTTGTAAATAAGGTCTAGATGTCAGAGTGTTGCAAATAGAGCTCTAGATGTCAGAGTGTTGTAAATAGAGCTCTAGATGTCAGAGTGTTGCAAATAGAGCTCTAGATGTCAGAGTGTTGCAAATAGAGCTCTAGATGTCAGAGTGTTGTAAATAAGGTCTAGATGTCAGAGTGTTGCAAATAGAGCTCTAGATGTCAGAGTGTTGTAAATAAGGTCTAGATGTCAGAGTGTTGCAAATAGAGCTCTAGATGTCAGAGTGTTGTAAATAGAGGTCTAGATGTCAGAGTGTTGCAAATAGAGCTCTAGATGTCAGAGTGTTGTAAATAGATGTCTAGATGTCAGAGTGTTGCAAATAGAGCTCTAGATGTCAGAGTGTTGTAAATAGAGCTTCGAGTGAGAGAGTGTTGTACATAGAGGTCTAAGTGTCAGAGTGTTGTACATAGAGCTCTAAATGTCAGAGTGTTGTACATAGAGTTCTAAGTGTCAGTGTTGTAAATAGAGGTCTAAGTGTCAGTGTTGTAAATAGAGTTCTGTCAGAGTGTTGTACATAAAAGTCTAAGTGTCTTCATATTGCTATGACATTAAAGTTTCACACCACTTAATTGTAGAGAAATGAAAATGTTTCAAATGCATTAGAAGTGATATTTGAAACTATGCGCTGTAATTGTTGATGTATTATTAATTTATGTTTGTAAGAGATATACACTGAATGTCTTTAAAAAAAAATCATTTCTTACAACATATACACATAGATCTTTATTCGAACTGTTTCTTTCCATATGCAGATGGACAGCATATTTTTTTCACCAATATTCAAATATACGATAATCACCCAATTAACGTGAGTATATTTTTTGCCAAGTTATTTAAGTTCTCCTTTATAAAATAAGCTGTCAAGAAACACGTTCGTGTTTGAACGTGCATTGAATAAACGAAGTAAATTTCGTAAGGTCGGTCATTCGGCGTAACGCAGATTGTGTTTGTATTGCAGTGTAAGCATGCAGTAGAGATGATGACACTGGAGTGTAAACATTCAGTAATGATAATGATGTTAGCGCGTGTTAACATGCAGTAGTGATAGTAATATTTGAGTGTAAGCATTCCGTAATAAGGGTAATATAGAAGCACATAGTAATGAAAGTAATATTGGAGTGTAAGCACTCAGTAATAATGCTAATGTTGAAGTGTAAGCGCCCATTATGATGGTAATATTGGAGTGTAAGCACTCAGTACTGATGATAATATTGGAGTGTAAGCACTCAGTACTGATGGTAATATTGGAGTGTAAGCGCCCATTAATGATGGTAATGTTGGAGTGTAAGCACTCAGTAATATTGAAGTTTAAGGACTTAATAATGGTGGTAATATTAATGTGTAAGCGCTAAGTATTGATGGAAATATTGAAGTGTAAACACTCAGTAATATTGATGTGTAAGCACTCGGTAATGATGACAATATTGGAGTTTAAGCACTTAATGAAAACAATATATCACTTAATAATGACGGTAAAATTGAAGTATGATCACTTAATGATGATGGTAAGATTGAAGTGTAAGCACTTAATAATGCCGGTAATATTGGAGTATAAACATTCAGTAATATTGAAGTGTAAGCACTCAATAATGATGGTAATATTGAAGCGTGATCACGTAATAATGATGGTAATATTGAAGTGTGATCACGTAATAATGATGATAATATTGAAATATACGCACACATTAATGATTGCAGTATTAGTATTTTAAGCACTCAGTAATGATAATAACATTGGAGTGTAAGCACTTAATAATGATGATGATTTTGAAGTGTGAGCACTTAACAATGATGGCAATATTAGAGTGTAAGCACATAATAATGATTATATTATTGAACTGTAAGCACTCAGTGTTACGTTTCCAGTATTTATTTAAAGACCCTGCTTAGGAAATTATAGAACTTTAATTTACTATTTAAATTAATTCTCTCTCGTTTAACCTAAACAGACTGGTTGCTCAAATCATCATTCGACTAAATTAAAAATGCATCTTTGTAGTCTAGATCACAGATTTACGAAACTGATAATTTGCGTACATTAGCTAGATTGGAAATCGTTAAAAACTCTCTTAGATTCATATGCATTCATTACGTCATTCGTTTAGCTCAGACAGCCCCCATCCAATCCCATTTGGTCTATATGCATACAATTTACTACAAAAAGAGGTTCTTAACAAAATGAAATAGATTTAATAAGTTTAACAATTAACAGCAACGATTAATTACGACACGACGTCTTAATTCTACACAGCGTTGTTCTCTCATTTACCGTCCTGGTTAAAAGTTCTAACGAGAATTTGCTTTTCTGTTGCCAAATAGTCACTTGATTCTGGACCCTAGTAGATATACTTAACTACACTCTTGGTCGCATGTGGGGTTCAACTGGTTAGAACTGGTCCACATCCTTTGGCTCATCGTCAGTACCGCATAGCATAACAGTCAATGTCCACTCAATTACTGCATCGCTAATGTACTTGCGACGATCGTTAACCGTAGTTAACACGATGTACTTTTACGTATGGGTCATGAAGACGCCCGAGTCGGTGTACGACTCAAGAAGTACGAAGGTAGAGAGGAATAACATAAGAAGAACCCGGCTGAAACAAAGGATTTGGGCTCTGTAACTATTTGCGTCTATATTCGCAAAACCCAAGCACATGTTTCTTTGTTTAAGGTTCTGAATTTAGAATCTTTGACTATCGTGTCGTTTACAATTCAAATATAGTTATATTTAAATATACATTGTGGTCCACGTGCGTGTTACATATAACGTTACACGAACGTATGAATTCTCAAATATTTACAGCATTAAAAATTAGAATTCACACAAAGGATTAATTCAAAATGAAGCATGAATGCTTTACAATTTTACACGAAAAATTATATGCAAGAACAATTTGAATTACAAAGAAGAATTCACCACGTGCACAGACATACTGGCGGCACTAGCGAATTTACGATTTATATAAATTAAAGATAAGAAAAAGTTACAATAATTTATATACAATAACTTTTAGATTTGTCCCTTTACATCGAAACACGTGCTTTGGCTAAAATAGCGCTAAGCTGCACAAAATACATACATCAATTCAATTACAAAATACAATCAATAAATGCAATAGACACTGTAAGAAGTAGACGTGTTATTGTTACCTCTTAAAAGTAGATTTTACTGCTCTAGCGCGGGTTCATCTTCGACTCTCTTACGACTCTGGTATGGCGGCGGGACGGGCTAATACAGCGTCTGGTGTGTCTGCCGGTCTGGAAGTGAGTGAGAGTTTTGGCGCGTTATGATCGTTTTTATGAAACTGCATTGAACGCATCACGTGACCGTTCACGTGGTATGTTGTTGATCTCGAAGGTGCTGGACACTGGCCTAAAGTTATGCAACAATCCGACCTTGCTAGAAAGCTTCTCTCGATACTGATGTATCACGGGTGAATTTCAACAAAGGTCCGTTCAAAAATTTAATTTTGAAACGAGCAATTGGGTCACGAGGTCATGACACAGAATTTGTCACACATCGTCACACCCCCTTGCTTTTGAGGCGTTTATCTTACCAAAAGATAAATGCCTCCTACAAATTATGTGTTATAAAATGTAGAAGTGCAAAATGAAGAAAAAATTTACAATTAAAAAATTTCAACATAACCAGAAATAATGTAACGTGACGGAAAAATCAACTCTCGATTAACGGCACTCTCATACAATATTTCTCTCCTCAAGAAATCAAAGAAAAATGATTTAAGAAAAAAATCAAATAAAATGATTTAAGAAAAGGTCCAGTCTAATTTAATAGACATCCATCCAATGGAATAACATGTTCTGAAATTCTCACTATCTGTCCCAATAATCAATAGTTCACACACAACCTAGTTCGATCTAATCAGATTATTCAGAATAGAAATCCAACATCAACCAATTCCACTGAATACGTATCCAACAATAGTGTGATCAGAAAATTGACTTCCAATGAACAACACTATCAATATGCAGGTTATGAAAAGTTCCAGATATCGATTTCCTGTATCAACCAAATATCAGAGTTTATGAATTACCAACTCAATGAACCATCTATCAGTCTACCTGTCATATTCAGAGTTACAACACTAACACAATTCAATCAGTGTCATAGCTTGTCCCAAGTTTCATGAAATGTCCAACATATTCACAATAACAACCACCAACTACGGTACAACAAGGAAATAATGAAATTTCAAAGAAGGTATCAAATCATTATTCCTACTGCTGCGCTATCTTCGTAGTTCTATCCCAACCCCAATACACGTCGTCGCCCATGTGTGTCAACATGTCTATGGCATGACAACTGTATTCTTTCTTTCTTGCTCTGTCCGTCAGAATGTCACTGTGAGGTGCAATATATTGCATGTCAAGTTTAGACTTTTCATTTCTCGTCCGGTAAGTACGTCCTTGAAGTGTTTTATTTCTTTCAAATCTCTCCAAAGTACTTGTCAAGTTTAAAATGTTTCTGGTAGTGTCAGTTTTTGTATGACTGGTCTCTACCCTGTCTAACAGTTTCAAACTTCTCGATACGTTTCGTATCATGTCAGTGTCAACGTGGCTTTGACTACGCGATGTCAGAATTTCAAATCTATCGCTCTTAGCCTTGTCACTGAGCTCACGCAAATGGAAATTTGCTCTCTTGGTGTTTCGTGCATCTGTAGTTACGTCATTGTGTACACATTGAACGTCTCTAGTTCGCATGCACTCAACGTCTTTTGTCGGAATGGCGTCAGGTCTACTATGGGTCCATTTCGCATCTAGTCTAACGTCATAGGTTTGCAAATGTGCTCTGTCGCGGCTACCAGTCTCTCTGAAGTACCTGAATTGCAACATTAGCTTCCCCTCTAAATCTGGAGGTTCCGTTCTCCTGATCTTATCATAGACTGAAGTGAAATACCTCATCCCACTAGTTGTTTTCTGTTTTAACCCATTCACAACTAGGTGTTCGACTGTTATGTCTGTCAATTTGTCTCTCTCCTTGACAACATAAGTCTGTGTCTCTTTTGTGACTCTAGAATTGTCTAACTCCCCACTCGAGTATTCCCTAGTCACTGTGGGGTCAGACTCACTCGCTAGCAAGTCAGATTCCCGTGGTTGTATGAACAAGGGTTCTGTCTTAAACTCCCCAAGAGTTACTGATTGTCTCCCCTGGACCATACCGTTTATTGAACTAACATAATCTGTCTCCACTGACTCAGTTAATTCAATACGTCTTCTCATCAAATCGTCAGAATCTATGATGGAAATTCTGTCAGTTTCAGTCACCAACTGGCAGTGAATGTTACCTGTCTCTATTACACTGAATAACATCACTATGTCTACTCTCTGTGTGTCGTAGGCTACACTCCCACTGTTTCCTCTATCATAATTCTCTGCATCTGATGTCAGTAACAGCCCTGATGCCCCACCTACTCTGGTTATCAGTCCGTCACTCCGGTTTTCATTGTCTATCGATCTAGTTCTGTCACTCATTTGTACTGTGTCTTTGATCAATTCGGGATTACACTCCGTACTTATCATCAGTGAATCAAGGAACATATCAGTTAATGAAACCCCCTCCTCCTTACTTCCACTTGTCTCAGTTTTTGGTACGTACTCATGACATTCCTTTATCTCAACAGGTGAGTCAATAAAGGTAGTCCCTGTACCGTGGCTTCTGTCTACGTCACTAATTCCGTTAAGTGATTTATCTGCAGACAGTTCTGCCATGTCTCTGACAACTGCGTGCATACACGTCAGTACACATGCATTGTTATCGTCGACCGTCCCTAATATCTCT
Organism: Sinotaia quadrata; assembly: GCA_028829895.1. Classification (NCBI taxonomy): domain Eukaryota; kingdom Metazoa; phylum Mollusca; class Gastropoda; order Architaenioglossa; family Viviparidae; genus Sinotaia; species Sinotaia quadrata. The sequence continues at coordinate 77,729,517 of CM054182.1, forward strand.
ATGTTAGAAACACTAGATTTCGTCCCTGTACAGTTTTCGATCATATCTTCTTCCATGTCACGTTTGGAAAAGAACTCTGTCTCAGCTCTGACAACTGTCATGTCATGTGAAGTAAATGAATTTATCATAGGTACATTGCCTCTGTCTGTAATGCTACCTATACTGTCATCTGGATCAAATACTTCTGTTTCCCTGGCTGTCAATATGTTAGCACTCGAAACCTCGCATAACGCAATAATCTTGTGTTCCAAAATTACGTCATGACTCACGTCAATCATCGGAGATCGAGATCTACCGATGTCAGTCTCAGTCTTCGTAGCGAGCACATTCTCATGACTCCCTCTTAAACTAACAGTTCGGTCAGTAGACTCAGTCGATGTGTCACTGCCTTTCAACGATACACAACTGATAGAACCCATTTCTATCTTCTCATGCATACTTGTCCTGTCAGAAAAATCAGTCACTGTGTTGCTAGAAGTTTCATCACACCTTAACGGTACACAACCGATAGAATCTGTCTCTATCTTATCATGCGCATTCAGTCCGTCAAACGAGGTGTCACACGTACACGGCGGTGTATGTGTTTGTCCAAATTCTACACGTGTTATTAAGTCCTTAACAACAGTGTCTTTTCTTGTCTCTGTTTCAAGATCAAGCTTTGGTGCGCTAACTGTTTCTGTAAACTGGTTAGCAAGTTGAACTGTAATGGTTTTGTCAAAACATTTGTTTTTGTTTTCAATCAAACTGTCTAATTCGTCTGCTGTGCTTGGTAGCGCGACTAATTTCTGTGTGTCAGTCTCCACGCTCGCGGTGTTTGACCTCGGCAAGTCAAAGTTCACGGCCTGACCTTCCTGTCGTAATTTGTCAACAGTACTACCGCCTTCCCCAGCAATTTTAGACTCTGTTTCGATTTCTGTCCACAACCATTCTAATTCTAGACTTTCTTTCCTTTCCATAAGCACTAGCCTCTCTTTCTTCAACTTTCTAATTTCGAACGTTAGGTCTCGCATTTCAGCCTCCCCTTCCCCTTTGAATCGGAAATCTTTATCACACAACTGTTTTGCTCGTGAGCTTATTGAAGATCTAATTTCTTCCCTGTGTTCTATTTCCTTTTCATTGAGTTCTAGTAGGACGAAAATACGTAGCTGTTCACCTCTATATTCTAGTGATATGCCTATCCCGTGTTCGCGTTTTAGAATCTCCATGAGCTGTAAGCTCCCCATCCGTTCATCGATCCTTAGATCTATCAAAGTCGTAAGGTGATCATCTTCTATCTCTATCCGTTCCATCTCTCGTTCATGTTTCTCTCTCAGATGTTCAACAAACTGTTCGAGATCCATCTTATTTATTTAGCGCGCCTGGCTACAATAAATATCTCTCGTGATTGTGTATCTAACCGTAGGCGATAAAACTCCGCTTTTATCCCACAATAACTTTTAGGCTACGACCTTACAAAAATTATTGAATTTATTCAGAACACCTTCCGAAATAAATTACGCGTTGGTTACACGTTCACCTGCTTGGCTACAAATCTGTTGTCTCCAAGGCTTTCGTAATGTCACGGCTCCAACCATACAACATTACACATTATACTTAGCACCCTAAATATAATAGTCCGAAGTCTGTTACTACCGATAACTCTCCTAGCTGGCGGTATAACACGTCGACCTCTTACAATGAAGTATCCAGTAACACAATACTAAATAAATCATCAATAGCTAACATGACATATTTAACTACGCTTAAATATATCAACATTAACTAACATGCACGCTACTCTGCAAAAGAATACATGCACATGTCACAACAAAAGCAAGATAAATATTTCAACAATCCTGAATCAATAGAATATTGGCAATTCTCAGTTCGTTCGTTCGTTTCTAGGTTTATGATACGCCCTATGTATAAAAAATGTTACAATTTAATACATATCAATCCCATGACGAGGCACCACTTGTTACGTTTCCAGTATTTATTTAAAGACCCTGCTTAGGAAATTATAGAACTTTAATTTACTATTTAAATTAATTCTCTCTCGTTTAACCTAAACAGACTGGTTGCTCAAATCATCATTCGACTAAATTAAAAATGCATCTTTGTAGTCTAGATCACAGATTTACGAAACTGATAATTTGCGTACATTAGCTAGATTGGAAATTGTTAAAAACTCTCTTAGATTCATATGCATTCATTACGTCATTCGTTTAGCTCAGACAGCCCCCATCCAATCCCATTTGGTCTATATGCATACAATTTACTACAAAAAGAGGTTCTTAACAAAATGAAATAGATTTAATAAGTTTAACAATTAACAGCAACGATTAATTACGACACGACGTCTTAATTCTACACAGCGTTGTTCTCTCATTTACCGTCCTGGTTAAAAGTTCTAACGAGAATTTGCTTTTCTGTTGCCAAATAGTCACTTGATTCTGGACCCTAGTAGATATACTTAACTACACTCTTGGTCGCATGTGGGGTTCAACTGGTTAGAACTGGTCCACATCCTTTGGCTCATCGTCAGTACCGCATAGCATAACAGTCAATGTCCACTCAATTACTGCATCGCTAATGTACTTGCGACGATCGTTAACCGTAGTTAACACGATGTACTTTTACGTATGGGTCATGAAGACGCCCGAGTCGGTGTACGACTCAAGAAGTACGAAGGTAGAGAGGAATAACATAAGAAGAACCCGGCTGAAACAAAGGATTTGGGCTCTGTAACTATTTGCGTCTATATTCGCAAAACCCAAGCACATGTTTCTTTGTTTAAGGTTCTGAATTTAGAATCTTTGACTATCGTGTCGTTTACAATTCAAATATAGTTATATTTAAATATACATTGTGGTCCACGTGCGTGTTACATATAACGTTACACGAACGTATGAATTCTCAAATATTTACAGCATTAAAAATTAGAATTCACACAAAGGATTAATTCAAAATGAAGCATGAATGCTTTACAATTTTACACGAAAAATTATATGCAAGAACAATTTGAATTACAAAGAAGAATTCACCACGTGCACAGACATACTGGCGGCACTAGCGAATTTACGATTTATATAAATTAAAGATAAGAAAAAGTTACAATAATTTATATACAATAACTTTTAGATTTGTCCCTTTACATCGAAACACGTGCTTTGGCTAAAATAGCGCTAAGCTGCACAAAATACATACATCAATTCAATTACAAAATACAATCAATAAATGCAATAGACACTGTAAGAAGTAGACGTGTTATTGTTACCTCTTAAAAGTAGATTTTACTGCTCTAGCGCGGGTTCATCTTCGACTCTCTTACGACTCTGGTATGGCGGCGGGACGGGCTAATACAGCGTCTGGTGTGTCTGCCGGTCTGGAAGTGAGTGAGAGTTTTGGCGCGTTATGATCGTTTTTATGAAACTGCATTGAACGCATCACGTGACCGTTCACGTGGTATGTTGTTGATCTCGAAGGTGCTGGACACTGGCCTAAAGTTATGCAACAATCCGACCTTGCTAGAAAGCTTCTCTCGATACTGATGTATCACGGGTGAATTTCAACAAAGGTCCGTTCAAAAATTTAATTTTGAAACGAGCAATTGGGTCACGAGGTCATGACACAGAATTTGTCACACATCGTCACACTCAGTAATGATTGTATTATTGAAGTGTAAGCACTCAGTAATGATTGTAATATTGAAGTGTAAGCACTCAGTAATGATTGTAATATTGAAGTGTAAGCACACAGTAATGATTGTAATATTGAAGTGTAAGTATTCTGATTGTGACTAACCTTTACATTATATCAAAGGCAAGTGTTCATAATTATTAGTGTGACGATATCTATTTCCTATACAGCAGGGGCGGGCAAACGTTTGAGACCGCGGGCCAGATAAAATTGTTAGAACAGTTCGCGGGCCGGATAGACGACCAAATATCACAAGTCCAGCAAGTTCAGAATATAAAATGAGAACAAAAGTAATTTAAAAAAAAAAAACTCTGTTACAATGAAAGATTAATGAGATAGATGGTGTTGCTTACAATGAATCAGTGATTCAATGTCTGGCTTAACTGATGAGGTTGACAAGCGAAGAATGTCATTTAGATCAGTGGTCCCCAACCCCAGGTCCACGGACCGGTACCGGTCCGCGGACCAAATGGTATCGGTCCGTGGACCAAGACCAAATGGTACCGGACCGCCCAATTTTATTTACTGTGATGTATTTCTCTCGGGTTTGTGCGACTTTCCATGGACGAGATTGAGTCTGAGCATTCATTCTCCCAGTTGGTGCACGATCATCTGTCTTTGCTTTTAAAGAATTCGAGCCCTACTTTCCAACCACACCAACACACTTTGCTTCGGACCACCGACGAAAGCACTCCATCCATAGGACCACCGGGAGGAGAGTCATGTCAAAGCGCCACACCAGACAAGCCAGCACCAAGCCTCAGCCCTTTTCAAGGCTGGCAAAAATGCCACTACTGCCCACTCCACCAAGTGACATTTTACGCGATTCTGAGTCAGTCACAGAAGATGCGGACGGCCCTTTCTGTTTCACAAACGAGCGCATAGCCCAGCTGAGACAGATACGGCAAAAGAGGCTTGAAGAGGTGCAAACATTAAGAAGTACAAAGGAGAAGACTGGACAAAATACAGCTGTGAAATCAGCAAACCAACCGAAAATGGGGGCATACGAAAAGTTACCCCCTTCACCTTCACACTAGAAACTAAAAACGTTGAACTAAAAAATGCGTTCACTAATTTGCTGTTGACCCTCTTCCACACAAAAACGGAAGATGAACTTACACTAGACAACAAGCCATCTTAACCGCAATTGGTCTCCACAAGATTTTAAACAAGCACCTGACAAGACAACCGGGAAAAAAACTACATCAACAGACTGTGAAACACAGACAGACATCATCTGGAAAATAACGCCGACAACAAAAACACGCTCTTCACAAACGGAAAAGGAGGAAACAACGCGAAAACCCACAAAAGAAGACGGCACAACTCCAGTCTTTGAAGGAAAAAGACACGTTTCCACCCAAACTCTACAAGCCACTATAAGAGAAAGTGGAATAAACACCAACATCATCTGGAAAATTCCACATACGGCCAAAGTGAATTCAACTCAAACAGCAAAACAAGAAATCAGACAGGCATTCTCACAAACGCCAAAACCCACAACAGATAATACGGAAACTCAGACTACAAGCTCTATCAGCAAAGAAAAAGAAATTAAAACAACTACCACCAAAAATAAGAAGAAACGCCAAAAAATCTTTAGCACACAAATGGTACATATCAAGACGCAAGAAAGAAAAATGCAAACAGAAAAAGAAGTGAAGACAACTGACGCACAGACCGAAACAGAAGTCGACAACGCTCAACTACACCACAAGAAACAACAACAACGACTAAACCAACTGCCACCAGTCACCACCAGGGACTGCAACAAAGACAACCACAAGGAAAAACTACAGAACGGAGCCCCAAATCAAAAAGAAGGCGCCCACCACAACACATCAGACGACAACAACAGTATCATCTACTACAGCCACAACAACAACGGCAGCGCTGCGACAACAACAACGGTGGCAGCACAGGGAGCAACATCACATGCAGTGGGGATATTTGTGGATCTAATTCAACTAATGCTTGACCACCTATACTGGCCGCCAACACCCACCTACATACAGCCCAACGGATACCGGGGACATCAACAACAACAGTGCCAATGACAACAACAACAACAACACTGGTGAACATCCTGGGCGCACATACACACTAAGTACAGACGATGTGGTATTAGCCTGGGCTCTGTAAACCCCCTCACCCGCCAATACAACAACGGCCACCACAACACTTAAATCCCTATTGCCATTTCCGACATCCTTTCTGTGTGAAGCGGGGTTTTCTGCAGTGACAGCAACCAAAACAAAACAACGGAATAAACTGGACATAAGCAACACACTTCGGGTGTAATTGTCTCCTATTACCCCCAGATGGAACCGTCTCGTTCCAAAGAAACAAGCTCAGGGTTCTCATTGATTTAGCGTTCTCGTGAGTTAAAATGTTAAATCACTTTATATTTATTTTTTGGTGTAACTGTATTTTAATTTGAAGGCATGTTTAAATACAATTAAATTAATTATTAAATCAAAACAATCTAAACTATAAACAATCAACGTCCCCCCCCCCACATCACCGGGCCGCGGAAAAATTATCAAACGTTGACCGGTCCGCAGCGTGGAAAAGGTTGGGGACCACTGATTTAGATGACGGTCAGAGAGTTGAGAGCGAAGGCGACCCTTTGTATATTTCATCTTTGAGAACAGTTGTTCACAGCAAAATGTGCTTCGGAACATAGCTACAATGCGCTGAGCATGTTTAACAAAATGTGGAAACTTGCCTGATGGAAGGATGACATCACGAAAAAAGGAAAGAGGAGAAGAAGTGCGGAACTTTGCTTTTAACTCATCGCTGCATTGCATATCTACCAACTCCATCTGCAAGGAAGCTGGAGCGTCATGATTTCAAAAGGGGCACTGAACAACTTGAAATCTGCAGAGAGTGGTCTGATACCCCCAAAATGTGAGGAAAATTCTTCCCTCAGTGAGGTAATGACTGCATCACAAGTCTCCAAGTCGACATCTGCTATGGAACAAGCAGCAAGACGTGGAAAATTCTGAAACTGACCATTAGACAACTGGAATTCCCACAAGCATAGTTTCACTTCAAATGCTGTGATGTGTGAATACATTTCAGGAACGAGAACATCCTTACCTTAAAGACTGACGTTGAGGTGTGTGGTGATATCCGTGAGAAAGGTCAGACGAGCAAACCATTTTAGGTCAGTGAAGTTATCGGCATAGGGAAGGTTCTTTTCATGAAGAAAGTTGAACATTTCTTGTTGCTAGTCCTACACACGAGAAAGCATGGCTCCACGACTTAGCCAGCGGACTTCACGAAAGTAGAGCAGGTCACCATAGTGCGCATTCACTTCATCCATCAGTGCCTGAAATTGACAATGTTTGAGACTTTGGGATAGTATGGAATTTACAACCTTGACTACAACTGACATGACCTCAATGAGGTTTGCAGACTTGGCACATAAGGATTCTTGGTGAATGATGCAGTGCAATTTAAGGATAGTCTGGTCGTGTCCAAGGGCCTTACAGTGGTGAACGAGCAAAGAAGCTGTGCCCTTATTCTCTCCAATCATTGCCGGTGCACCATCAGTCATTACACATACAAGACGGGACAGATCAAGGGAGTGATGTTCCACACACTGAAGTAAGGCATGAAGATGTTTTGCCCAGTTGTGGTGTCATGTAACGGAACAATCTGAAGGAACTGTTCATGCACTTTGAGGGCAGCAGTGACACCTCGTATGAAAATAGCTAGTTGGACTGTATCTTTCATGTCAGTGCTCTCATTAAGAGCAAGAGAGTAGGTGACAAAGGTTGAGCAATCACTCTTCACTGAGTCTTGCACATTGTCTGACATCTCCTCAATGTGACGACGAATAGTACGGGATGACAGATTCATATTCTCCAAGACAGAACGTTGCTCTGGACAGACAGAATTCACCACAGTCATGAGACATTCCTTGATAAAGTTTCCTTTCGAAAATGGCTTCATTCTTTGAGCAAGGAGTAGTGAAACTTCATAACTGGTGCGTGTCACTTTTTCATGCACAGATGTTTGCTTATGAAACATCAAACTGCTTTTCTCTATATTGCCTGTGAGTTTAGCAATAGTATTCTTTTTCTCAGAGGCAGACATTAAAGTGAATTTCAAAGTTCAGTGTACTCTTTCCCAGTGGCGGCGCACATTAAACTCTTTGAAGACAGCAACAGTTTTCAAACAGATCAGACTCTGAGCTTGTCCACATCTTCTATGAAAATGTACTTTCCCGTTCACTCAGAGTTAAATGTCCACTTTCCATATCCACTTTAAATTTTTTAGGATGCGGGGTTGCAGGCATGATTGAGGGGATGGGGGAATAATGGCAAAGAAATAGCAGAAATGCAACAACCAGTTCGGTTGTGATGGCAAAAGACTGAGTTTCACCTCCAGTCCTCCTTCCCCATGCCCAATAGTCGCGGTGAAGGTCAGATCACGACTGAGGCAGAATACAGATGCTGACATACATGTACTATTGTACATCTATCCTAGGTCTGGGAGAGTTCAAAAGTCAACGAACTATAAAGAGATGCTAGTGAAATATACACAACCGCAGGCATAAATTGTACATGCACACACAATTCTGTGTGAGTAATTCAAACTGTTAAAATTATATGTTGTCTTCAGACTAGTTTAGCCATGGCTGTTTGACAGTGTAAAACAACGCCCATTTGTTTTAGTGACTTTTGCCTTGCAGACCAAAAGCAATAACTGTGAATAGCTTGGCGGGCCAAAAGCAATATTAACTGTGAATAGCTTGGTGGGCCAAAAGCAATGTTAACTGTGAATAGCTTGGTGGGCCAAACAAAAATGCTTCGCATGCCAGGTTCGGCCTGCGGGCCAGATTTTGCCCGCCCCTGCTATACAACGTATTCGTCAATACAGCTATAATATATGTTCTGCAATTTGATATTCATTGTAATTATATTGGAACATGATATTCATGCAATTATATTGGCACATTATATTTATAGTAATTATTTGGATCATGATTATATTGACTATAATGGAGCACAATAACCATGGTGAATTTTATGGATTATAAATTTATGGTAACAGTACTAGAGTTAGAGTAATAAAGTCATTATAAATTGATTATTAAAACATTGTAATATATAAAAGTTAGAGTAGACTGGTGATTACAATAACGCGTTACCTGTACAAGATTTAGAGAACAATAGTACTATATATTCTACTTATATACTGCCATATTCTTGTTAAAAATCTTTTGTTACAACAGTTTCTTAAAGGGAGATTTAAAATATAATTTATTCTCGACTAAAAGTATTATATTATATTATATTATATTATATTATATTATATTATATTATATTATATTATATTATATTATATTATATTATATTATACAGAGAGAAGAACGAAAAAACAGTGGCAGAATACGAGTTACATTACAGTACTTATGTTAGTGAACAAAGTTTCAACGAAGTCTTTAACAGTGGAGTCAGCTATGTGTTAGGTACCAAAAATAACAAAGTATTGCTGATCTTCACCAACTGGTCATTGAATTGCTCCTTCCCTCCAACAACTACAACAACAACAACTACAACTATGCCAACAACAACAACAGAAGCACTATGTCGACAACCTCTGCCTCCCAGGAGTGTGCCTGGTAGGTAAAATTAAAATTACATATGTAAGTTTCTTATAGAGAAAATGTTACTGCCAGAATTAAAATCAGGAGTAGACGCCTAATTTGAATTATGTGTTTCCATTAAGTCCGTTAACCTTGAATCTTGTGTTTATGATAAGTGTGCATTCGTCTTTGTGTTTAATTACTATATTAACCTCTCTTTCTACTTCAGTATAGAAATTATGTTTGAGAACACAGCTATTATTATTTCCCTCACACAGCGGGCTCCTGCGGAATGACGAGGACGAGGTCGTCAGTTAGGATCATTGGAGGAGCAGAAACCGATTGCCGTTCACAGTATCCCTGGATTGTGCTTCTGGTGCACAATTCAAACCCGTTATGTGGGGGTTCTATCTGGGACAGCGAGCATGTGCTCACCGCGGCACACTGCTTTGCAGGGTAAGTTTATGTTTCATGTAAATTCGTTTACATACTGCTTTACAGGGTAAGTTTATGTTTCATGTAAATTTGTTTACACACTGCTTTACAGGGTAAGTTTATGTTTCATGTAAATTTGTATACATACTGCTTTACAGGGTAAGTTTATGTTTCATGTAAATTTGTTTACACACTGCTTTACAGGGTAAGTTTATGTTTCATGTAAATTTGTTTACACACTGCTTTGCAGGGTAAGTTATGTTTCATGTAAATTTGTTTACATACTGCTTTACTAAGTTTATGTTTTATGTAAATTTGTTTACACGACTAGTGTCTGGTTTAGGATCATTAATAAAATAAATTAAGATTCTCTTCACTTGCAGCTAGTTATGAAAGAATAATTAATAAAAATAATCCTTTTCATTAACTAAGAGGCGTGCCCCGTAACACTATGCTATTGGGCAAGTCATCTAAACGTGTTACTATGTTATTTTGTAAGTCATCTAAACGTGTTACTATGCTATTTTGTAAGTCATCTAAACGTGTGTTACTATGCTATTTTGTAAGTCATCTAAACGCGTTACTGAGCTATTTGGCAAGTCATCTAAACCTGTTACTATGCTATTTTGTAAGTCATCTAAACGTGTTATTGTGGTGCTTTGTGGCGCTATATTTTTCAGGATCCACTAGATCAAAGCATTACTATTTAACATTCCATTTGGTAAACCATTACCATTTTGGTAGAAGCTTTGCATTAAGGTTGGTAAGTAGCATAAATAAATTTGGGATTTGAGGCGCTTCAGTTGCATATTGATGGTTTCTGTTTTGAAAACTTTTAACCATTTCCTTTCCTATTATATTAAATTATATCAACATAAAAAAGCTAAGAGAGGAAGTTTAAATTAAAAAATAATAACTGGTCCATTTGTGTTTGTCCATGTTCACGATTTGAGAAACGCCACTTTTCCTCTTCTCTTTTCCCTCCCCCTCTTATGGGGGAGGGGGGGAGGGTACGACAAGCGAAGTAGGAAAAGTCAAGTGTGTACGGCTGAAAAATTTACTTGTTTACCTGTCCTAAGTGTAACCGATTGTTACCGAATATTTAGATGACTCTCTTTCATGCTGGAGAAAAATCAGATTCTTGAGGCGTTTCATTGCTTACTGTATAAAAGTTTAAAAGCTTACTGTCTATATTTCCTCTTGCTAGCATTATACTGAGGGTGTTGAACCTATTCACTCTAACCATAACGAGTTATTGTTCTTGCCAGCAAAAGTAACACACATATTGTTTTGCTATTCAATACTTCAGAATATATTATTCACCTCGTTTCTGAAAGTGAGAGAGAATATTTATTTCTCTTTAACTATAAATTACTTTGTTAAATTTTAACTTGATGTAAAATATTTAGTTAAATCTTTTCTACTTCCTCACAAATTCTCAGCAAAGGTTTTCCTCTTTGAAATATGTTACAATGTTATTATTAATCATGACTGCCTTCTGTTTAGATATTATCTGATGACTGATATTTTTAACTTAATTTGTCTGAAGTAATTGCACGATTTTCATTATCTGTATATATATATATATATATATATATATATATATATATTATATTATAATAATTAATAAATGCATACATATTTATATATAATTATGAGAGTGGCTGTTTTTATTATTTGATATATAACTGTGGAATGTTTATTTGTTTTACAGATTAGAAAAACCTAATTTATTTACTTTGAGAATGTCATTATACAAATGTATTGTTGTCCCAGGCAATCTTATAACACATCATGCCAATGGCTTGTTCTAGATACCGATTATTCCAGTCACAATGAATATGAATGCATGCAAGCCTGCAATTCTAAGTGACTTTAGTAGAGCTTTCTGTAGACTGAAATATTGTACCGAAAGGCTTATTGCTGAACGTGGGTCAGTATGCATTGTACGGGGATGGGGCTTAAAATATTGGACCAGATGACCGAAGGATATATTTCAAAGATCACATTGCTTAATGTCAGTCAGCATATGTTGTACCAGATGACTGAAGGGTATATTTTAAAGAGCACATTGCTTAATGTCAGTCAGCATTTGTTGTACCAGATGACTGAAGGGTATATTTTAAAGAGCACATTGCTTAATGTCAGTCAGCATATGTTGTACCAGATGACTGAAGGGTATATTTTAAAGAGCACATTGCTTAATGTCAGTCAGCATATGTTGTACCAGATGACCGAAGGGTATATTTTAAAGAGCACATTGCTTAATGTCAGTCAGTATATGTTGTACGAGGCATAATGATGGAGTTTTCTGAGTCTGGAACTCTTCTCATTTAAGCTATGCTTTCTGTTTGACCCAGATTAACGCTATGTACTGCAAGGTTGGTTACGATATGACAGTTAATCATAATCTTGTACTACTATTTCAGAATTAGGATAAAAGAACATTTTATATCCTGAATTGTTTAATGAAGTTATTTATACCCATATCTATACATTTATATATACCATCTACTGAAGAGGAGATAATATAATAATTGTGTTTTTAAAAAAATGATTATTGTCATTGCAGCTCCGGGATCCCGTACGACAAAACAACTGGGTTGGCGAGTGTGGCAGGGTTAGAAATCATCGCTGGAAAATGGGAGTTTAATTTGACTAATCGTTATAACTCCTTTGAACAACGCATAAAAATCAGCAAAGCCATGCTACACACAGACTATGAGAGTATAACAAACAGTAAGTAAACATAGATATGCATATTATTGGATAAAACACACATAGTAAATACACTTAACAATTCAATATATTATTTATTTATTATCTTTTGCTGTTTTTTCCTGAGACTTTGACTAATGTGAACTCAAAATCTGTAACAAACAGTACAAACACAAGCAAGAACTGTGAGATTGTAGCAAATATTGAACAGAAACAAACACATGGACTATAGGACAATAACAAACAGTAGTTTATAATAGACGGCATAAGACGCAATGACATTAATTAACCATAAACCAACCGAATTACGAGACAGTAGCAAACGGTAGGTAATCACACAAACACACATTCACAATAAATACTAAATACACAGACATACAGATTATGAGAGGTGAACAAGCGGTCATTAAACAGAGCCTAAAAGAAAGTAACAAAGAAAATATCACATACACAGACACACACATATACACAGACTGAACTTCCAGGCTCTTAGTGTGTTTGTTCTTTGTATTTTTTTGTTTCTGTAGAACATTAAGACTGTTAAGTAAATTACGTTTGTTCTGTGTATGCTGTTGTTTCTGTAGAACATTAAGACTGTTAAGTAAATTACGTTTGTTCTGTGTATGCTGTTGTTTCTGTAGAACATTAAGACTGCTAAGTAAATTACGTTTGTTTTGTGTATGCTGTTGTTTCTGTAGAACATTAAGACTGCTAAGTAAATTACGTTTGTTCATTGTATGTTTTTGTATCTGTAGAACATTACGACTGTGCTAAGTAAATTACGTTTGTTCTTTGTATGTTTTTGTGTCTGTAGAAAAATTTGACTGTGCTAAGTAAATTATATTTTGTCCTTTCGGATAGTTTAGGGTTTAATTGAGGATGACATCTCTTAAAGTGGTTTCTTTAAACAAAAATACTTGTCTTTGTTGATCGCGAAATGTCCAAGGTATGTATTGATATATCAAGTTCACAGTCATTGAGCAAAAGGGCGATAGGTGAGTTATCGAAATTGGCCACAAGTCACGAGAGAAAGAATTAAGACTACCTCGAATCAGTGCAATTGAATAATTTAAAATATAAATAATTACTGAAACTTACATAATTACTGAAACTTAACAGTTGTCAATTTCATATTTAATATTATTGCTACAAAATCTTCGTGTTGTCAATTACAAAATTAAAGGGTTACCATCCCTTACTTACCGACTCTATGTTTATGAGACTCTTCAGTTTCACTGTGATCAATTACATTAACATATTTATCATATCTCCATTTTGATGAATATCATGTTGGTCAATTCCTTGCTTACCGTTTTTGTGTTTGTCGGTTCTATGATTATGAATATCCGTGTTAACATTCCTCACTTTTTGTCACTTCTATGATTATGAATATTCGTGTTAACATTCTTCACTTTTATTACGTTCAACTATTACCATTTTAGATGTTTTTAAAATCTTTTTTTCTCATGTTGATTTAATGTTTACTAGTGTGAAAGCTACTGGATATGTATTCATCGATATAATGTATACAACACCATACCTACAAGTCAATGTATATACTAATTTACCCCTTTTTATCAGTCATGATGTTACTTACCGTAATATTATCTTTCATTATCCTATCATTACGAGTAAAGGTTACCAATCTGTTTGTTTACCAATTACCCCTTTGGGACTTTCCCAATGCTTCTTAAGCTTACCTTTAAATTATCTTTCATTATCCAATCATTACAAGTAACGTTTACCAATCTGTTTACCAATTTACATGTGTATCAACGTTCGCGATCTATCCTTGACTATACATTTACTAATCCACATATGTACTAATCTCAGTACCAGTATACATATGTACTAAACTCAGTACCAGTATACATATGTACTAAACTCAGTACCAGTATACATATGTACTAATCTCAGTACCAGTATACATATGTACTAATCTCAGTACCAGTATACATATGTACTAAACTCAGTACCAGTATACATATGTACTAATCTCAGTACCAGTATACATATGTACTAAACTCAGTACCAGTATACATATGTACTAAACTCAGTACCAGTATACATATGTACTAAACTCAGTACCAGTATACATATGTACTAAACTCAGTACCAGTATACATATGTACTAAACTCAGTACCAGTATACATATGTACTAAACTCAGTACCAGTATACATATGTACTAAACTCAGTACCAGTATACATATGTACTAATCTCAGTACCAGTATACATATGTACTAAACTCAGTACCAGTATACATATGTACTAATCTCAGTACCATTATACATATGTACTAATCTCAGTACCAGTATACATATGTACTAAACTCAGTACCAGTATACATATGTACTAATCTCAGTACTAAATTGAAATAAGAAAGTTTGCTACATTATCTGACACAAAGATTAAAATATTTATGCTTGCTTGCATTACCTGAAAGAAAGATTGAAAATAAGAATTATGTTTACATTATCTGACATCAAGATTGGAATAAGGAAATAAGTCTTTGCTATCATTACCCGACACAAAATTTGACATGAGAATATTTGCTAGCGTTATCTGCCACAAAGATTAAAATATGAATATTTGCTAACATTGTCTGCCACAAAAGACTGAATTAAGAATATTTCCATTCAATATCTGACAAAAACCGGCATTACAACGTTCGTCGAAAATGAAATAATTGAAAGTGAACAATTAAATTAGTATAGTATAATAATCTATCTATCTATTTATCTATCTATCTATCTATCTATCTATCTATCTATCTATCTATCTATCTATCTATCTATCTATCTATCTATCTATCTATCTATCTATCTATCTATCTATCTATCTATCTATCCATCCACCCATCTCTCTCTCTCTCTATCTATCTATCTATCCCTTAGTCTTGCCGACCGTTGGGGTACCACCCATGACCTGACAACCAAATTCCTCCATTTCACTCTGTTCTCTAGTATAATAATATTTAGCATGTATTTAGCACAGTCATGTATCAAAGGTTGAATTAATAATTGTCAAAATTGGAAACAATGTTGATGGATTGATGCTGCATCTATTTTGTCAAGTACTGTTGTTTATTGGTTTTGTCTTTAAAAGAACAACGAAAGATGCAATATTTATGTTTTAGTGTTTACTAAACTAGTCTACTGAGCAAGTAGTGTTAGTCAAGTTACATTGTGCCTGTTCACTAATAATACAGATTTCAAACATTATCTCAAAATGAACTTAATTTTCTTATACGTAAACTAATTGTACTTCATTTAAAATATTTTTTCTTCAACATAACTTAGACCCCCAAAGTGAACACATTACTAACCAAGTACTTAGATTTAATTGAAATATGCTAAATTTAAATTATAAAATGTCACAGATTTAATGGATTTAATGGCGTCAGCTCCTGTGAGATAACTGTCTCCATATTTCATTTTCGCAGGGGCTGACATAGCATTGTTGAAATTGGCCACGCCCATAAATATTACAGACACATCGATGTCTGTTTGTCAGCCTCCAGCTGTGATCACTCTTCCAAGAACAGCAACTGTGGCTGGATGGGGAACAATGTTCGGTAAGCGAATAACTTTTTTTTTATCATAAACATTGGGGAAATTAGGACCATCATAATTTCGTAGTGATGTGAGAAAAAAATATTAATTTGCTGAAATGATGTAAAAAATGATGTTTTGATTAAGGGTCACAATAATATAGTTATGCTAATATATAAAGTGGTGCAACGATAAACGATATATTGAAGAAATGATATGTTCATATACATGGAGAGATGAGACGAAATGCTTGGAACATGATTATTATATTGTTGTATTGCTGAAGGGTGTATTGAAACAAAATTCATGTATATGCATGTTTATATATAAGATCCTTGCAAATGACGGGGTTAATTTAGCTTCTAATCATTAAGCTGCACACTCTTCAATTATACGTTACTGCAATCAGTCTATGAGGACCATCTTCCCATTCAAAGCACCCACTCTATTCACTGGTTAGGGAGCCCCCCCCCCTCGAACAGTCATAATTATGTTCGTCACACTTGTCAGGCAATGATTTGAAAAGACGAGGCAACCAATGCAACACCGACGTCACAATAACATTCGGAGACCGTGTGATGATAAAACAGATTGTTACAAAACTCACCTATTGGATCAGACAATGACATCAAACTTAAAAATTAAGAACGATAATTTAAAATAAAATTTAAGTGCTTAAAAGCATTGATAAAATATAGGAAATACCAGGCTATTGATATTATCTTGCAAAATCAAATCACATTCTAGAAAAAACTTGTCAACGAAAATACATTCAAAAGCTCTTTCATTTGATACATTCAAGCAAAGATAATCTCCATTGATAGATTAACCCTGTAAATTATTAAATAACATTCAAATCAAATAGCAGCAGTTATTACGAGTAATAATGAACATCAGATAACTGCTGTGACACAGGACAAAACAGACAAGACATTTACAGGCAGAACACAAACTTCTGACCCTCAGCTCACCACAAACAAACCTTCCAATCAGAAATCAGAAAAACATCAGCACCATGCCAATCAACCACTCTATTCTCTGATACAGAAATCCACATGGAGACTACAATAACAACTACTTCGGTCAACTCTATTCTCTGATCCAGAAATAAGGAATTTTCACACTACTGGGCCAGCTCCTGACAAACAAATGATTAAAACTACAGCACATTTACTTTTAAACAAAAACAACCAAACAAATGCAGTGAAACTTTATAAAAATCAGGAATTTCAAAACTGCCTTAACTCTTTAAGTTTCACACTATGCTGCTACATTACATAGAACATGTAATAACTGTCTATCAAAACCTTCAGTGGATCTGCTTAGGCATTCAAACATAACATGGATGGCTAGTGTTTGCTAGGAGCAGGAATATATATATATATATGAAGTTTTCCACATTCTTTTCAGACATCTTGACTAAGGTAGACATGGCTGACTGTTGATTATAAACCCATTTGCATCCATCATATCACAGGGCACATGTTACACAAGAGACCACACATCATTGTGACCTTATGCTCGGAGCTGGGCAATATGTTAATTCTCCACTACTCTGGGCCACCCATAACCTTATTCTCATCCCCAAAGCACACCTTCTGGCTGGCTACACATATTGGAACGATGAATGATAGATAATGTAGAATAGAAGAGTGATAGTTCTAGAAAATAGCTCAAGACCACTGATACATAGAGCCAGGATAGTAAGAACAGGTGACAAAATGACAACATATAACATGTGAGTCACGCTAACACGAGTGGTCTAAGTATAAACAATAAATAACATAAAGCATCATGGTTACATATAACATGTGAGTCACGCTAACATGAGTAGTCTAAGTATAAATAATAAATAACATAAAGCATCATGGTTACATATAACATGTGAGCACGCTAACATGAGTAGTCTAAGTATAAACAATAAATAACATAAAGCATCATAGTTACATATAACATGTGAGTCACGCTAACATGAGTGGTCTAAGTATAAACAATAAATAACATAAAGCATCATGGTTACATATAATGGATAATTTAACAGTTACAATTAGAGTTGATAAAGTTTTATAGTTCAGAATCATGACCATGTGGTGTTGTAAGAGAATGTTTGTTTTGAGTCCTATGGCACTGTAGTAGTTATTTGGCTCATCCCCATGAGTGAACAATAAAAAATGAGTTTATAAGAGAACACTGAATGTTTCTGAGTGAACTCTAAAAGTACTTTGAGTTTGAGTGAATTCAATTGTATCTTGACTGAAGTGGAGTGTGTGTTGTCTTTATAATTAAATAACTCATAATTGGTACCGGATTTATCTTGGATGTTGACTTCAATGAGTATTGCTCCATGAAGCAACACCAGATCAGAACTACCCACATGCCAAAGACCAGTTCAATGGACCATTTGTATGTCTGCTAATGACATTTACTGGGACCCTTGACTACACATCAGGCAATCCTGATAAACTAGAAAAAAATAGTGCTTGTCCCCTGATTATGTGTTTCAGAGTCAAAGCAAGCCTTTCATGTGCTATATAAACCTCTTGGTTTATTGTTTGTAAACCACTATGACTAACCCAGGTAAAGGCAGGAACAGCATGTACGTGTAAGGATACACTTACACTTAGAGAAATTGTTGGGCATCACTACATTTATTGTTCTGTTTTAAGGAGTTGGAAAAAAGAAGTGCTCAGGTTAACTTTAAATAGCAGAACCATGTTTTTCATGTGTAAGTGATACACATGGAACTGATGAACTTGAAATGAACTATAAATTGTGGAATTGTAGCAAAGTGTGTGAAGGACTGTTAAGACTGTGCTGAATCAGGTTATGTAAAGATTATTATTACTCTAATCTAATAACTCAATTTCTGTCCTCTGATAAGACTATTATGTGATTTGACTCTTGTTGAATTGTATTTATGATACACTGTGTAATTATAAAATTATCTGAATGTGAGTTCATGGAAATACTCATGTCAGTTAAGCTATTTCATTGTATTTGTCATATGTATATTTGATTGTTCATTTAATAAATTTATTGTTAAATTTATTGACCTTCTTATGCATATTGATAATCTTATCTTGTAGAAAAAAAGCTGGTGGATGGGGACTTGCTAAATATAGCTTAAATTCGGATTTGTCTTCTCCTTTAGTAAGAAGTTTTCTACCTATGGTACATTGTTTGACAATAAATATTTATCTTTAATGTTGTGGAAGAGAGAAAACATTTACAGGGTCTCTATATCTGCCAAGTGAGAGAGGCGAGTGGTGTCTACTGGATGGTCATTAATAAAATAAATTAAGATTATCATCCTTTGTAATTAGTTATGAAAGATTAATTAATACAAATAATCATTTTCATTAACTAAGTGGCATTGCCATCACACTGGCCATAGTGGTCTGATATTTATACCGGTCAGAGTCATATGATATTTATACTGTCCAGAGTGGTCTGATATTTATACTAGCAATAGTGATCTGATATTTACCACTGGCCATAGTGATCTGATATTTACCACTGACCATAGTGATATGATATTTATACTGGCCATAGAAGTTTGATATTTGTACTGGCAACAGCAATCTGATATTTATATAGATAAACCACTGCATAGTCTCATTTTAGGATGCAAATATGTCACCCTCAGAACCAAAGACACCTGTTTTGGCTAATGTCGTAAACATACTTAGTATGACGAACAAAAGATGAAACATGTGAGAGAGTAAATTTCCTCTCTCTGTTTTTAAATTTAAATTGTTATATAAATTGCTAAATTGACTGACCTTGGGCACTCCTTATGGTGTTATTTTTGAAAGTGTCTGAGTTGACATGGACATTGTGACATTGTTGCAAAAAGCAAGTGAAGACTGTTGAAGCAATGCTTAATCCAGGTCATGTAAAAAAAGACTTTAATATACCTACCTCTAACTCCATTTCTATTCTCTGATAGGACTAACTTCCGATTTGTACTGAATCTATTGCTCAACTGTAATTTTATTATTTATTATTATGGACTGTATAAATAATAATTATCCGAACGT
Source organism: Sinotaia quadrata (assembly GCA_028829895.1). NCBI lineage: Eukaryota > Metazoa > Mollusca > Gastropoda > Architaenioglossa > Viviparidae > Sinotaia > Sinotaia quadrata. The sequence continues at coordinate 77,749,541 of CM054182.1, forward strand.
GAGTTCGTGGAATAGTGATGTCAAGTAATCTATTTCATTGTAATTGTCATGAATATTTGATTTTTTATATAATAAATTTATTGTTAAAATTTGAAACCAAGTTCAGTCTAACTTGTAAAATAAAAATTGGCGTTCTAACACTTTAGATTTCCATGACACTGAAATATAAAAATGTCTTGGTATACTTCATTATGGTTTTTACTTGGCGATAAAAATGTACTATAAAATAATGTATTTTGAAAATCCAGATTTACGTGAGCATACACACACAAACAAAAACAAAACACACACGCTTGCACAGACAGAAGTAAGCACAGTTACTACTATACTAAAAAGGACACGTTACCAGAAATGTTGGTATTTTAAAAAAAAATTGTATTAAAAAAAATGACAAATTGCACTTTTATCATTTCAGAGGGTAGAAATGAGTACCCAAAATTACTTCAGGAGGTGGATGTTAGTGTGTATGACTGGAATGTCTGTTACACTCTCTTTGCTCCATGGTTTGATGACGGCGACATCGCCAGGTATCTTCATAACGGCAGTGTTATCTGTGGTGCCAATGGTTTGAGGGGGGGAAAGGATTCCTGTCAGGTAAATCTCAAGTGATGTGCAATTAAACTCTCTCTCTCTCTCTCTCTCTCTCTCTCTCTCTCTCTCTCTCTCTCTCTCTCTCTCTCTATATATATATATATATATATATCTGATCTGTCTGCCTGTCCGCCCGTCCATCTGTCCATCTGTCTGTCTATCTATCTTTGGCAGAGTAAATTTGCCTCTCCTTATTTTTAAATTTAAATTGTTATATAAATTGCTAAATTGTCAGAGTAACCCGATCTTGGGCACTCATTATGGTGTTATTTTTGAAAGTGTCTGAGTTGAACTAAACAGCTACAGGCAAAAACATTCTAGATTGTTGGCGTAATGCAAACTGAGTGAGTAGTTTTCTATTATCCAATGATCATGATTTACGAGAAGGAGACCAGCCAATGGGCTGAGATTAAAGAATTCACTTGCTGTAGAAAATTCTACTCTCTGATCAATTTGAATTTGATGGAAAAGTCGAAGTCCAGCTTTGAAAGGCAGATAGTTAGCTTGATGGTGAGTTAAACTGACTGGTTGAGAGAGAATGGACTTAGAAACTTTTCATGCATTATCGCTATTGATATGTTATACTTGTATAGAGATGTACTATGTAAGCTGACTTTTATTTCTACAAATGTTTGGTGTAAGATTTTCGAGTGCACTATGCTGACATTTGGTATTGTCTGGTATGATGCATTTATTATGCTGTACATGTATCAGGCTAATAAATACTGTTGCAGAAAAATTGTAGGTTGAGAATGGGATGTAAAATACAATTGAGTTATATTGTGATAAACTGGAAACTTAGGTTTGCTCCTTAATTATATTTTACAAAGCGTAAGTGGCCTTTCAAATTTTGATTTTTTAGTTTCAAGTCTCAAATTCCTATGTTCGAGTTCCCAGTTACCCTTCACGTGTTCACTGGTGGAAAACCTGAACAACCAGTAAAGTGCAGAAATGTCTGTTGTGGTTTGTTAAGTGTAAGGAAGTATGCTATACACCTTTGATGTATATGCTGGATACATCAGAATTAGAGTACATTGAAGTACCATAATTACTGTAATCAACATATTCTGCTTGAAGGAACTGACCCCTTGAGGAGAGCATTTGAAGTTCACCCGAGAATATAACAGTGCGTCAATGGTTTCCATGCATGTGGCGGGAAACAAGTTTTGACACTGACATTGTGACATTGTTGCAAATGAAAGAGAAGACTGTTGAAGCAGTGCCTAATCCAGGTCATGTAAAGAAAGACTTTAAATTATCTACCTTTCATAACTCCATTTCTATTCTCTGAACGACTTCCTGCTATTATAGTGAATCTATCGTTGAATTGTAATTTTATTTTCTATAGAGAGAGAGAGACTGTGTAGGCATAAAATTATCTGAACATGAGTTCCTGGAATATTGATGTCAAGTAATATATTTCATTGTAATTGTCACGAATATATTTGATTGCTCATTTAATAAATTTATTGACCTTACGCATATTGACAATCTTATGTTGGAGAAGAAAGTGGGTGAATGAGGTCTTGCTAAATAAAAATTAAAAGTAGGATTTGTCTTCTCCTTTAGTAAGAAGATTTCCACTCATGGAAACATTATGTGACTGTAAATGTTTTATGTTATGGAATAGAGAAAACGTTTAAAGCGCCAAATATCCGCCAAGTGAGAGACAAGTGTATTTGTTGGAGGATCATTAATAAAAGAAATTAAGATTCTTATCACTTGTAATTAGTTATGAAAGATTAATTAATAATAATAATCATTTTCATTAACTAGGTGGCGTACTCGTCACAGTATCTATCTATCTATCTATCTATCTATCTATCTATCTATCTATCTATCTATCTATCTATCTATCTATCTGTCTGTCTGTCTGTCTCTCTCTCTGTCCGTCCGTCCGTCCATGTATATATTTATCTGTTGAGGAATAAATTTGCCTCTCCCTTTAAAAAAAATTAATTAGCAGAGTAACGCGACCTTGGGCACTCCTTATAGTGGTATTTTTGAAGCTTCTGAGTTGCGGTAAACAGTTTAAGGCAAGAATATTCTAGATTTGCTGATGTAATGCAAGCTAGTGAGTAGTTTAATTTATCCAATGATCATGATTTTTGAGACCAGCCAGTGGGCTGAGTTTAAAGAGTTCTCTTGCTGTAGAAAATTCTCCTTTCAAATCACTTTTGAATTTGGAGTAGAAAGAAGAGTATAGTTTTGAAATGCATCTGTTAGCTTGAGTGTGAGTTAAACTGAATGGTTGAGTGAGTGTTACGTCGGGCAAGCTAAAGTAGAGACACAGGGGATGAATAGGGTTTGGCTATTCCGATGTACCTCCGTGAAGCTTGTGACATGTACCAGTAATATGTTGTCTTAAGTTGTTACATAAACACAATGACAGACACCATAGATGTTTGGGTGGGGCCCGTTTCATTTTGTCATACAAAGGAACGTTTTATTGGCTGTGCGTGCGATTGTGCAATTATCATAAAAGCGAATGTTGGAACTAATGGTACAACCAATACAAGTACAAATTCTTTCGCCCCTCTCAAAAACTGTAAATGAGTTTTTAGAAAATGAAATATTAGGCCGTTTATTACCCAATTTGGGGCATTACTTTTTCACACAGTGATTAGTCAAACATACAACTTTCCAATGTCATACACTCCATGGGAAATAAAGGGGGGATGAAAATGATGAACAAAATATAAAACAAAGATAGATATATTCGGATACAGTAAATGGCACCGCTTTCAACAACGATTCACATACAACAAAGGAATGCATTTAAACATTATATTAAAATTCATATTACACAAAATGACAATAATAACTATTAGTCCAAATAGAATAGATTAAATGTTCTTATTCTTAACAGTTCTATATGCACACTCACTTAGTAATGTCAATGTTTCAAGGGAGATAATCTCATATGTCGCTCATAAAAGATACTTCGAAGAGAAGATATGACTCAATTGTTGCATCATCCGACAGTGAAGACCTGCAGATCTAGGCACCATCTCAGACTTCCCATATGTGGACAAATCTTTGCATTTGGCTTGTTGCCAACCTTGGTAATTATCACTGCTTTTTCTGGTTACCTTGCCAGAACAATGTGCAGTGTACAATGATTTACCACAAATTATCTCTGACCTGACATATGTTCTCACAGAGCAGTATACATCACTTATGATAAAGTCCTTTCTACCTGACTTTAATAATTTATACCCCAACTGCTCTAACCTTTTAACCAAATCATGTAACAAGGGTGATGGTGTAAACAATAAGAAATAGTATTTACTATTAAAATATACAAATATATACAGCATAGCAATTTAACAAGTGTTAAATATGAATGAATGATGTACGAACATAGATGAATGAGTTATAGAGAATATAGATTCCTCATGCAGTTCTATAGTACACAAGCCTGAAGCTCTCTGTCAATTGTCTACTACAATCTATGATTAGCAAACTTTAATAGCTTTCATTAGTTGGCAACAGAGAGAAAAGGATATCTTCCCATCCTGCTCCCTTCACGTGGATGACGTCATGGCCACACTCTGAATACAGTTTCAGACCTCTGCTTCAATATTGCAAAGATAGCACAAAAAATCGCAGGCGACCAGCCAAAGGTGAGAGGTTAACATGGGCATGTGCAAGTCAGCACACAAAGCCAGCACACACAGAGATAACGGTAAAATGAGAGGAAGAAACCAGAATAGGTAACAGGATAACGTGAGTTTTATCTGACTGTGAAAAATAAAATAAACGACATTTTGTAGAATGGCGGCATTATTTATCTTCCCTTTTACAGTCATTCATGAAATATATATTTCACGGTTTCTACATTTAACCCATCGATTCCTTATAAGGTACAATGAGCTTAATTACATGCACCAAATATTAATAACTTAACACATTTACACTTCTAAGTATACTTGTATAAATCTATAGAATTATAATGGCTTAGAAAATATCTAAGGTATAATTAGTGTTTTTCCACATCAAGGTTATGATGAGAGATGACACTAAATCAAATATCATTTCATGCATATTAAAGTCAACAGACTTTTGATAAGGACTAGCATGCAGTCGTACTAAATCAATTAGCATAAATTATAATATTTCTATAATTTATAACGATGTCCTAGAATCAATGCAAATTATACACACGTGGAAATTGATATAAAATTTACATTATTCTTTTCTTTAGTCATAAAAGAACAAAGAAATTAATAAATTCTCTTTTAGCTGCCAAAAAAAAAATAACAATTACAAATAAACTTAGAACTCAGAGGTTTTCTCTACTCACTTTTGATCAACTTTATCCGCAGAAAAACTCCCAAACGGGGACTTGGTCAGAAACGTCTGTACGTGAGTGGGATTTTGAGATATGTAACGGTAAAATGCAGGAAATGCGACCTGTCGTGTTCCATAAGAAAGAACAATGGTAAAATGCAGGAAATGCGACCTGTCGTGTTCCATAAGAAAGAACAATGGTTGGGGTTAATTATAGATATATCTCCGATTGCTTGATGAGCGGACGCATAGTTTATCCTCCTACATTGTTACACTAATGGAATGGAATAATGTTCTGATAAACAGCGAACTTAAGTTTGCTCCTTAATTATATTTTGCAGTGAGCAAGTAGCCTTTCAAGTTTCCAGTTACCTTTCACGTGTTCACTGGTTATAAGCCAGAACTACTGGAAGGGCACACAAATGTCCGTTGTGGTGTGTATGTGTAAGCATAATGGTGTATGCTATACACTTTTGATGTATTGTGGCAAAATATGCTGAGTACATAGGGAAAATTCTAATATATTGAAGTTACCAGAATTTACTGTAATCGTATTCTGCTGGAAAGAACAACACAGTGAAAAGAGTGCTCAATTTGGTTCGAGAGGAAAATAATGCGTCAAAGTTTTTCATTTGTGAGGAGACGTGTTGACATGGACATTTTGACATTGTTGCAAAAGCAAGTGAAGACTGTTGAAGCAACACTTAATCCAAGTGATGTGACAAGGCTCTAATCACCTATCTCATATTACTCAATTTCTGTTCTCCAACAGAATTAACCTGTGATTTGCATTGACTCTTTTGTTTAATTGTATTAATGATAGACTATGTAAACAAAATTATCTGAACATGGGTTCATGGAAATACTGATGACAAATAATCTATTTCATTATAATTGTCATATGTATATTTGAATTTTTATTTAATAAATTTATTGTTGAATTTATTGACCTTCTTACTCATATTGATAACTTTATGTTTGAGAAGAAAATGGGGGGGGGGCTCTCAAAATGTAGATTAGAGTCTGATTTGTCTTCTCCTTTAGTAAGAAGTTTCCATCTACGGAAAGATTATGTGACTGAAAGTGTTGTTTGTGGACGAGAGAAAGCTTTTACAATGCCTGCATATTCGCCAAGTGAAAGACGAATGGTGTCTGGTGGTGGAGGATCATTAATAAAATAAAATTAAGATTCTCATCACTTGTAATTAGTTATGAAAGATCAATTAATAATGATAATCATATTCATTAACTAAGTGGCGTTTGCCACCACACTATCTATCTATCTATCTATCTATCTATCTATCTATCTATCTATCTATCTATCTATCTATCTATCTATCTATCTATCTATCTATCTATCTATCTATCTATCTATCTATCTATCTATCTATCTATCTATCTATCTATCTATCTATCTATCTATCTGTCTGTCTGTCTGTCTGTCTGTCTATCTATCTATCTATCTATCTATCTATCTATCTATCTATCTATCTATCTATCTATCTATATCCATTTATCCATCTGTACTTGTCTGTCTGTCTATTCCTCTGACCATTCATTCACTCATTTACCTGTCTATCTATCGATCACTGTCGACCATCCAATTATCGAAAAGCGACTCGTGCAGCACTAAACAACATTTATGTTTTGTTACAACTTTCTTGTCTGCAGGGCGACTCTGGAGGACCATTATTCGCGAAAGTAGGCACTCAGAATTACACAGTCATTGGCATTGTTTCCCATGGATATGGGTGTGGGCGACCTGGAGATCCGGGATTTTACACATACGTTCCCTTCTACTTAAAGTGGATTAGTGACACTTCTTTACAATTGGGTTAAATGACACGTCTGTCGCAGTAAACGCATGAGCCAAACATTTCTTTACAGATGGATTAAATGGCACTTTTGTCAGAGTAAATTTATGAGCTAAACGACAATCTTTGATTTTTTACAGAGGGATTAAAGGCCATGTATGTCACAACAAATGAGCTAAACGACACTTCCAATTTGATTATTTTATTTCATGTTATTTGACAGAGGTCTTTTAATGTATAATGTACAGAAGATACTCACTTGGTTTATTTATATATATGTGGACATGTGTACGTGTTTGAGTGTGTATATTATGTGTTTTGTGTGAGTATGTATAGTAAATACACACACATTTTTATGATATATTCCTAATTATGATGTAAATAGAACGAGGGTTTGCGATATGCACTGTACTAAGACGTGTAGGTTTCATGAATTTACCTGACTCATAAGTAAATAATTTATTGATCAAAATTCACTGATAAAATATCACACTGTACTAAGACGTGTAGGTTTCATGAATTACCTGACTCATAAGTAAATAATTTATTGATCAAAATTCACTGATAAAATATCACACTGTACTAAGACGTGTAGGTTTCATGAATTACCTGACTCATAAGCAAATAATTTATTGATCAAAATTCACTGATAACTGTAAGATTTTGTGATTTATGTCTATTTTTGTCTACATTTTGTTTGCGGTTCCGTTATCAGCTTCCAGAGTTAGCTAATTAATGTTGAAGTGTCAGACTATAATATGAGTGTGTCTTTAAAAAAATTCATTATTTAAAAATGATTCGACTTTTAAAAATGAAAATGTTTAACTAAATCTTTAAAATTTTGCTGGGTGCCGGCGTTATTTTATCTTTTGACAAAGTCGAACTAGAATTGTTTGTCTGATCAAGGCAAAGTGTGTTACTCCCATTGGACAGAAAGTTCAATTTCTTTGACATTTTAAAAAAAAAAATCATAGAGATCTCTTTCAATTTATCTTGATTCACTGGACACAACAGCACGACAGACACGCACTCACGCACATACCTCACACACACGTACACTCACACACACGTACACTCACACACACGTACACTCACACACACACACACACACACACACACACACACACACACACACACACACACACACACACACACACACAGTGTTGTGAAAACAAACAGTAAGAATTCATTTGGAAAGCGATCAAATGTGCCAAATTTTAACATTTTCAATCAGAATTCCTTTAAGATGGCGCTATCTGCAAACAGTATAATACGTATATAACAATTTCCACGACATTTGTCGTAACCAGACACCGGATAGTGAAATCTGTAGATAACTATTTCTTGGAACACTGTCATAACCAGACACCTGATAGTGTCATCTGTAGATGACTATTTCTTGAACACTCTCGACACCGGATAGTATCATATGTAGAAACTATTTCTTGGAACACTGTCGTAACCAGACACCGGATAGTGTCATATATAGATAACTATTTCTTGAAACACTGTCGTAACCAGACACCGGATAGTGTCATATATAGATAACTATTTCTTGGAACACTGTCGTAACCAGACATAGTGTCACACTGAGTTCAGTACATGTCTAGCTTGTAAGAAGAAAATAATTTCATTAAAAACCTTTAATTATAACAATTTCGATTTAAAAGAAAACAACTATTTAAACTCTCATACTTCTCGCTATGTGATTTTATATTACTTCTGTTTCAAAGGGAGGTCAGTCTAAGCACACGTTTCAAGGAAGAAGTAGATTTTCCTTGGGTGAAGGAAACATAAGGTGTTTTTACACTGACATAGTCCGCTTAGTGTTGAATGTAACAAAATATCTCTTTGTCATAAGACCCGAAATAGAAAAGTTTAAAATTTATGTAAGGTTACAGTGAGAGTTATTTTAGAAAATAATTGTATTGTACATTCGTTGACTAAACCAATCATATCCATGCAACCCTATGTTTCTGCAGACTGTAAAGTAACATCAAGTCACATGAACAAACTCCTGGTTAAAAGTAAATTAAAAGCAGCATCATATGATGACTGAGATGAGTAATTTGTTGGCAAAATAGTGTCACTTTATGATTGCGATGTTGAGTAGTTTGTTAGGCAAAGTAATATCAATTGCTGATTGAGATGGTAAGTAGTTTGTTGGACAAAATAGTCTCAGTTGCTGAATAAGACAGTAGTAGTTTTTAGGCAAAATAGTGTCACTTTAATGATTGCGATGTTGAGTAGTTAGGCAAAGTAATATCAATTGCTGATTGAGATGGTAAGTAGTTCGTTTGGAAAAAATAATATTAATTGCTGATTGAGATGGTAAGTAGTTTGTTGGAGAAAATAGTCTCAGTTGCTGAATAAGATAGTAGTAGTTTGTTAGGCAAAATAGTATTGATTGCTGTTTGAGATGCTGAGTAGATTGTTAGGCAAAATAGTCTGAATTGCTGATTGAGATGGCAAGTTGTTTGTTCGGCACAATAGCATCAAATGATGACAGAAACGTAGAATTATCTGCAGTCAGCTGTTGAATAATCTATGTAATCCTTTCTTGCACTTCTTGGTAGATGACGGTAAATATTGAAAGATGGAGCACCCACGATGGTAATGTCATATCACTAAATTTAGAAAAGTTACTTAAGAAAATAAGTTATTTTATGTGTAATAATTGGAAAAGATATTTGTTTCTGTTAAAAGCTGATTAATATTAAATTGATATTCTATACGGGTCTACGTGCTTACGATATTGTTTAATTCTGTTGTACAGGTGTGCAGGTCTAGAAGCTTGCCTGTTACAGGTGTACAGATATACCAGTATACATAAGTAAAAGTATATATTTATACAGGTATTTTGGCATGAATGTCATCAGGTGTAGATATATACATGTATACAGGCGTACTACTAAAGAAGCTACAGTAGATATTCAGTAAACCTAATTCTTACCCCAGTCCAGTCCAGTCCTGGTCGTAATCCTTGTCTCATTCACAAGCCTTAAGCTCGCTATTAATGTACTTGTTTTTTTTACAAATATCCATCCATCCGTCCGTCCTGATGGTTTCCTGTATAAACTGATTAAAATATTGCATGTCATGCACTTGCAGTATTCAATTTGTTTTATACGATGTATATCTACTGTTTTGTATGATGTATATCTACTGTTTTATATGATGTATTACTGTTTTATATGATGTATATCTACTGTTTTATATGATGTATATCTACTATTTTATACGATGTATATCTACTGTTTTATACGATGTATATCTACTGTTTTATATGATGTATATCTACTGTTTTATACTCTCTTATTATATGTATTGAATATATTTTGTATTTAGTCATTTTCTTAATATTTACTGTCAGTGATTTAAAATTTAGAATTTCTGTGATTTGTCTGGTAGATAATTATCAGAAATATTTTCTTAATTATATGCTTTAAGCAAGTGAAAATGCAAAATTTACACAAATACTAATGTGTTTGATAACTTGTGTGTGTGTGTGTGTGTGTGTGTGTGTGTGTGTGTTAAAATGTACGTAATCATTATCAAATATATAGTACGCATATGAACTGTATATAATCTAGTTCCAGTGTGTTAAATACAAAAGGAGATATGCACATAGGTTTTGAAACCTAACCTCTTTATTGATACATATAAACAAAAATAAAATTAAAAATTTTATATGTTTGTCAGATACATATTGTATTATTATGAGAAGTGCAGTATAATTTTTTTAAAGACAAAATGAAAATATACCCTTTATCCTTTAATGTGAAAACAAATTCTGAATAAATCCAGCCACAATATCTGCGAGTGCTACATGAATGGTTTTAATGTCTGGGATGCTCACAAATTATTTGGAGTATGGTAGACTCTTCTTCCCAAAGATATTGCATTTTTTAGTTTAAGAACTTATAAAGGTAATTCTATTTTATTTTTCTTGCATACTGTATCTCTTTAAGTACATACAGTTAGTTAAACCTTCATATTTGAAATTGACGTCTAATTATTGATTGTACTAACTTTTGAACATACGTGTTTAGATCTTAACTATTTGTAAGTGAAATTTCACTAAATAAATTATTACTTAAAACATACAAAGGATGAATTTGTACGAATGTTAAATACTATGAATTGTATAGTTAATTTGTAACATTGTATGGTGACATAGGGTAGCGTGACCTGACACACTGGAATGTGTTGTGGCATGGTGTGTGAGCTTACTACCAAAACTTGTGGGCGGAATTGGCACTTGTTTGAGCTTACTACCAAAACTTGTGGGCGGAACTGGCACTTGTTTGAGCTTACTACCAACACTTTCGAGTGAAACTGGCGTTTGTTTGAGCTTACTACCAAAACTTTGTCACATGTATATTTGATTGCTGATTTAATAAATTATTGCTAAATTTATTGACCTTCTTACACATGTTGATAATTTTATGTTGGAGAAGAAGGTGGGTGGACAGTAAGAAGTTTTGCATCTAACGGAATATTGTGTGACGGTAAATGTTTGTCTTTAATGTTTTGGAAGAAGAAAACATTTACAGTGCCCGACTATCTGCCAAGTTAGAGAGATGAGTAGTCTGCTGGAGAATTACTAATAATATAAATAGAGATTCTCGTCACTTGTAATTAGTTATGAATAATCACCAATTAATTAAAAATAAATAAATATAATCATAGTTATTAACCAACTGGCGCTGGTATCACAGTTTGTAATGCATACATATAACATTGAATAAGTTTGTAGACATGATCTGATAACACTGAATAAGTTTGTAGACATGATCTGATAACATTGAATACTTTTGTAGACATGATCTGATAACATTGAATAAGTTTGTAGACATGATCTGATAACATTGAATAAGTTTGTAGACATGATCTGATAACATTGAATAAGTTTGGAGACATGATCTGATAACATTGAATATGTTAGTTTGTTGATGTATTCTGATAACATTGAATAAGTTAGTTTGTTGATGTATTCTGATAACATTGAATATGTTAGTTTGTTGATGTATTCTGATAACATTGAATAAAACAGTTTGTAGACGTGTTCTGGTAACACTGAATAAGAGTGTGTTGACGCATACAGATAACACAGAATGTGGCCCTTTTGCTGGGAGATTTGTAAGGTGTTCATTCTCCACCACCTTGAGCTACTCGTAACCTTAGGCTAATTTCCAAAGCACACCTGGCTGGCCACACATAACGTGTTAGAAATAAGTCAGATATTTTAGAGTGATAGTCGAGAATATAGCTCCGAGCTCCCGATATACTGTCACGTATATTAATTAAATACATGTGACACACTACAACTTATAATGTATAAGTAAGCCACGCCAATACAAGTGGTCTAAGTATCAATAGTAAATTTAATTTACCAGAAATAGAATAAGAAAGCTGAACATTTCTTAGCAAATCTGTCTTTATCCAGCTGACGGTAAAAGTCGATGAGAGAGAGCTGTTGTTGTGCCTACTGCGACATTCAGCATCACTTTGCAACTCAATGAGTTCCAGTTGCAGGTGGCCTGGAGCATCATCAGGGTCCACGGAGAAAGGTGAAGAAAAAAACATGATTTCCGTTTCAATAGCTGCAAAGTCCTGAAAGCGCCTTTGAAACTCATCAGCCAGGGATATGATATTTGCAACATCCCTCTGCATTTACCCATTGAAGTTTCTTTCTGGAAAACTTGTCATGATTTCCTGTAGTGAGGGAAAATGTGTGTATTAGGCTGCATTTGAGATAGTTGCCTTTGAAAAAGTTGCAGCTTGTTCCCAAAGGCCTTGACGTGTGAATATAATTGGCTTACCTCTGCATTGTGCCCTTGAAGACTTGTGTTAAGCAAGTTCAGATGTCTTGTAACATCAACTAAAAATGCAAAATCAAGCAGGATCAGATAGTTCTGGAATTGGTTGTCGCTTATTTTCCACGAATTGTCCAATTTCTTTTTTTAAGTGAGTAGAAGTGCTGAAGTGCTGTCACTGACTGAGCCATCTTACATCATTGTGATACACAACATCTCTGTATTCACCCTGGATGTCAAGAAGAAACTGGTGGTGAAACAGGGCTTTAGAATGATGCATAACATATCCGTATTCACCCTGGATATCAAGAAGAAACTGGTGGTGAAACAGGGCTTTAGAGTGATACACAACATATCCGTATTCACCCTGGATGTCAAGAAGAAACTTTTGAAACTGATGGTGAAACAGGTCTTTAGAGCCAATAGAGTTTATAGCTTTTATCACTGGCTTAATGATATGATCACACCTGAGATGTTTGGCACAAATAACTTGTTGGTGAATGATTCGGTGAAGTTTAAAACCTTTGCCCCCCTCTGCGCTGACTTTGTTACAGACAAGTGTTGCTAGTCCACTGTGCTCACCAGTCATGGCAGAGGCACCATCAATAACAATGCCAGAGATTTTTTCCATGGTAATTTAATGTCATTGACAGAAGAACAAATGAAAGCAAATAAATATGTTCCTCTTTTTAGCCATCAGACGTCATCAAATTTCGTACACATAACAGCACATAACTTCATCAGTATTTTGTAATCAATATCCACGTTGGTAAACAATAAAACGTCATCGATTTTTGCCATCATTTGACGTAATCGTATTTTGTACTCAAAACAGCACATAATTTCGACTTTTCTTATAAATATAATGTATACAGAAAAAGTCCACGAGTCGAATAATTATTTAAGATGAGGCCGCGGGCTAGTTAAAATTTAAACGTGGGCCGTATTTGGCCCGCGGGCCGGACTTTGGACATCCCTGAATTACTTGCTACCATTAGCTTGTTTAATTACCTGCTATAACTAATATAGCTCATTCAGTTTCTTGCTTACCCCACTACTACATCTTGTTTAATTGACTATTTCCTCTACTACTTGACGATTAATTAATTGCTTACCCACTACTACATCTTGTTTAATTGACTATTTCCTCTACTACTTGACTTGATTAATTAATTGCTTACCCCACTACTACATCTTGTCTAATTGACTATTTCCTCTACTACTTGACTTGATTAATTAATTGCTTACCCCAACTACTACATCTTGTTTAATTACTTTTTTATAATGAGTTTTTAATCTTCTAAATATTAGCTTGTGATCT